>CM043873.1:21789838-22389838 GCA_023846275.1 Vanilla planifolia
AAGATGTGCTTTTAATTTAAGAAAACTTAACTACAAAAAGGGAACTTGGAGGGGCCAATTTAGAGGATACCAAGTAACAAAATGAGATAAAATATGAGGAAGAAAGAAGGTTAAAGCTTTTAGCGATGGTAGATGTTACAAAAGGGTAGTCATCCACACAAAATTTTGAGGCAGGATAACACCAAAGTTGATGTAATAAATTTAGCTAATATCTATGCCAAGATGAAAAGGAATTGCTTTGTGAAAATTTAGCTAATGTCTATGGAACCTTGTAAATTCATTATGGGAATATTTAGTCATTGTTTTTCATTAAATGTGTTTAGTAAGGAGGAAATTCTTTCTTCTCTAGGCTAAGAGAGATTTATTAAGTAAATGAATGGTTAAATTTTCACTTTGTCTTATGTAGTGTTTCTAATTTAGCTATAAAAAAATGCAGATTACTTTTTTGCCTATGAACGTAAAGAAAATTACATGACCACATATTACATGTTTGGCTTCTTAACATAGACATCACCATGTAAAATAAGTGAAATTTTACATGGCCTTGTTTTCTTATTATATGTCACTAATAGTTAAGATCCTAAATATAATTCTTCTTCTTTCAAAGTAGAATTACTATTTGATAATATAGATTGAATATAATATTTACTCCTTAATTATTGCAAGAATAAACAATAAGTTTTGTGACATGATAAATATAGAAATGTGTAAAATATAAACTTTATTATATATTTTTCATTTAAACTTATTGTTTGAATGTATTTTTGATGTGAGGAACTATGATTGTGTTTAATATTACTCACATGTTTAGTTGATAACATGATATGTTATAAATGGGTACTTTATTGCAAAAAGTATGGATAAAAAATATATGAAATGTAATGTGATATATGTTATACCATAGATTAAGAAATAAAAAATTTAAAGGTACTTGGAAATAAATAAAAAAAATTCTAGATAATGTTGCAACCAACCATTTCTTTGTTTAGGGTCTACTTATGAAGCATGGAACCATGGACTTAGCTAAGTCATAAGAGACATTGGTTCAACCTTCAAGAGAACCTTAATAGATTCTAAGATGTGTGTCATTCTTGGTTACTAGTTAGAAAACTTTAGAGGGCTCAGTTTAAGTCCTTAGAAGAAAGCTAGGTTATGTAAAGATACAATTAGCAACTAAAGAGTTTTATTATAGCTAAAACTATTAAGATTAAGGTTAGACATTATGGTAAAGGTTTTATGGATAATTCATAAATTTAAGCATAGTTAGATTGTAACTTTAAGGTGCTCAGATAAGAACATGCAAGGTAAGTGTAGCCTTCGAATAAGTTCAAAGGCATAGAAAAAATCAATAAACAAAGGAAACTATACCAAAAGATTCTTATGAGCAGCTCAAAAAGTGCCATTAGTGAACCTTTATGCCAAATGAAAATAAAGCATTACTTAACTAGGCTCTTAGCCAAGACCATGCAAGAATGTGGAGGAGCTTTGAATAAGATGGAAGGTTGTGCTATGTTTGGCCAAGTAAGTATTATGCGAAAGATTTTAGTTAGACCCTAGATTAAATAGGTTACTTGGGTAAGACCATAAGTAAATCTATTCAAACTCCTAAGTCACATGACGACACACTTGAAGGTGATCTGAGGAATATGTTAAGGCTTAGGAGAGGCCATAATATTACTATGATGATTACAGATGGCCTTGGGATCACAAGGGTCATAGTGATACTTGTGTGAATCGAGGTTGTGTTGTACTAGCTATAAGTTAAATATGTAACATAAGAATAAAAGCTAAGTCATTATGATCTTTATGATTAGCTTAGATAAGAAAGATCCAAAACAAAGAGAGGCAAGATTAAATATAAGAAAAATGGGCTAAGAACTTCTAGATAGCTAAATTAAGATTTAATAGGAACCCCAAGTCATTTAGATATAATCTACTCTAAATTAATAACACTCACTATGGAGATAGACTTGTTAGGCACCCCACACCATTGGTTGGTGTTAATTAAATGTGAATGGTTAAGCCTATAAATGGAGTGTCAATTTCATGGTATGAAATTTTATAATTTGTAGGAAGCCATTATATGAATTGCTCTTGAAAGAAACAATTGCACATTTTGTTCCACAGGAAATACCATTGTGTGCTTTGTTGTGTTGGGGACTAGTTGTGGTTCATGAAGACTCTTAGAATCCTACATGGATGCCCATGTGATTATCATTACCATGTCGAATACTAGATTACACTATTTGAATGAAGGGATAGGGATTGTCATGATTTTTATGTATAAAAAATTTTATTATATTATGAAGTAGATACTAAGTATCTGGTTTGTCATTGTGTAAAGAAATGCATGTTGAATTAGTTAGCAGAAGATGATATCCTTCTGCTGCTTAGAAATTAATGTCATTCATTCATGAGATTTATTCGATTATTACATTCATAAATCATATTAGTGTATAATAGTTTTATAGTATGGCTCAAATATTTCTTGTTGAGCCACTAAACTCTCCCATTTATATCACGATCAAGTTGTTAAAATTTGAGAAATAGTCAAGCTAAAGATTATTAGAGTTAAAGAATTTTTTGAACAATTTATGTTATTTATTTCATCATAAATAATAATAGATTTGACACTTATTTCTCATCAATTTTGTTCTATTAGATATAGGATTGTATTTGATCATCTTATCTGACTTGTTCTTACTGGTTATTTTTTTCTATCAGGCTTTGGTAATTATTCATGATATTTCCTTAGATAAGATTAGAATTGAGTGGTTTCGTTGATTTTGTAGATATTTTATTTTTGTTTTGGTGTTATGGAAGACAAAAATTATTGGATTCCTAGCATGAGAATATTTTTCTTTGAATTTACAAGTACAATATGATAATGTGATTCTTTATAATTTGGTTGCGCTCATGTTTTTTTAAACAAATGTTTTGCTTAGTAGTGTAAGAAAATTTGAGAGTTAAGCTAAAATTTATATGTGTGTGTTTGTGTGTGTCTGTGTGTGTGAGTGTGTGGGTTTGTTTATGTGTGTGTATGCATGTGTGTGTGTGTGTTTGTATGTGCTTGTATCTATATGTATATAATTGAATCTTTTTTTATTAAGAAATAGTTATATGATTGATTGAGTATAAATGACGCAAGTTTATTTTATTTTTAAAGGTTTATTTTTGCTATATTATAAAATGGTGTATGTAGTTATCCCGATGGCCTCGTGGACAATCAAAGATATTTTGATGATAATAACCTCATTATGTGAGGTTTTAACATAATCCTAAAGCTTCGATATATTTTGTCTAAATAAGTGATGAAGAGGAGCTTCTAAAAGACATTAAGAAGTTCTATAAACTTGATTTTATGATGTTGACACATATCCATGATACATTATTTGACAGCAACAAGTCAAAATATTTTTAAAGAATTTGGTTGAGTAAATTTTTAAATTTTAGATTGTTAATGTGTTTCTTCATGGAAGATGTTAAAGAAAAAAGCAGTAAATATTAAATGTCATAAAAATCATCTTGGTTGGAGTGGTAGACCATCAAAACAAATATTTTGAATAATAATATCATGATCATCTTAACAATCATTTTTTTTAATTTTTTATTTTTGTTTCTATAATAATTAATTAAATTTAAAAAATATAAAAAACTAAATCTACTAAAATTAACTAATCTAAACCTATGTAACACAGTAGTACGTTGAATCAAGACACAACTCACTACATTCATAAATTAATTAATCATGTTATTGGAGGTATAGTGACTAACTCATGAATAAACTTGATAACACTTATCCTGAAATCAAGCTACTTTTGAAGGAAAAAAAGTGTCTTATAAGAAGAAAAAAATAAGAGCAAATACATGATTTAGTACTAAAATTTAAAGCTTTTTCCTCTTCGCAAACTTCTAAATGACTATAGTGATATGTGCTATCTAATCATGTAATTTTACAATCGAATGATCATTGCCACAAATACCTTTTTTAAGCGATAATTCTACTTATTGTCTAATCTATCCTTAAACAATTGCATGGTCCACATTTAATTTACAAGTAAAATTAATTCTTGTCATTATATGATAATTTAGAATAAGTCATTCATTTGAAATCCAAATTCCTAAACTACTCTAGTTTATTCATAACTGGCCATTTGTGTAGTTTTCATATCAAACATTCCAAGGTTATTTGAATCATGTCACTCCCATGCAATGACAACTTTGATCAATATTTACTTGTTGTTATAAATTTTATTTAAATAATATTAAGTTTTTAATTAAAAAATTTGTTTATTAAAAACATCAAATGGTTAGTTTGTTAAATACTTTTAGACATTAAGAAATAAATTAGGTAAATGTAGATCAAAATAAATTAATGAAATTTTTACAAAATTCTAATGAAACATTTCAAGTAATGACATTAAAGCCATTAATAGCTAGTGCTCATTGTTGCTCCTATACGTTGTGTTCTTCTTCACCAATTCATTATTCCTTCTTAAAAACAACAAAACTCTCATTTTCTTTTTTTTCTACTTGATTAAATTAAAATACTTGTGCCTTGTTCAGCATTCGTCAAGCATAGGAACTACTTTGCATAGATTTTAATTGCCACTTTTCTTTCCTCTTGTAAATCTTACTTCATTATAAGGCCTTTGCAGCCAATGTTTTTTCTAATTAATTATTGTGAGAGTTTAGTATACCCATTGTTTGACAAAAGTCTTATATATATTTTTTTATATCTTTTTTTCTAGGAGTGGTTGTAGGCTTTATTTTAGAATGAATAACCTAAACAATGCTTAATTACACTTTAAAATTCTTGTTAACCTTCCTATTGTACTATTTCCTTAAAACTTTATTATTAAATAAAAATTATTGTTATTTTAAATGAAACTTTAATTTTTTGCAAAATTACTTTAGATATTTGTTTAAGCTTATTGCAAAGTCTCTTAAACATTTTTTAAAAATATTTTTGTAAGAAACAAATATTATTTTTCTAATAATTCACCCATTCTCTTATTGAACTACTCTTGACATGATGAAAAGATCTCATTTGGTTAAGATGAATACACAAAACACAAACAAACTAAAATGAGTAAATTAAAAGGATGGAACTTAATGAAGCATAAGCGAAAAAATGTTGATATTTGAAATGAAGAGCTAATAACATGGAGGATATGTGGCAAGCTTAAGCAATAAATAAAGAAAAATAATAATAAGCATGGATAAATTTTTTGTTTTTAAAATCATAAAAGGGCACATGTTAACACAAGTCTCAAAAGAACTTCACAAACAAACATCAAAGTTATAGTGAGGTGGTAGCATTTTTCAAGTTTGTGTTAGCATGGTGACACTTCCAACATGACTCTAGGAACACTTTCTTGTAAGTGTGCTCCTCTGCCTTACTGGGTATATCTCATGTGTGCATTAGGCTCATGATTTTTCTTTTATGTTGAATGTGGGAAAGTTTTTTATACTCACTAATCATGATAACACTAACCTCTTTTTTAAAGTGTAAACAAATGGTCATGTTTGATGATGATGTCTCTAAAAAGGTTGCTCCCTTCAAACTCACTCAAATAGGTAACATTTTCAATTGGCTGACCAAACATAGAATTTCAAAGAATACAAATTCAAAACAATTGGCATCTTTGAATCTATCACGAAGAGGTAAGCATCCTAAGATTTTCACTAAAATTGGAAAATATTTTAGTTGGATGTACAATATTTGGATAACTATAGTCTTTCAAATGATGGTCCTCAAATGGTTCCAAATTTTTAGCTTGATACTAAACCTTTGTAAGCTTTAGTGTGGATCTCATTAAAGCACATTCGAATAACCATGGTCAATAAGTAGACTCTATTTTCAATCATGTTAATTGTTAGTAAGTCTTTAAAAATCATGCTATGCAATAAACTTAATAAGGCACCATGGGGCTCTGGTCTTCATTTTGGTCAAACATGCTAAAAGACTTCTTTTATATATTGGAATATCTAAAAAAATTTAGTGCAACAATGGATTACTAAAAAAATTTAACTAATGAAAATTTTCCCAAATATTGTTGAAGAAACTATAAGAAACGATTCTCAATGGTCCAATGCAAGCAAGCAAAAAGTTCTAAACCGTTATATATAAGAAATCAAGAAGATGAGACAATTATAATGAGTGAAGTAATAAGCAATATGAAACTTCAAACATTGGTAGCCATCAACGTAGAAAACAATATCAACACTCGCTACTGAAAAAAAAACATAATTGTACGATGAATAATCTATTCAATGACTACATGATCAATTTTGATTAGCAATTCTAAAGTAAGAGTAAAAAATATCAATCTAATTTGAAACTTACAAAGGACTTGTAGCTTAAACATCAAGTAAACATTCAATCTCTTAAACGCTCGAATAAAGATCTCTAGGAAAAATTAAAGGCTCTTGAGCTTTTTAGGATAGACTTAAATAGCTTCACAGTGGTTAATAGTAACAAGTCAACAAGAAAAGTCACTAAATGGAATGTTAAAAAAACATTTATCGAAAAATGACTAGAAGAAGCTTTTAGGAATCTGAAAATATAAGCATTGTAGATTGTAGTTGATAATGTCCTACTTTTCAATGCAAAGGATGTATTTAGTTTTGTAGCCACTTGATGCTTAATAACATGATCAGATTACACTAAATTAATTTAATTGCGATGATGGAATTCTTTGCAAGTAATATAGAAATGGACATTCTTTGTAGGAGACTAAAGTTTTACTATTGTGAGGCAACATTTCTAACAAAGCATATGTGTTTTAGTTACAATACTTACAATGTTAAAAATTCAAAATTAGGAATATTTTCTTCACATGGTGATATGTAAATGATGTGTTACCATTTAGTGTATGCCAACTCTTTTATTTATAGAATAGTTCCTTGTAGAGATTTATGATTGATGATGGAGTCCAACTGTCTTCCCTAAATCGAAGGGACATTCAAACCACTTTACTAAGGTTCAAAAATATAAACATCACTCTTGTGGGTGGAACCTTATTGAATAATGATTTGCTCAAAGCCTTCCTAACATAGTGGCTCAACATATGAACAAGTTCTTATTATAAACCTTATCAGTGATCATTTCGCCATCAATAATTAAATCTAAACAACTTATATTCCTAAGCACTCGGATTGAAAGCATAGAATTCTCTCCAGTGGTTGCTTAGCATTGGAGTCTTTCAACCGCTAGACTAGGAAGGAGGCCCCTAACTTACAAGTTAAAGAGAACTAAAGGCCACCTTAAAGAATGGAGTAAAATTTAATTTGGTCATATATTTTTCAAGATTGAAGAAAAAGAATAACTTGCTATGGAGAAGGTGAACAACTTCAAAGAGTTACAATTATGTTGTTAATGTTAAGACTAACAAATGTTAATATGAACTAAACATAGTAATTAAAATTGAGGAGATGCAAGGGGAAGACATATGGGAATATTAAGGAATACTTTTTTGGGAATTCTAGAGGATATTTAGAATTCTGAATGCAACCAAAATGTTATACCCGGTAAAATATTATAGGTTTAATCTTCAATAATTAAATTATGGCTTGGATGATTTCAAATCGACAGTAGGATGAGCCAGGAGCTCAATTGGAGGCTATTGGAATTTTTGAAATTTTCTGGGGATTTTTCGGAGCACCGAGGAATTTTTAAGTAATTTTCCCTGTTTAATTGGATTTTTGGAAATTCGAAAATCTATTTAAATCGGTCCATTAGACCGGAATTTGGTTTTTTTACCGCGCGTGAACCGGACCGGAGCGGTTCAGCGAAGGCGGGGGCGGTTCGCCGAAGGCGTTTGCGTGTGCGGTTGGATAAGCCGCGGATAAGCGGATCGGACGGACGAGATCAGCGGTGGAGATTAACCGGCTGATCGGGTTTAAGCGGCGTTATTAGAAGGTCAACCGGCACTTAATGGGTTCTTAACGGGTTATTACCGGTTTAAGCGGGGTATTTAACCCGAACCGTTTCGGCCCTTAGGGTTTCGAACGGCGGCCGGAGACGAGGCGTTCGCGGCGGACGGCGATATTTTCCGGCAGCCTTTCAAGGGGCTTTTTATACCTGGATGTTCGCGTGATCGATGAGAATCGATTGGTACCGGTTTCGTGCGGCGAGGAGCAGCGGTTGGTCGCGTGCGAGCTTCACCGTCGCCACCGTCGCCGGAGAAGAAAGGTAGGAAATTCAGAAATTAAATTAGTTATTTAGCAAAATTAAAGCATGGAATATGTTGTTAATGTCTATCTGAGCATGTGATTGAAATTTTGAAGTCGGAAATGCATTGCAGTATTATAATTTTAGCATGTTAGGTTTTAGGGTTTCGGAAAATTATACCCGCCGAATTCGGGAAATTTACCAAGCATGTGTTGAATTGATTATGTGCTTTATTCATGTTAAGATTGTATCAAATACTGAAAATTGTTTAATTTCATAGATTGTTCGTTTAATTTCATAAATTGTTAAATGAGGATCGGATGAAAACTTCGGCGGGAAATTTGATTGAATCTTAGAAATTAGTGGCATTATTGACAAATTAGGATAGTATGAACATCGGATTTTGCTTCTCCTTGATCTCGGTCGCCGGAAATCGACGGGGAAAAGGGAATTTCCCGGAGAATTCGTCGGCTAGGGTTTCGCGGGCGCCGGGCGGAGGAAGGAGATGGATTAGGATTTAGTTAATTAGTTAATAATTAATCGTAAATTAATTAATTAACAATTATTAACTTAATGGGCGCGGATGAGAGAGAAGAAAAAGGATTATAATTCGGAAATTAATTCCGAATTTACGGAAATAATTTAATGCGGCGCGGAAGAGAAAAAAAAACGGGAGGAATTAAATTCGGAAATTTATTCCGAATTTTTGGAAAAAGAAAATGCAGAATATTTAATTCGGAAATTAATCCGAATTTCGGAAAAAGGATTATGGGAAAATTTAATTCGGAAATTTAATCCGAATTTTCGGAAAAATAATTTGCAGAATATTTAATTCGGAAATTAATCCGAATTTTTGGAAAAAGGATATATGTGGAATTTAAATTCGGAAACTATTCCGAATTTCGAAAAATGGATAAAGACGGAAATTGATTACGGAATTTAAAAATTTCCTGAAGTAGGGAAAAATGTTATCAGTGACGACAGTACAGTTGAAAACAGTCATACAGAGGCATGGTACATAGATGCTACCAGAACAGTCAGTAACTGGTATAGTTGTATTGCTTGGATGGCAAAGGGCATGGATTGAGTCAGTTTACTCAGTGTTGGCATATTTTATGGATTGACATACTGGACCGGACTACTATAGACCCTATATGATGTTTTAGGGTAGTTGTGGTAGGTAACTGTGCGGTTCAGACTTAACTTTCACAGTATACATGTGGACTGGTATGCGCCTTGTTGTATCTGGACACATGTTGCCGAATCTTGGAGTTAAAGCTTGGCAATGACTGTAGGGGCGTGGCTTCTATGGAAATTGTTGGGAGAGGACTTCTTGGGACGGTGGCTGAGTCGACCTCTTCTGGTCCACGAGTGTAGGCCTGCGCGCCTGAGAGTGGCAGCGGCAGGGGTGACTCGCCGTGGCTAGCCAGGGTGTCTCACGTTGGCTAGAGATCTATGTGACGGGTTTGTCTATAGTCTCCAGAAGATTGATTGACGAGAGACGCTGCGGTGTCGGGTGCTAGGCGCCATGCGTGCGCAGAGATGGGCGTGTCCCGCTGGCATGCTACCTGGGAGCACAGAGGAGAGCTACTCTGTTGTGACTGGGGGTGACTGTGATTGGTCGGAGTCTGGAACTGAGAGTGCCTATCCACCATACATTGTTATGCTGTATTCCTATATTTTTGCTATTATCCTTCTCTTACATGTGAGTTTTACTAGCTGTCTTTCCTACTGGGCGTAGCTCATTCCTGTGTTACATATTTCAGTGGCTCGGCAGACTTGACGCTACCTGATTAGGTGGGATCGTGGTCAGCAGGCTTGTGGAGGATATCTGATTTGTGATTGTCTGAGATATTCTGGTTAGTTGATTGTTGTTGTTGGATGTATTTAATGAGATTATTATTCTCATATGTCATGTAATATGTGAGGGTAATTCTGACTTATGTTTCTGTTGGATGATATTGTACTTATTGGACTTGGATCTTATTCTTGTGATGTAGTTCCTTTCATTGTTTACTTTATTGTCTTGGTGGTATGGTGTGTGGAGTGTCATATTTTATCTGTGGATGTTATGTATTTTATTTTTGATGGTGAGGTCATTAAGTGACTATGGAACTTAACATTGGGGGTTCAGACTTCTATTAGACCGGTTCTCCTATCGGTATGGGTTAGGAGTATTGGGTCTAGTAGGAGTAACATTGCACGAGTCCATCTGTTAATTCAGGAGTCATGAACCTGATTTGACGGTGTACCCGGGAGATGGGATCCACATTGTTAAGGAAAGTAGGTGTGTAATGATGTGTTATATCCTATGTTTTTCGTAGGCTACTCAGGTTGGTATGGGACGATCTGAGCTGTCTATATGCAAAAAAAAAAAAATATATGCCAAAAATCAGCCTATGAAAATATGGGGTGTAACAGGAGTGGTATCAGAGCCCTAGGTTAGGATAGTGGGGCTAGACATGTATAGAAGTTCAGCCCTAGGTTAGGATAATGGGGCTAGACATGTATAGAAGTTCAACGCAAGGTGGGGAGAATTGTTGGTCATTTTATTATACTATGGTAGTCCGTATGCCAAATGCCAAATGACGACTCTAATGCCAGATTAGTTGCTTTTGACAGTATGGCTGGTACCAGGAGACTTCCCTTTCGTGGAGTAGCTAGAGGCAGACCTGTATCTTCTACTCCTACCCCGGAGACGATCCCAGCATTGCCAGTTGAGCCAGCCATGGATCGTTGGATCGATGCCTTCATGCGGTTGCGTCCGCGGAGCTTCAGTGGGTCGGCTGACCCAGCGGTGGCAGATGACTGGATGGCTCATATGCTTGAGCTATTTGATGCCTTGGGATGTCCATTCGGCAGGAGGGTAGTACTTGCTGCTCTAGTATTGGAGGGAGAGGCTGCTACATGGTGGAGAGGCCAGCGGCGCGCTGTGTTTGGGGAGGTCCAGAACAGCGAGATAGCATGGGAAGACTTTGTTGAGGCATTCAGGGAGTGCTACATTCCGGCTTCTGCCATGTCTCAGTTCAGGAGGGAACTTATACACCTCAGGCAGGGACAGATGTCAGTGAACGATTACTTATCGAGATTCACTTATCTGGCGAGGTACGCCGCAGAGCTGGTGCCTTCTGGGGAGCGCAGATGTGAGATGTTCCTGGAGGGACTTCGTCCTATGCTGCAGCGCCAGCTAGTTGTGAGTCGGTTTGCCAGGTTTCGTGACTTGGTAGAGGCTGCGAGATCCGTTGAGCTTATTGACACCCGGATGGAGGCCCAGAGAGAGACTCACAACAAGAGGAAGGGATTCAGAAATGCCCAACAGAACAAAAAGGGCAAAAGACAAGGAGGCCACCGTGGTACTCAGGAGGGCGTGTTGCAACCACGGCCTATTTCCGAGAGGCCAGTGCAACAGACAGGTACTCGGACTGGGGGTATTATTTGCTACCATTGTCAGCAGCCAGGACACATAAGGAACGACTGCCCGGAAAGGAAGAAACAGAGGATTACAGGACCGGTTGGTTCATCTGGGGGACAGCCCAGAGTATTTGCTTTAACTCAACAGCAGGCTTCAGAGTCACCAAAGGTGATCACAGGTATGCTTTATTTTGGCAACGTGCAGTGCATGACCTTGTTTGATACTGGTGCATCTCATTCTTTTGTTGCTGAGAGAATCTGGAATCAGATATCAGGATCCAAGGGTTACTTGAAGGAACCCTTATTAGTTAGGCTTCCTGATGGGAAAGAGATTCCCACTGTTCAGAGGATTGAAGGATCTATTCTGATTAGCGGACACGAGTTCGTGACAGAGTTGATATGTGTGCCACTAGCAGAGTTCGACATCATTTTGGGAATGGATTGGTTGTGCTACCATGCAGTGGTGTTAGATTGTTGGGAGAAGAAGGTCAGGATCAGAGTGCCTGGTTCGGGGAATGTGATATACTTTGGTCTGAACAGGCAGATTCCCCTGATCTCAATTCTTCAGGCGGAGAGGTTAGTAAGTAAGGGTTGTACTGGTTGGTTGGCCTATGTGACCGATAGCCAAGCCACCACTACCCCTATGTTAGATATTCCAGTGGTGAGAGACTTCCCTATGGTTTTTCCAGAGGAATTGCCTGGACTTCCACCAGCTAGGGAAGTGGAGTTTTCGATTGATTTGAAGGCAGGAGTAGCTCCTATTGCTAGAGCTCCTTACAGGATGGCTCCAGCCGAGCTAGCAGAGTTGAAGACTCAGTTACAGGACTTATTAGACAAGGGACTCATACGCCCCAGTTGTTCACCCTGGGGTGCCCCTGTCTTATTCGTCAAGAAGAAAGATGGTAGTATGAGGCTGTGTGTGGATTATAGGGAATTGAATAAGGTTACTATTCGTAACCGATACCCTTTACCACGCATCGATGATTTGTTGGATCAGCTTCAGGGAGCAACTGTGTTCTCCAAGATTGATTTACGCTCGGGTTATCACCAGATCCGGATTAGAAATTCTGATGTACCCAAAACAGCATTCCGTACTAGATATGGACATTACGAGTTCACAGTGTTACCTTTTGGATTGACTAATGCACCAGCAGTATTTATGAACCTGATGCATCGAGTGTTTCATGCCTTTCTGGATCGGTTTGTGATCATCTTTATAGATGATATATTGATTTATTCCAGAGATAGGGAAACTCATGCAGATCAGTTGAGGACTGTACTTACAGTGTTGCGGGAGAATGAGCTGTATGCAAAATTCTCCAAGTGTTCCTTTTGGTTGGACTCTGTAGCCTTCTTGGGACACATTGTCAGTGCAGAAGGCGTAGCTGTTGATCCTAACAAGATACGAGCTATTATTGATTGGAAACGACCATCTTCTGTCACTGAGATCCGGAGTTTCCTTGGTTTGGCTGGATACTATAGGAAATTTGTTCCTCACTTTTCTAGACTGGCCGCTCCACTAACACAGTTGACCCGGAAGGGAAAATCTTTTGAGTGGTCAGAGAGTTGTGAGAACAGTTTCCTAGAGCTGAAGCAGAGGCTTAGCACCGCCCCAGTATTGATGTTACCTACACAGGAGAAGCCGTATCAGATGTATACTGATGCTTCACATATAGGCTTGGGAGCCGTACTGATGCAGGATAGTAGAGTTATAGTATATGCTTCGAGGCAACTGAAGGATCATGAGAAGAATTATCCCACTCATGATTTGGAGTTAGCTGCTGTCATTTTTGCCTTGAAGATATGGAGACATTATTTGTACGGAGTTCCTGTAGATTGCTTCTCCGACCACAAGAGTCTTAAGTATCTGTTCACTCAGAAGGAACTGAACTTGAGGCAGAGGAGGTGGTTGGAACTGATAAAAGATTACGAGTTGACAATAAACTACTGCGAGGGGAAGGCTAATCCGGTGGCTGATGCCTTGAGCAGACACGCAGTTGTGCATACTGTGATAGCTTGCGACTCTATAGCAGACTTGGATTGGGATGTTGAGAGATGTCAGGAACAGTTGTCTGTTCAGAGACTGGCTCACAGACTCAGTTCGTTGACTATTCGGGCTGACTGGTTATCTGAGATGCGTGATCTTCAGCGTTGCGATGAAGAGCTGAAGGAGAAGTTTGAGTTGGCATCGCAGGGATTGGGAGGAGACTTTGCTCTCAGAGACGACATTTTGACTTTCAGGAGTCGCTGGTGTGTGCCATCACATCAGGAGTTCAGGAAGAGGATCCTTCGAGAGGCTCATTATGAAACTTTGGCTATGTACCCTGGATAAGTCAAGAGGTACAGGAATTTGAGGAGTGTTTTCTGGCGGAGAGGTTTGAGAGCAGGATATTGCGGAAAAGTGGCCGGAACTTCTTGCTGAATTTCGAGGGCGAAATTCCTGATAAGGTGGGGAGATTGTTATACCCGGTAAAATATTATAGGTTTAATCTTCAATAATTAAATTATGGCTTGGATGATTTCAAATCGACAGTAGGATGAGCCAGGAGCTCAATTGGAGGCTATTGGAATTTTTGAAATTTTCTGGGGATTTTTCGGAGCACCGAGGAATTTTTAAGTAATTTTCCCTGTTTAATTGGATTTTTGGAAATTCGAAAATCTATTTAAATCGGTCCATTAGACCGGAATTTGGTTTTTTTACCGCGCGTGAACCGGACCGGAGCGGTTCAGCGAAGGCGGGGGCGGTTCGCCGAAGGCGTTTGCGTGTGCGGTTGGATAAGCCGCGGATAAGCGGATCGGACGGACGAGATCAGCGGTGGAGATTAACCGGCTGATCGGGTTTAAGCGGCGTTATTAGAAGGTCAACCGGCACTTAATGGGTTCTTAACGGGTTATTACCGGTTTAAGCGGGGTATTTAACCCGAACCGTTTCGGCCCTTAGGGTTTCGAACGGCGGCCGGAGACGAGGCGTTCGCGGCGGACGGCGATATTTTCCGGCAGCCTTTCAAGGGGCTTTTTATACCTGGATGTTCGCGTGATCGATGAGAATCGATTGGTACCGGTTTCGTGCGGCGAGGAGCAGCGGTTGGTCGCGTGCGAGTTTCACCGTCGCCACCGTCGCCGGAGAAGAAAGGTAGGAAATTCAGAAATTAAATTAGTTATTTAGCAAAATTAAAGCATGGAATATGTTGTTAATGTCTATCTGAGCATGTGATTGAAATTTTGAAGTCGGAAATGCATTGCAGTATTATAATTTTAGCATGTTAGGTTTTAGGGTTTCGGAAAATTATACCCGCCGAATTCGGGAAATTTACCAAGCATGTGTTGAATTGATTATGTGCTTTATTCATGTTAAGATTGTATCAAATACTGAAAATTGTTTAATTTCATAGATTGTTCGTTTAATTTCATAAATTGTTAAATGAGGATCGGATGAAAACTTCGGCGGGAAATTTGATTGAATCTTAGAAATTAGTGGCATTATTGACAAATTAGGATAGTATGAACATCGGATTTTGCTTCTCCTTGATCTCGGTCGCCGGAAATCGACGGGGAAAAGGGAATTTCCCGGAGAATTCGTCGGCTAGGGTTTCGCGGGCGCCGGGCGGAGGAAGGAGATGGATTAGGATTTAGTTAATTAGTTAATAATTAATCGTAAATTAATTAATTAACAATTATTAACTTAATGGGCGCGGATGAGAGAGAAGAAAAAGGATTATAATTCGGAAATTAATTCCGAATTTACGGAAATAATTTAATGCGGCGCGGAAGAGAAAAAAAAACGGGAGGAATTAAATTCGGAAATTTATTCCGAATTTTTGGAAAAAGAAAATGCAGAATATTTAATTCGAAAATTAATCCGAATTTCGGAAAAAGGATTATGGGAAAATTTAATTCGGAAATTTAATCCGAATTTTCGGAAAAATAATTTGCAGAATATTTAATTCGGAAATTAATCCGAATTTTTGGAAAAAGGATATATGTGGAATTTAAATTCGGAAACTATTCCGAATTTCGAAAAATGGATAAAGACAGAAATTGATTACGGAATTTAAAAATTTCCTGAAGTAGGGAAAAATGTTATCAGTGACGACAGTACAGTTGAAAACAATCATACAGAGGCATGGTACATAGATGCTACCAGAACAGTCAGTAACTGGTATAGTTGTATTGCTTGGATGGCAAAGGGCATGGATTGAGTCAGTTTACTCAGTGTTGGCATATTTTATGGATTGACATACTGGACCGGACTACTATAGACCCTATATGATGTTTTAGGGTAGTTGTGGTAGGTAACTGTGCGGTTCAGACTTAACTTTCACAGTATACATGTGGACTGGTATGCGCCTTGTTGTATCTGGACACATGTTGCCGAATCTTGGAGTTAAAGCTTGGCAATGACTGTAGGGGCGTGGCTTCTATGGAAATTGTTGGGAGAGGACTTCTTGGGACGGTGGCTGAGTCGACCTCTTCTGGTCCACGAGTGTAGGCCTGCGCGCCTGAGAGTGGCAGCGGCAGGGGTGACTCGCCGTGGCTAGCCAGGGTGTCTCACGTTGGCTAGAGATCTATGTGACGGGTTTGTCTATAGTCTCCAGAAGATTGATTGACGAGAGACGCTGCGGTGTCGGGTGCTAGGCGCCATGCGTGCGCAGAGATGGGCGTGTCCCGCTGGCATGCTACCTGGGAGCACAGAGGAGAGCTACTCTGTTGTGACTGGGGGTGACTGTGATTGGTCGGAGTCTGGAACTGAGAGTGCCTATCCACCATACATTGTTATGCTGTATTCCTATATTTTTGCTATTATCCTTCTCTTGCATGTGAGTTTTACTAGCTGTCTTTCCTACTGGGCGTAGCTCATTCCTGTGTTACATATTTCAGTGGCTCGGCAGACTTGACGCTACCTGATTAGGTGGGATCGTGGTCAGCAGGCTTGTGGAGGATATCTGATTTGTGATTGTCTGAGATATTCTGGTTAGTTGATTGTTGTTGTTGGATGTATTTAATGAGATTATTATTCTCATATGTCATGTAATATGTGAGGGTAATTCTGACTTATGTTTCTGTTGGATGATATTGTACTTATTGGACTTGGATCTTATTCTTGTGATGTAGTTCCTTTCATTGTTTACTTTATTGTCTTGGTGGTATGGTGTGTGGAGTGCCATATTTTATCTGTGGATGTTATGTATTTTATTTTTGATGGTGAGGTCATTACGTGACTATGGAACTTAACATTGGGGGTTCAGACTTCTATTAGACCGGTTCTCCTATCGGTATGGGTTAGGAGTATTGGGTCTAGTAGGAGTAACATTGCACGAGTCCATCTGTTAATTCAGGAGTCATGAACCTGATTTGACGGTGTACCCGGGAGATGGGATCCACATTGTTAAGGAAAGTAGGTGTGTAATGATGTGTTATATCCTATGTTTTTCGTAGGCTACTCAGGTTGGTATGGGACGATCTGAGCTGTCTATATGCAAAAAAAAAAAAATATATGCCAAAAATCAGCCTAGGAAAATATGGGGTGTAACACAAAAATTACAAAATAAATACCTAAAATTCTTAAAAAATTAAAAAATTGACTTAATTCACTACAAAATTAATTACCATTATTTGTTCTCAAACTGGCACATGCATTTCAGGCAGTAGTAATGGTGAAAGGTGACGTAATGGGAAATGCACGATGCCACAGGGGTCAATCGTTGCATCTCATTGGGTTTCAATTTCAATGAGTAACATCATTAGAGAGGCCTTGACACTTTGAGTCCACTTTGGCATCAATGCAGATTGAATAGAGTAAGCACGAGTTGATGAGTCACCATTGATGGCAATGGTAATGATTGCTATCAAAGGTGGTTGACAGAAAAAACCCCAAAACTAAATTTTAAGTGATTTTAAAATTCTATTATAAGAAGATTTTCTGCTGACAAACTTGTGAGATGATTAAAGGGAAGGCTTATACTGAATAAATAGATGAAAATCTCCAAAAAGTTTTTAATTATTCTTTAAATAACTTAAACTTATCCATATTACAAATAAATTGATGTACTAATAAAAAAATAGAAATATAAAATAAATGAAGGTCTACTATAATTGATCCCCATAATGATTATGTAACAAAAACTAATACGAAGTATAGTGGCCAATCCTGATAGGGCTCCAAGTTTGAATGGAACTAAAACATCTTCAAGTTAATCTTCTACATGATGTGGTAGATGCTATTGCATCAGATGTATAAGAGCTAAAAGATAGGTATTGCGTTGCTTAAGAATGGTGATAAAATCACAAATGTCTTCCACATAATATTCAATAATAAGCAAATGATGGGTAATATATAAGTACTTAATGATCCAAGTGGGAGTTGGGTCTTAAAGAAAGATTTAACTGCTAAAAATGTTGTGGATTGCTTAACATCTCTCTATTCCATACTAAGAAAACTGAGAGGTGCCTTGCTTTTTTATTCTTAGACCAACTTAAAAGTAATATGATGCTAATTTAGCTAGTTAATAAGGAAAAAAGACAACAAATTATTTTTTTGATGGATTCTTCATTTGCTTACAAATTAGATGGCTTTGATGTTTTATTTTAGAAGCATTGTTGGTCCACAATTTAATATGAAATTTATGACTTTATCAATGATTTTCTTATTGGTAGCCATCACCTAAAGAATGTAGTAGTGCTAATTTAATTTTTCTTCTAAAGATTTATTGTAATACACTTTCAAAGACTTTATGACAATTGGATATATTGTTTCTCAAAAATATGCTAAGTTGTCAGTAGCTAGCCTATAGTGTTTCCTACCCACCATCATTTCCCTGGAGCAATCAAATTTACTAAAGAAGGGGATATCACTAAGAAGATCTTACCTACATAAGAAATGATACTCTCATAAGAGCAAACTAATGATTTAGATGAGAAGATTGAAGCTAATATATCAAGGTAGACTTCAAGAATGTGTTCAATTATATATCATGAGAAAAACAAGTACTGCACAAGTTTAACTTCAATAGTTAATTTTTTATTCCAATAATGATTATCTATAATATAAGCTGGTTGAAAGTCATTTTGAACAAAAAAGGAAATTGTTCCATCTAACTCTCCCATTAGCTAAAGCATTGTAACCCCTTATCCCCATTTCTTCTCCACCTTGTAGCTAAAGCACTAAGAAGTGGTTTAAACAATCTAGATATACCAGGTAAGGTGAAGCACAGGGCCACTCGAAGTGGTTGTTAACCCCATTAGTGCTTTGTAGATTACTTTATTGTCTTCTGAAGAGGTGATAAATGCTCAATAAAAAATTTCAAGTTATTCCTGTCTGATCTCTAAGGCACATCAAGTTTATAGATTATTGTACAAAGGATCTTCTTTATTAGATGTACAAATATGAAAAACAAGCAGGAGAACATCGATAAGGAGCTCCTTTAGAAAAGATACTATCTTCAAATCACTCAACTCAAAAGGACATTATTAAAAGGTAGGAAATAAGAGGTCCACCAAAAACACTAAATTTGCAAAACATGCAAAAGGAAATACTCTTAGTGGGAGGAAGTATTTGTCAGTCTTGTCCTCTAACTAATAATACTTTATAATCTATTGACATCTTATCTTCTCAATAATATAATTAATTTTTTAGAAAGTGTGATAAATTGTTTCCTTTGGGGTGATAATGATTTGCAAAGCAAGCACCAATTGGCTAGCTAGAATAAGATTAGTTTCCCCTATGAAATGTATGGATTACTAGTTAAGAAATTGAAAGATTTTAATGATTCTATAATGTAAAGCTTTTTTAGAAAGTCTAAACCTCAAGAATTGGCTATTTTATATACATAAGTTGTAATTTCCTTAATAGAAAATGTTATGGAGCTTGCTCGATGTTTTGGAATCAAATAAAGAGAATCATTCTCACTATTTTGTATATTATAATACTTGGAGCAAAATAGATAATGATGACATCAATTACTAGACCCTCACCAAGGATGGAAAGCTCACTATCAATTCAGAATAAGATAAGCTTAGAGGTGATTCATATCCTTACTCACAAGTCATAAAAAATACTGTAGAATAATTACCAACCTTCCAGAATTTCTCTACTTATGTGGGGACTCTGAAATAACTAATTACCTTTTGATAAGAAGTTAGGGACTTGAATTTGAATTTATAAAAAATACTATTTTTTTGTATATAGGAACTCTCAATGAATCTTATACAACCCATCTGAAATTAATCTTGGCATTAAACAAACCCAACATCATGATTCATGAAATGCTTCAACAATGGTGGAAGTGTAGTCACCCAAACTTAATAGCTATTAAGGGATTTATTGTTCTACTATCTCTCATATGCTAAAATATCTAGAAGATATAAATTCAAAACAATTGGATGAGCAAATATTCCCTATTCCTTGATATAGTTCAATATAATAGTTATGTTTTAAAATGTTGTCTAATTATCTAAAGAAGTTCAATAGATCCTCAAAGAGTAAGAAATTCATTGCTTCCTTGATTTTTTGAGATCAATTGAACAATTAGAAAGTTGTTTAATGCACTCCCGTAGTAAAGTAATTAGTCAAATTTAATTCTAAGTGATTCACTAGAGCGAACCAAGGCCTTATAGGTTGTGTTCGTGTGATTGAAAGATACTTTGTAGAGCTATTAAAGCACTCTCAATTTACATAGTATCTAAAAAATATATTAGTTGAAGCCATTGAAATACTATTTGGTTTAAACTTATGGGACAATTTGGTGTTATGGAAACATCATTATAGAATCAAACAATTTATCAATCATTATAATGTTGTATAAAAGCATTAGAATCACTTGTTGTAGCTTAATTCTACTAAGTAGAATGAATCAATTTCATTGCAATGTAGTTTAATTCTAACACATATTCAAGAAAAGGAATGTAGCAACAAACTAAGATGCTTAAATAGGTAATAATTGTATTCATTTAGAGGTTTAAGGTAAAAAAAATTCCAAAAGTTTACAAAGCTTTAATTAAGCATGATGAGGAGAGATGTTGATATGGTGATCATATGGAAAGTGATCCAACTAATTACTCTATAATCAAAGGCATGAAATACGTTGACATGATCATTCAGGTTGACTTGGATTTGTTCTTGGGGAAATTACTAAGCATTTGGGGCTAAAAAGAATGAACTAAAATCTTGGAAAACTAGTAAAGTTTATCATATAACTTTTATTTTAGCTTAAGAAAAAAATTTTGATAAACTACTTTGGGTTCATATAAGTCATGTCAAGTTAATCATATTCTCAAAATAAGGAGTGAACCTATTTTTTGTGGTTCATTTCATAGTAGGGAAACCAATGTTGATAGAATCACTTCATTTTAACAAATGATAACTATTCTTCTTATATCTAAGATGACTTTTTTGTTTAAAAAATTATACAAGTCCAACCCATTCCAATATATTCCAATCAAACTTGAACTTGATTCTAGTAAAAATGCAAAAGAAAGTTTCATACAATTGCGACAACTTTTGCTAAAGTAAATTGAGTATATATTGTATTGCTATTACAATAATAAGTTTATTTGTAGTATTGATACGATAGCAAATTTGTGAATTAGGAAGCTACCTAATAAATTTTACATTCTTTTTAGGAATAAGTTATGCAAAAAATGACAAAAAAAGCCATCTCTTTCTCAATAATTTCTTTGTCATTTGATCTAATAGCAAATTTAATTATTCATCAATTTTAGTTACACATCCTCCAAATCAACCATATGTGAAGACTAATTCAATGGCATTAGTTAAGTATGATGGACTTAATTAGACAATATATTGGAGTTACTATTTATTTGGAATCATTTGAGACTTTGCTTTGATTCTATGCACCTTTATCATGGCTTTGAATCATACTAATATTGTCATTAATGACTAAACAAATAGATGACACTGATCGACTATTTCAACATGTATGGTTATAGATTTCGTCACTATATTGAGTTATATCTTACATCATAGCAATACAATCACTAGCTTTGTAGCTACCTAACATAAAACTTTTAGATTGGTCCCAAAAAAATTAATAATTCATCAATAGTACATTTGGATTACTCCAAAGTTGAACAATTTCTTAGCATGTACAACATGATTCCTTAATTAGCCTAGCATAACATTTCACATCGAGACAGGCATCTTCAATGAACATTTCTTAATACTGATCAATCAAATCTATCTTATATGTTTCCTCTTTTTCTCAATTTTTGTTGTTCAATTCCTCAATTAGCTTGGTTTACAATTCATGAATCTTGTCACAAAATGTTTAGCAATATGGTTCTCATCATACAATATGATAGGTCCTTAGACCAAGGTCAGTCATTATATTCTTATGTGTTCTTATACAATTTCAATGCACTCTTATGTGTTCTTATACAATTTCAATGCACAAGTTATGTGGAATCAATCATAGTCATTATAGATACCTCTATGAATTAGACTCATTCACACTAATAAATTGAATTGGTAATATTGATACTTCAATGTGACACTCCAAATCACTGAATAGTATCTAGTTAGCAAATGATATTCACGTGCATCAACACATCAAAATCATATGGATGGTCATCTTCACACACACGTATCAAAAGTAGCCTTTAGAAGTCTTGATAAAAAATTAATGCATTTTAAGTAAGAAACTATAACTATTGTAAACTCCAATATGTACTAATATTTTTTTCATAAAGGAAAAGGTTGAGAAATGGTCTACAAAGACTTGAAATTGTGGAAAAGATGATTAAATGATTATAAGAGATTTTAAATACTTATAATAAATGTAAATAGAACTATAAAACTTATGATTAACATAATCATCCACTAATGCAATTGCACATCATCATTTAATTATTCAATATTTTGAAAGCCTCAAATTTTGAAATTATCTCCAATAAAGCCATGTAATCCTTAAGGAAGCTATAGGGATCATTTATGCCATTAACATAGCTTAAAAAAATTATATAAACTTTTTCTATCTGCGTTCATATAATGCAAAACATCATGTGTAAAATTACTCATTCTTTCTTCTTTGAAGAGAAAATTGTAAATTTTTTTTTACTTTAGAATTATGTAATAGGTTAAACTTTACCCTTTAAAAAGTCATTGAGTAGTTATGTTTTAGCATTCAAAAAATATTAGTAAGGTTGTGACATAGTAGCATTCCATACATCACACAAATATTCCACTTGGAGACATACTAGTCTACTAAGATTTAAGGCCATTCCAAGTTTGGAACCCCTACTTTTAGTAAGTCTATGAAATAATTCCTATTGTGGGATCCAATTACAATTAACCCTTATTTGTTGCACTTTTTAATTTTCTTTTTATAAATTTTTAAGTGATTTATATTTATAATTTAGTTTTAAGACATTTGTAGATTGATTAATAGCTTTCCAGATACTTATAACTTTAAATTCTATTAGGACATTCCTACAGTAGTATGGTAATTTTGCTAGCAAAAAAATTGTTTCAAAATGACTTTGAAATGACTTAAAATTGAGTGTTTGGTTGCTTTTTGCTACTACTCGTTGTAATCTTCCACCTTTAACACTACTAGTGTTGATTTGTTTGGCATAAATGACCCATGTTGACTCTTTGAACTCATTAATCAGCTCATCACACACTCACCAACATTGATCTACAATCCATGAAATTTCCTTACCAATCAACATATGTTGACCTGTTAGCTCGTGCTTATTTGCAAATTAGACTTGGGGTGCAATTGTTTCTCTTTGCCTGTGTTGCACTAATCACGTAATCCATCTTCTTGCCTCTCACTACACAGACACTAAAAATGCGCATGCCAATTTAGGAGTTTCTTATGCCAAATTAATTTTGCTTCATTAAGGAAAAGTTTTTACTAAATTCACATTATTTATTTTATAATTTATGAGGACTTATTAATTCTAAAAATTTACTTTAGAATTCTAATGTGTTATGCAATATTCCAATAATATCCCTTTATTTCTTAGGCTAACAAATTATCATTGTAGCTTTAAGATCTCTATAAAGAATGATGCTTACAATGTTGTAAGCAATGTAATTGGAATGAAACAATAAAGTGCAACCACTACGCTAGTTTAGTAGAAGCATGTTGTGTATATTCAATGCAATATTGTGATTCTAGAGGTAACTTGGGAAGGAGAGTGAAGGGATAAAAAAATAGAGATCCTAACAAATTATTCAATATTCATAAGAGCAACAAATCTCTAAGAAAGTTCTCAATCACTTAACCATTGCTTTTTGGGAATTAATGATCTCATCCAAATTTCTAATTTTTCTTAATGAACAAGTGATTTTCTTATTTAGCATTTTAAGAACTCCAGTTGTGCACCTTGATACTTCACCATTAACTTGAGTATTTTGGATGTTCGTTATTGAAACCACTTTTTCTTTAGGTTAACATCTCTTATGTTAATGATCAATTTATGTTTTAAGTTTCTAAAAAAGTTTTTACATGTATAATGACACTAGGATTTGTTATTGTAAACCAATAGCATCTTTGGTTTGGCCTTTATAAGGATATGTTGCATGAACCTAAGAACCTTTCAATTATCAATGATCTAAAAATAGGTTTTAACATGTCATCATATATTAACTTGGTATCAAAGGGTGGTTAGCTATAAGAATTTTGTATAATTTGTAATTTATCATTAAAGTGACATCTTTTAATTATATGAATTTTTAATAACTAAAATTTATTAAACATTATATGAAAAAATAAAAAAAATAAGAAAAGCTTATTTTCAAGTCTAAAGCTACAACATGTACTTATTTATATGTTCTTATGTTAATACATTTAAAGATTTGTTTGTTTTCTTTATCTTTATGATCTCAAATTACAAACCTTTTTTCAAACCTAATTATTTATGACTAGTAGACCTATAAAATAATATAAAATATCTAATTCTCTACAAGTTAAACTTTTGAAGGCCTGATAATACAATCTATAATTATAGAACTAATTCATTCTATGTAAGAGCTAAGAGCAACCTTAGTAACATGCATAGACCAAATGGAAGAATGTAGTGAAAATAGATGTGCTGGAACTCATAGATTAATTTGGTCTATGATAAGTGACTATGAAGTGATGGAAATATCTTTTGAAAATGAACCTAACGAAATGGAATGACAACCTTGATGTCTAGCTACCCTGCATAACCATGGTAGCTGACATAGTAGGGATAATGATCACTTGGTTAACATGGTTAAAATAAGGGGTAGCAACATTTGATGGAAGTTTAGACCCTTAAGCAAATCAAATTTGGAAATTGAGAATACAATATTATTTTAAATGATATGACCTTAGTAAGAATGAAAAGTTCCAATTTGCAATAAACTTAGGGTCATATGACATACTAGATTATTTATTCACAGTTTAAAAAAGTAATTTTTTGATAAGTAAGCATTACCATGATCATGGAAAGAAATCAAAATTTGCCAACAAGCTAAATATTTATTCACTTCTTATTTTGGAGAACTTTTGGATAAATACCAACATTTATCTTAAGGTTGAAAGACATCTAACAAATACATTGCTAAATGTGAGAATTATATAATTTAATGTGGTGTCTTGGAATTAGATCAAGTAACATTTTTTTTATTTTGAGTTAGCCTTAGAGAGACTACTCAATTGTGTTATACATGAGAAAAAATTATTAGCTTAGAAAAGGTGTATAAAGTAGCTTATTATTTAAAATATCAATTACTTGTGAGAGTTGGATTCCTTTAACCACTTCCTACCCTAAAATGCATATCACTAATTCCACTATTCTACTACTTGTACTCTATAAACCAACTTTGTCTCTTCATAAATACTTCAAACTCATTGGATTCAAGCCTTGGACCAACCATCTACTACTTCTACAATACAGTGTTATTGCTGTCACAAGAAAGGTCATGTCATAGCCTAATATCCTAAGAGAGCCCTTGATGTAAACATAAAAGAAGGAATGAAAGAAAGAATTAAAGTCAAGGAAAATGAGGTTATATAGCTAGATGAGGATGTTGAAGTAGAATTACAAGCACTAGATTAAAGAATTTAACATATTGCTCAGCCTATAATTATTATGAGATGTAATTTGATTACACTAGGAATAACTAAAAATTTTTTGCAAACTAAAATTTTTGTATGTTCATTAGAATTAAAGACTAACCCGTAAGATTATTACAGATGAAAATAGTCGTAACATTGTCATATCAGAGAATACTTCCGAAAGGATAGGTTTAACATTCGTAGACCATCTCCACCCATGCATAGTATCGTCGATCAACAAAACATCAATTTTACCAAAACAAATTGTTGAATTCCTTTCAAGTTTGGTCAATATTTCAAGGAATTATGGTGTAATGCTATCCCAATGTAAGTAGATGATCTTATTTTAGAAAGAACTTGGTTATTCGATAAAGATTTTACATTAAATGGAAGTGAAAATGCTTGCATTTTTGGATAACAAGGAGCAAAGATCACACAATATCTTTTACCTCCCTCAAAAAGAATTTCTAACGTAAATACTACAAAAAAAAGATAAGGAGAAAGAAAAAGTAATTTGTCATTTCGCTAGTTAAGATTATAAGGGACATAACTAGTGATAATGTTAGGTAGATTGTAACAATTCATTAAGTCCTTACTAGTATAACCACCCAACCATGGTCTAACCCGTATTAAAAGAATTTGTGAAGGTGTTCTTGATGACTTGCTAAACACACTCCAACTACTAACAGATATTTAGCATGGTATTGATCTAGCTCATAACACTTCACTATTACATTTACTAAATTACTGATTAAAACTATTATGTTAAGAAGAATCTTTTTGATAAGTAAATGAGCCCATTCAAAATAATTTATTATGAAAAGTATTAGAGCATGTGTTGACAACACTTTGTTTTCTCCAAAAGATGATTAAACTTGATGCATGCACATAGATCATCATGTTATTAACAAAATAATGATCAAGTAAAAATTTCCAATTCATATGCTCTACGATTTGTTTGTTCAAAAAGTTGGAGCCACCATATTTTATAATATTATTCTCAAAATTGGATACTATTATGTTAGAATCTACTTAGTAATGAATGTTATTTGTAGTAATAGTTTTTGCTTTGTACCATCCAAATTTTTTTGAAATTATGACAATAATGTGCATGTTACTTTTTAATTAATGTGTCCACCACATTTGAAGCTCTTAGTGCATGTGTTTCTTTTAGTGACATTCAAATGTGCTTATCTTGCTTTATTTAAATTACATAGATCATCCTTGAACCATCAGATTTTCCTAAAAATGTTTTATCAAATGATCTATTAAGTTGTACAATTATTTGATCCAATATCTTGAACCATTCAATGGGTGAGTAACAATAATAATAAGCATGTAGCATAATTTGATCCAAATTCTAATTCCACTCCATGTTGCAATTTTACTATGTAGTCCACTATAAGGCTTACTCAAATTCATTGAAAGATCATTAGTTCATTTCTTTTTCTTAAAACAAAGAAATAGATCTAAAATACTAAAATGATTTATATAGTTCTATATGCACTCTATGTTGTGTGGCTTATCAAGATGGGCATGAATTTATTGGAATAAAATTTTGATTTTCCTTGAAGAATATTTAAAGAAATTCTTTAAACTAATTCTTAATAAACTTGAGTACATATTGAGAAGTGATTATTAACAAACGTTATTTTTTTTAAAACATATTAATTTTATTTTGATATACATTGATTTTTAATAATAAAGTTTAAAGAAAATTAAGAAAAAAATACATAAAAATAAAAAATACACATAAATGATTGTGAGGTATTTTGATTTATAATCAAGCCTACACCTACCCCTGATAAAAATCAAATAAAATATAGCAATAAATAAGTCTTTCATTATAAGAAATAAGCTACCATGATCTTATAACACAATAAATTTGAAAAACAAATAAAATAATTCAATGACCAAATATTGAAATTAATACAAATAAAAAACAAATTATTGCAAAATATTTAATGAGATATAAGTGTTTTAATTGAACCCATTAAAAATAAAAAACATTGAGAAATTCATTGATTTGAGAGACACAATGTAAAGACGTGAGAATGAGCATTAGGTGCTAATGACTTGATTGTCATTACATGAAAAGTTTTTCAAATTTTGTAAAAATTTAATTAGTTAATTTTTAAGAATTCACTTATTTATACATATCTTTAAGGGTTAGTAATATTTTGCAAATTGATTAATTAATCAATAATAATAAATTATAAAAATCTCAATAACTCAAAAGAACTATTAAATGAGCTATTACATTTGAGCTGCTCCACGAGAAGCCTCCTTAACCTATTTATACCAAAATACATCATTAGATGAATACATTAAATATGAATTATTTAAAAATTAGGATTTGATGTGGATTGTTATATTTAAATTGAGATTTGATGTTTGGATCACAAAATTATGCCATTAAATGATAGACATAATTATGTGTTTAAAGGTGAATGTGAACATAATTATTTGATCACATAATTATGCAATTAGATAGCAAAATAACTACCACAATTCTAATTACGTGAAACAGATACAGGTTTTTGTCTTATATTACATGAACAATGGATCATTATGGCTTTATATGAGTTTTCCTACAGTACATAATAAGTGTATTGTTTGGAGTTAGCTACCCCTAGTTTACTATAAAGTACTTCCACTATTACCAATACATTCTTATTTAATTAAATATAGATTTGTGTGTTATATGTTGAACTAGAATTGCATGAAGATAAAAGACGTATTTTGTTTGGTTATCCTTACGTTTGAATTGTCAAGCCATAAATACTAATTATTTCATCATAATAGACTTGATTTGAGTTAATGTATTTAGTTTTAAAAAATAAGACATGCATTTTTCAAGATAATAAATTAGGGGTCTTCAAAATGCCTTGGACAATACAATAAGATTCAAAGATAAAAGACGTATGCATCTAGTTAGTAAAAAAATTATTATAAAATAGAATACTAACTTGTTGATTATAGTGCATTTCATTATTCACTTTCAAATCCTAACTTAAGTATCTAATTTATTTAACTTTTTCATGATTTAGGAAGCTTGCAAGTTCTTATTTTTTTACCCAATCCTTTTTTTTATTAATTCCATCTAACAAATATTTGCCAAAATTCATGTCAATTGATAAACTTTAAGTAAACTTAAAAATTAATTTTGTTAAATTTTCTTAATTAAAAAAAATAAGCATCACCCCAAGCTCGCTAAGTTCAAATAACTTAGGTGTCTTAAGCTCTAGTGAACATGGAAGTGTCATGATGGGAGACTAGCTAAAAATAAGGCTACTTAAGCCTAAAATCGGTTAGAGGTGCATTTATGAACATGGTTGACATAAGACAGAAGATTGGTTAAGGCTGAACTCTAATTAAATATACAAACGAGGGTCAAGTCAGACCCATATTCATGAAATTACTTATAAGCATATGAGTGTCTTAAGTGTTGAAATCCCAAGCACACTTGCATTATGCACCAAATGAAAGGTATTGAAAAGAGAAAACTACATTTCTTTTTGACAATATGGAACCAACATTAATCCAACTACTCAACACCAACAGCATGTGTTATTTTTTACGATTCAATTTTTTATTAGATTATAATTGTTCCATCCACTATAAGCACTCGATCTTGGCTCAAAACCAAATGACCATGATCACTATAACTTTATTGGATTACTTCGATTATTCTACCTTTTGAAATAATCTTATCATGAATTAGATGGCCCAACACTTTCCACTTTTGTATCCTATAGCTAAGATCATTTTTGTCTTTGGAAATGATGAATTGAATGATCTAGATCTCAACTTACTTGATTAGATGGCCTAGATCTAATCTATCTACATCCAACCATCTTGAACTGATCTCTTTCAAAAATATTTGATTTAATAGTCTAGAACATCTCTAATAAGATCTATTGATGATGGTTGATCCCACCTAATGGCTAATTTCTTAGTTATTGTTTGAGCCATTGTGTTAGCCAATTCAAAGAAATATTTTAAGTTTTTTGGAAGAGCTTTTTATGCTATTTGGAAGCATTATTTGAAACAACTTTTCCTTAACTTTTTAATAACATTGATCAAAATTTTTCTATATAAGCCTATCTATTATTCATAAAATGGCACATAAACATGAACAAACATTTGAGATCTCAATAGAGCATAGTACGACATTCTACTTTCATAAAATCTCTTGATAGTAACTACAACTTAGGTCATCACAAAATGTGAAATTCTTTTAGCTAATCTTATCACTTCTAAGCTTTCAATTTCTTACTTGTTATAGTAATTTTAAGCTCATCATGTTTGCTTCAATTTATCAATAAGCATCCAAAGTTGTTCAAATTTATCATAATTTCTTCTTGTTATATTTTTCCATTTTCTTTTGGTTGGGTGGCCTAGCATTTACAAAAGCTTCAGTTTAGTTTGATGTCATAAAAAACCAAGTTAGTGTTAAGCTTGCAAAATCTTGTGTTATAATTGAACATGTAAAAGCTAGTAAGTTGCAGGTGAGTCCTGCAAAAAAATCTCAAGTTGTAAACTTTTTGATAGTGGTAATTTTTTCCTCTGTATTTACAAGTGAACGTAGGATCTAATTTGATAAAAACTATAAAAAATTTATTGTATTATTTTATTTTATTTTTAATTTTTTTAATCATAAAATTAGTAATTAACTTACAAAAAAAGATTTTTCATAAACATAAATTTTTTATGAAGAATTTTTAAAAAAGGAAAAGAATCTAAAATAACAAAAAGTATTTTAAAACTCATAAATCACCCACTCATGTGGGATTTGTATACTTAATTATGTTTTAGTTAGTATCAAAGAGGGTTCCCTATAAACAAACGTTGGTCAAATCACTTGGCTGAACCATCATGTATGTTTTAATTATCTATTATGTTTACTTAATTATTATTTTTATTATGAAATAGTTTCAAATTCTAACTTATCATGTTTTATTGCTTTCTAAAATATGTTTTTATTAAAGTATTTCTTAAATTATGTTTTTAATATCTCATCACCCATGATTAATATTAGTGCAACACTAGATGAATTTCTTCCTCAATCATTCTATCATTATATAAATATAAATTTTATTAATTTTTGAAAGATAGATTTAGAGTTTTTATCCAATCAATTGACTTAAGATATTATAAAGTGCTCTAAGAATTACATCATTTACTTAGAGATTCATGTACAAATGGAATCAAGTTATTTAGTGTACTTTGTAGTGATCAAAGGTGAATGATATAATTAAATGCCATAACACTCAAGTACCTTCATCATGATATATCACCAATTGAATTTAATCAAGTTAAGAATTTTTATATCACACATAAAGTTTGAAAAAAGTTAGAAGTAACTTATGAAGGTACTTGGTAAGTTAAAAAAATAAAGATAAATCTTCTTACACATGATTCTGAGCTCTTTAGAATAAATTTGAGTTAAACTACAAATAATATGTTTATGTGATTTACTAATATTACCACTACATTAGAAATTCTTAAAAAAGTGCTTCCCAATATAGATCTTTAAGAAAAGTAGCAAAGATTCTATCCAATGAATATGATCCCCTTATCGCAACAGCAAAGTTAGCAAAAGAAATAACATGCTCATATTGGATGAGTTACAAAGAGAATTATTAACAATAAAGATTTAGATAAATAGAATAGTTAAAAAAGAGGCCTTGATAAGCAAGCAAAGCATGGAGTAAGGTACAAGGAATCATTATCTTTTAAAGCTAACAAAGATAATATAGGAACAAAATTTATCTTTTCTATGGACTTTGAGGAAAAGGTAAATTTTCATCTTAAGGGTTTAGATAAAAATTTAACAAAATGTTTTATACAAAAAAAAGGGATGGGAGGTGATGAATACCCCAAGATGCTAAGATTGTGGTCAAATCAGATATATTATACAAAAATATCCACTGCTCAAATACATCAAAAAAAGAAAGAGAAAAAGAAGAGAACAAAAAAGAAGAAAGATTTTTCGAGCTAAATGGCTGCTTGAGATGAATTAGACTCCACAACTTCAAGTAATGAGGACGAAGGAATGACATGCCTCATAGCAAATGATGATGAATCAAGTACATCGAGTAATGAATAAAAGATTAAGATAAGCTCTTAGCCTTGTGAAGTTTTTAAAAACAATTACATAAAAGTTATTAGTTTTTTTAACTTCTTTAATATTTATACATAGAAAATTAAAAAAATTTTATAAAGAAAAAATAATTATTTTTTATTTTGTATGAAAAGAGATTACAAAAAAGTTATGTGATGAAAATGATTCCATGATGATTGATAATACTTGTTCAAAAAAAGAAATTATGAGTTTGAAAAAAAAAATTATTCAACATGTTAAATTTTCTAATGTTTCACATGATGTTTATTTTTCTGAACATAAATATATGTTTTTTAATATGCCTTATATTTCAAATATTTCATACTTTTGTAGTCGTAGAAAAGGACATGCTTTTAGTGATTGCAAAATTAGGAAAAATATTTTTAGTTCAAAACCTTGCTTTAGATGACTATGCCAAGCTTGTTTGGGTTCCTAAGGTTAGAGAATATAGAATTTAAAATAAGTTGGCTTCGTAATCATTCTATAGAGGTATAGTATTTAGAGACATTCATATGGTTGAAGTAATACACTTTGGAATAATGCATAGAAATAAGGAAAATAAAGTTACATTTTATGAATATTTAATAAAAATTTGATAATTTATGTAACTATATATAAAGAAAAAAATAAAAATCGAGCTCTTGAGAGTTGGACAATAGATGCACATGACAGGACTAGAGAGCTACCAAAATTGATCGCAATAAGACTTTGTCTAAATAGATAGGTAACACTTGAAGACAAGTCTAAGAAGAAGACAATAAGAATTGGTCACATTGGATATTATACATTAAAGAAAACAAGCAAGCTAGATGTAGTTAGTGTTCTTCTTAAGCCAAGCAAAACTAGTTAAAAATGGTATGAATCATGCAAAAAAGGAAGGAAACTTAAATATTTCTTTTAAACCTGAAAATGACTTAATTACTAGTAAACCTTTAGACATAGTTTAGTTAGACTTTTTAGACTTGCATAGCCCTAGAGTTCAGGAGGGAAAAAATAGAATTGTGATTATTAATGATTCTTCTAAGTATAATTAGGTTGTATTTCTTAAGCATAAGAGTGAGACACTTGAAGTATTTATTAATTTGATAAAAGAGATAAAAGAGATAAGAGAGAAAATCTATCTTAAATTAAGTTGTATTCAATGTTATAACAGTAACAAGTTTTAAAATGAGAGCAACAAATTACATGTCCTAATTCACACCAACAAATGACATCATAAAAAGGAAAAAAATAAAACTAATTTAAGACCAACATTTAAGAAAATATGCTTCTGAGTTATTTAAAAATAAGAAATTAAATGTTAGCTACTTTCAAGTTTTTTGATATAAATGCATCATTCTTATAGTCAAAGAATCAACTTGTTTGATGGAATGGTATGACTAGAAATTTTCATAGGATACTCTTCTTTTAGGAAAACTTATAAAGTTTTCAACATGGATACTTAAAATCCAAGCTTCACATTAAATAAAATCAATTATAAGGGAAGTTAATCAAGAAGTTAAAATTGGAGTCTTTACGAGAGAAATGAAGCATAATGTATTTTTATCTTTTAGAAAACTGTTATCTAGAGAAGAAGCAAATAAGGTTGACTATTAGGTTTATGTAGGAAAATAAGTGTCAAATTAATTTGAGAGAAACCAAGTGTGGGAACTAGTTCTTAGGCTTAGAGATATACAAGTGATTGGAACCAAATTCATATCTTAAAATAAATTAGATAAAAAGGAAGTGATCATTGGAAACAGAGGTAGACCTATTGCTAAAGGTTATAGCAAAGTTGAAAGTATATATTTTGAGGAGTCATTTGTATTAGTAATATGATTAGAGGTCATTAAACATCTCTTAGCATAATCATGTCATAAGATTTTTAGATTATTTGAAATGCATGCACAATATCCATTTTAAAATAAGATAATAAAATAAGATATATATGTTGAACGAACCCCAAGTTTTGATCATGCATATGAAGATTATGTATATAAGTATAAGAAGTCATTTTATGGCCTTAACTAAGCTCCTCGTTCATGAAATCATAGATTAAGTAATTATCTAGATGATAGTGATTTTAGGAATGAAAAAATGGATAACACATTATTCTTAAAATCTTTAAATAATCATATCTTACTTGTACAAGTTTATGTTGATGATAAAACTTTTGGAACCATAAATGAAAAAATGTTTAAGATGCTTAGTGATTTAATCACATGGGAGTTTGAGATTAAGTATAATGGGTGAGATGAATTTCTTCTTTGGATTACAAATTATGTGACTAAAAGATGAGATTTGTATTTAAATTATTTATTCAAGAAGTTTAGCTATGAAACTATGAAACATAAGAAGATTCTAATGAATCAATCAATGTATTTAGATTTAGATAAAATTGAGAAACATATTGATAAAATACTTTAAGATAAACTAGCTAGATCTTTATTATATTTTACGATTCATATGCTGAACATCTTATTTAGTGTTAGCTTATGTACTAGATTCAAATAAAATCACATGTAAATCCATCTAAAGCTGACTATATTAATCTTGAAATATGTAGAAAGTATAATGAATAGATGTTTAAGGCATCATAAAAATATTCATTCAAAAGATCTTATAAGTTTTATCGATTTAGACGTTGTAAGCTCTAAGGTAGATAAGATAAAACCTTAGGTACATGCTAATTACTAGGAAATATTTTGATTTCCTAGTCAAGAAAGAAGAACAAATTGCATAGCCATAATGACTACAGAAGTTGAGTATGTAATGACCAAAAGTTGTGTTGCTCAAGTGTTATGTTTGACAAACAATTTGAAGATTTTCATTTAGATCCCCTGCATGTTCCCATTAGAATTGATAAAACTAATTCCGTGGCTTTATCAAAGAACTAAGTTCATTATTTTAGGAGCAAGTACATAGTATAAGATGCCACTTTATTATTGATCGATTAGCTAAAAACTTAATAAAGTTCACATATGTTCCTACTGAACAAGAATTGGTAGACATATTTACAAAATTCCTTCCAACTGATCAATTTCAAATCATAAGACGACAATTAGGTCTAACAAAACTTTTATAGATTATACCTCACTTTTAATAATATTAAAATGGGAGAATTATCAAGATTTAAATAAGTGAGAAGGAACATGTAGTAAGGAAGAGCATGAATTAAGTGGGAGAAAAAATGTTTCATTTTTATTACCACATGGCCAACCATGTCCAACTTGGCTAGGTAGCATAGAGTTAGGAAACTTGTTCAAAATAAGCCAAAAAATTAGTCAGGGTGCATCATAAACTAGATTGGGCCAAGAAATTAGTTATACACCCATGAAGGGTGTTATAAAAAGGAAACTGTTTTTCATTTCAACAATATGGGACTAACTTCCATCTAGGAACTTAGTGTTAAAAATGTGCTCTATTTTTCACCACAATCCTTGATTGGATAATAAATGCTTCATCCATTATGAGTACTTGATCCTAGCTTGAATTTAGATAACCAAGATCATGTTGGACACCATTGAAAATTTTTTATTATTTTTTCCTTTTGAAATAATTTATCTTTGAATCGGTTAACTCATCTTTCTCTATGTTTGAATCTTATGAATGAGATCTTTCTCATCTTTTCAAGTGATGAATCAAATGATTCAGATCTTGTCCTATTAGATCAGTTGGACAAGATCTAATCCACTTTGATTTAATCATCCAGAACTCATCTGCCATTAAAGTCTTTCATATGATAGGTTTGAACCTCTTAGATTGGAGCTAATAGCACCAGTAAATTCCACATAATGACTAATTCCCTAGACATTAATTGAGCCATTATGTTAGTCATCTCTAAAAAATATTTTAAGCTATTTGAAAGTAGTATTGAGACAACATTTTTCTTGACTTTATAATTACTATGATCAAATTTTTTCTATATAAATCTATCCTATATTCATGAATTGTCTAATAAATATGAACTATTCTTTGAAATCTTAACAAAACATTACACATTATTCTACTAGAAAATTCATTAGTAATACTTAAAGTTTTTATCATAAAAAACATGATATCTAGTGGTAAAAAGCACAATACATTAACCATTAAATACTCCTTGAAATGATCATCAAACTAATGACTATCACTTTATAGTGACACTATCCCCATTCTACAGTATTTTTGGACCATTCCATTTCTTTATGGAATCATTTGGTCACAACTTATAATAGTAGATTTCATCTTTCTCAATGGCACTTCCATAATTACTTAATTTTTGCCCTCTTTCTAACCATGACAATAATTTTATATTACACTCCTACCTCTAGTACCTTTGTTATTGATTTCTTTCCTCTTAATATTCTCCACTTTTAGTACATTAAAATTTTTGTTAAATAACCCTTGGAGTGAAAACCTTATAAACATTTTTATTTCTTAAACATATTATTGCAAATGACATCCAAAAATCTTTTGACCAATTTCTTAAAAAACTACTCGAAGAACTAATTATTGAAGTAAAAACTTCATATGTTTCTAATTTCGTAGTTTTATTATTTTTCTTTGTAAATTCCCTTAAAATTAAATTAATTTTATTTTTAATATGTTTTGCTATTTCTTTTTATGATATATCCTCTTCCAATTCATGTAAAAATTTTATTTGAGGTTACCTTTCATTTTTTTCAATTATATTTGACTTCCCCTCCATATTATTAGTTCTTTGAAATAATAGTATTTATGACCTTATACAAAAATATCTTTATTGAAATCAATTTGATAACATTCAAAAAACATTTTGAAATGCACTTACATTATTTCAACAAACATTAAAAAAATATTAAAAGCTTTTAGCTATTTTGTAAACAATAAACCATATAAGAATTTAATCATTAAAATTTAAAAAATGTTGGGATGACTCCAAAGTAACTCTTCCTTTACTTTCCAAGTAGCTACTCATTAGTATAACTTCTCCACGAGATGCTCTTTTTCCTAATTTTGTTGATTTCTCTTGTTAAGAATGCCATTGTTATTTCCTAATGAAATAATTTAGGATGCACCACCGTGTTGCTTCGATCATATTTTCTTATAAAAGTATCATTAGCAAAAAGTTTTTTAGGATTGAAAGAAAAAATACATGATGTCCTACGACAATGATAATGACAACTATCATGTAAGTAATAGAACAATTTATTTCAATAATATATGAAAGCATGAAATTTCTTGTCTTAGTTATTCTATTTTTCCAAACATTATAATGCATTTCATAGGTTTTGTTTTTGAATGTACATGATTCTCTTCCTAAAATCCAACTTTCTTAATTTTATTATCATAATTTTTAAGGAGTAAATCTATTCCTTTTGAATTCATGTTTTGATTATTTAGATCTTCTTAATAAATATACAAATCATATATGTCATTAAGGCATTTTTAGTTTGTTCATACCAATATAACAATAATTAATGTATTTTGTTATATAATATTAGATATGGCATCATCTCTATGCTTGAGTAATAATTATTATTGTAAAAAAATTAATTAAAAGTGAAATACTTATTATAGTTGTCTTCGAAACATTATTTTCATAGCCCTGACATATTCTTAAGTGTTTTAAATATTCTCTTTCATTGACTTTTACTTTGAGCCTATAATGTTATTTTAGACATTAGTTGAGTATCATACGGATCAAGAAACCTTTTCTAAAAGTATGTTGATAGTTTGGAACCCATATGTAATGCAATACTATTTTAGATACCAAATAAGCCATACTATTAATAAACATATATTTGACTTATTGTTTCATCAAAAATGTTGCCTTAATAAGAAAAGTTGAATTTTTTTGGGTTGAGAATCTCTTTTTTAAACTTGCAAATGTTTGGTTTTTAATCCTCCTCACATCATCATGTTTGTATAGGACAACAACTTCTTTCTATCAATATGACACAGTGGTCAACAGTAAAGTTATTCCAACTTGTTATGCATATAACATATATCTCTTAATTATCCATCTAAATATTTAATTCAGCTTCATCTATGTTATACATTATAAACGTTTTAACTCCTTACGAATTGGTATCAACTTTTACTTTTTACTTTGAAATATAGGATCTCCAAACCACAATGCATAAATAATTAAAGCTATTCAAATTATGTTATTTTTTGAATAGATTTATCATCAAACTAATTATAAATAAGAAGTTTTAGGCATTTTGGAATTACAAGAAGACCAAATATAAAAACTTTGGAATTTTTGGATGGAAGTGTTACATGAATAAGTAAGATAAGTATTGGATATTAGAAACCAAGTTAATGGATGCTATCTTTTTATGATATCCTACATTTAAATAGACCTATAAACCATTTAACAAAGGAAGCTTAGTTGTAAAGGAATCTACTCAAGTGATGTTTGATGGAATTATGAGTCAAAATAAAGTGGTAGATTTGGAACACATGGAAGATTTTGGAAAAAGAATAAAGAAAAAGAAAAATAAGGAAGTAATAACATCATTATCAACATATATTTGACTTATTATTTTGCTAAAAATATGGTCATAATCGGAAAAATATGTATTTTTGTTGTAAATAATGTCATTCTCATTTAGTTTGAATCAACCCCTCAACGTACAATTATTTTTTTTAATCTTACACATCTTATCATGCCAGCTTAAGACAATAATGTTTGGCTATCAATATGTAACTATTACTAATATAGTAATATTCCTTCTATTTGTTATAGATACAACATTTATCTCTCAATAGTGTATCTATATACTTAGTTGTGCTTCTTCAATATTATGAATCAAACAATGATGCACTCCTCTTAAGCCATTGACAGCCTCTATTACTTTTCTTTTGGTGGGGTAGGATCTACGATCCATAATGTCTTAATAATTCAAGACATTCAATTTATTGCATTGTCTTAGTAGATTTATTATCAAACAAATTATGAATAAGATACTATATTACTTTGGAATAACAAGATGCCTAAAAATAAAAACTTAGGCTTTCTTGGATGGAAGTGTTACATGAAAAGTTAGGATATAAATTTGAGATTAAAAACCAAGTTAATGAATCCTATCTATTTACAAAACTCTTCAAATTGATAGACCAAAAAGAAGTTTAAAAAGAAAACCTTAGTTGTAATGGAATCTACTGAAGTTGTGTTTGATGAAATTATACATTAAAAATTGGAAGAATTGGAAGACATGGAAGATTTTGAAAAAAAATTGGAATACCAAAAAATATTATGGTATGACAAACTTGGTAAATATATTCTCAAATAATGTTTTAGGAAGGGAATTTGTATAGGACTTTGTTCAAAAAGGACTGCATTGATGAATGTCTTACATTCCAAGATTATGTAGATGATATCATATTTGGATCAACAAACCTCGATCTATGTGAATGAATTAGTTAGCTTATTTGTGTAGGATTTGAGAATGGCAGAATGGGTGAGTTTTCTTATTTTGTTGGATTGCAAGCTAAAAAAGGTGAGAAACAAATCCTTGTATGTTGTATAAAGGTTATAAATGATAAGTTAAAATTTCAAAAACAAGGATATGGTTGCATCAAAGTAGTTAATATACAATAAAACTCATCTTAGTAATTTAATTTGAAGTGACCTATCATTTTGAGTACAAACCCATGCCTCTATTTAAAAAGAAATTATGCATGTTGCATCAACTTAACAACTTGTTCTTCAAAATACAAGTGAAGCCTCGAGGAATAAATTTTATTTTGTGGGCTACTAGATGATTTTGACTTTCTTGTTAGAATGAATGCTTTGGAATTATTAGGTATGGTATGTCACCACAATATAGTCATAAAAAATAAAAACAAAATGATAATTTGGTTATTATTTAAAATATGGAAAGGCTAGTGGAAAAGGGTTATAATCAATTAAAAAGGTTAAACTTAGATGGAACACTTTAACTATTCGTAAGGTTTAAGGCAACATGGTCATTATTAGCTTTTTCTTGTTATAAGGTCTTTGAACTATACCAAAGTAATGCTAAGAGTGCATTCATAAATGTTTTTGTTTAGGAGGAAGGGTTTGTAGAATAATTGGATTTCTTTCAATATTGTCCACATAAAAATCATTTGCATAAGCCAATTAAACACTTCTAAGATTTCTAGCAAAAATAAAGATCTTGGAATGTCAAACTTAATAGATTTCTACTCAAACATTATTTCAAGATGGAAATGTAGACTGAGCTTTGTTCATCAAGAACTACACTAATGAACTTTTTCTAGTGCATGATTTTGTAGAAAATATCTTTTTTGAATCATCCAACTTGGCCTTATGTGAATGATTTAATATGCTTGTGGGTGTAGGATTTGAGATTAATAATGGCTTAAGTTACCAATTTTTATGGATTGAAAGTTAAACAATATGAGAAAGGTACCCTTGTGTCTTAAATAAAGTATTTAAATGAGATGTTATAGACACTTGACCTTGAGAGCCTCATTCTACTTTCAAGATTCTCCACAAAGTATTAAACAAAGAAATGAAAGGAAAAGAAATAGATTTCAAGTTATACCAAGGGATGATATGTTCTTTACTTAACTATAAGTGGACCTAAGAAAGTTTTTAGTGCTGAACTTTTTTAATCAATTTTAGAAAAGCTCCAAGGACTTTGATTTAGAATCTATAAAAGAATCTTTTGGTTCTTGCTTGGCACAAAGGTATTAGTGTTTTCGTATCACAAATTTAGTTTATGTCGTTATCTCATAAGATAAAGCTACAAGGATTATTTAGGTTCAAGAGTACATAAGAAAAGTATTGTTGGTATTTAATCATTTTTTTGACACATGCTAAAGTCATGATCTATTAAAAAACATGGAATTATTGCTTCCAACCAATGAAGAATATTATATAGTATTGGGAGGACTTTAGGAAAAAAATTTTGGGTTAAAATGGAAGCAAGAAGATATGGGATTACATTCACGAAAAGAGACTCATAAAAAATGACAATATGTGTGCTATTGGCCTGACTCAAAACCTTATTTAGTGCTTTGAGGACAAAAAAATTGATGTTAGGAACAATTTTATCATGAACTATGTAGAATGAAATGTGGTAGACATTTAATTTGTTGCTAACAAAATGCAACTTGTTGACATCTTAATTAAGTTGCATAGGAAAGATTTATTCTATAGCATTAGAAGACTTTTTTATGATGACAAAGGTATGTGACATTATTGTTAATTTTAAAAGTAATTCCTTGAGTGAAGGGGACCTCATCCATGTGCTTTTATTACTTACAAATCTAGCTTCACTTGATAATATTTAGCAAATGCTTTCTTGCACTCTATTCAATTACTTTATGATAAACTTAGAATGTAAGTAATAAAAAAAACAATAAGTTATTGATCTAATGAGTAACACTCTAAGATATTTGATAATAATAACCTATTTCAATAGCATACCAATTTATCATCAAAATTTGCTTCTAAGTATGAAAGGTGAATAACATTGGGAGGAGATTAATGCTAGAAGAACATGTCAATTTATTAAACTTCTGTCTCAAATACACTTTGCATGATTTTTTAAATTTGAAATGAAAAATTTGGCATAACTTGATGCACCAAAATACACTATGCATGTCTCATAAAATATGATTAGCTATTAGCTAAAATAGGCAATTTTAGGAGTAGTCTAATTGATTTGGCATATCAAGTGGATCTAATAAAATTATATTGAAAAATTACTTACTAAGATTAAAATAATATGACCAAACTATTATATTAAGGAAAAGCCATTCCATAAAAATGGTATAAGAAAACTCAAACAGATTAAATTATCTAGTTAACTTATACCTTATAGTAAAATCGCTCAAATTGAAATTAAAGTGTTTAAAATGTTGTATATCACCATCATATAATGTGCAATGGTATAATGAATTTTATCAATTGTATATTGGTGATGTTCTTAACCTATTTAAGTCAAACCAAAAAAAATAATACAATATACAAATATTAGTATAGACGATGTAATCATCTTATTCAAGTAAACATATGTAGAATAAAGAAATTTTTATGGTCCATTAAAATTTTTTTGAATTTTAAGCTCTACTCACATTTACTTACCATAGGAAAGTCATGTGGTGTGCTAACATTCTTTCATACCAACTAGATTGAGTATAAATGGATATCAGACCATATGATTATTATGTTAAATTATAGAGTCACATAGATTCATGAAATATATTATGATTTGCTTAATATTGCTCAATCTATTGCTTTGGAGTGGGCAAAAAGTTGTTTAAATTCGACCACTAAAAATTTTTGATGTTATGAAATTCTCTTATTACATTATTCTAACAAGAGAAATTTTACTAACAAATAAAACACTCTTATATTAGTTTTTTAAAAAAATCAGCATTGAGTTTAATATTGAAAAAAGTTTGAAAAATAAATTTTTAAGTCAAGTGTTATTAAATCTTTTGTCCAATAAAATCCATTTTCCTAACATATTTAGAGCTAAGAATATTTCATCGACATAATTTTTTAGATTTTAGTAATGTTATAATATTTCATTTTAGACGAATGATAGTACTTTTTGGTCATTATAAATAATTTTTGTTTCTATTTTATTATTATAGTTTTGAGAATTTTAAGCAAATTATGATACTAAGTAATTTATATTCCTTATATAAGTTATATTTTTAATTAGTTAATTATGCATAAATCTTAGAAAATCTTGATTTATAGATATTTCATGAATATTTTTTGTAAAATATTTGTTCTAATTTTAATTTTAGTTAAGACACCCTCTATTCTTAAACTAATTGAAGTCTCATGAAATAATTTTAATATTTCTTGCATTAAATTTTTTTATCCATTATAAAATACATTTTAACTACACATGAATATTTGATAAATTGATACCTTAGAGAAGATTTATTATCATAGTGTTGTCCATATATTAGAGGTTATTATTAAGTTATTCTTATAATTTTGTATTTTTGCAATTACGTATGTTGTATTTTGACGTCGGTTGTTTGTATTCTTTTGTATTTTTAGATAATTATTGTTTAAATTTTTTAAACATTGTTTTGAATATTTTTTTAAAATTTTATTGTGATAATAATTTTGCAATTTGTAAATGTTTTATCCATTTTTAACTTTGATGAATTTTATTTTATGTGATAATTATCATTTTCATAATATAAATTTTTTTGTTAATGATTTTGTTTATATTTTTTACTAGTTTTCTCAGCCCATTATTTTTGAAGCTTTTATCAAACTCATACAATTAGAAAAGTTTTGGGTTGACGTCAAGTAGAAATATAATAAAAACTTTAAATAAGCTGTTAAATCATTTACATGATTTTCTATATTTTGCTATAATTTTTACTTAATGTTAGATTTTCTTGTTTGATATGTTCTAATCAAATATTTCAATAATAAAAGTATTTTATTTTCTATTGAATGATTTTTTTGTTACAAATATTTACTTCTATTAGAATTATTAATTTTGACAATTTTACTTTTTTGAAAATCTTTTCTATTGATTAATGCATTTGGAACTTTGACCTCTCATGTTTTTTTTATTACGTTAATATTTTTATTATTTAGACTTTTGCATATCGTGGTATGCTTGTTCAATTGTTTGTCTAAATATTATAACTATTAGTTGAATTGTTTGTAATATGAATAAAGATTTCTAACAATTAGTTAGCTTAGAAATTTTAATTATTTTTAAAATTTTTTCAACATGTACATTTTCATAATTATGTCACTAGATGAATTTGATTAATATGTAATACATATTTTATTTATTTTTTAAAAACATTTTATTACCTTAATTATTCAGATATTTAATTTTGTTCATGAATTTCAATTTTGCATTTGCACAAGCATATTGAAATTATATTCTATTTCTTATGATTTTTTATTTGAAATCTTCAATCATTTTCTTTCTCATTTTAATTTATATTTTGTCACAAGAATGCTATGCAATAATTATTTGTATAATTCTTCTAAGTTATTTTAATATAAATCTTAAACGTATTGGTACTATTTATTCACAAGAAAATTATCAATACTTATTTTTTGAAATATTATTCTGATTTATTTTCATATATTTTAAAATTTTAATTATCATAACAACATCTTATATTTTTTTAATTTCATTATTTAATTTTGGAATAAAAAAATAAAATGATCAATATGCTTGAGAATTATTTTACACTACCTTTATCCAAACAAATAATTGATTAAAAATGGTTTTAGAAAATCATTTTAAGATTTTATACCTTTCTTAAGCTTCATTGCAAACGAGTTGGTTGTACCTATTTCTTACAATTGTACATGAAGCATTTGTAACATGCATTTTTTTTGTTTGCTTTGTAATGTGCATTTTTTTAAAAAAAATTAAAATAAATTAATTATTGTTACTAATTTTTGAATTTTGTGCACTTTTTTAAGGCGGAAAATTTTGACAATTAAGTTGTAAATAGTTTCTTATATATTATGTACTCAATTGTCATGATTGTTTTTATATATTTTTAGGCATTATATCTTTTAATTTCAAAAAAAAGATTTTTTATTACATTATTGTACAACTTTATGATGTATCATGTAATTATATAAGAAAGTTTAGAAATATTTTATAATTGTGATGTGATTTTTTTGTATTTTTTATTTAAACTTATATTGTTTTATTTAACCAATGACTTTTTAAATTACAAATTTTTTTAAAAATTTAAATATTTTTAATTGTAATAGCTTTTTTATTTGCTATAGCAATAGGAAAACTCTTTGTTGAAACATTATTGTTATTTCTTATCTTATTTATATATAAAATAATCTTGTTTTTAAAATTTTTTCTTGCAATGCAGATTCTTCAAAATTATGATTGCTCGATATTTGACATATTTTTAAGTTCTATTATACTTTTGTTTTATTTGGCATGATTTCACATAGCTTTGTATTATTTAATTTATGTTTTAGCATTTGTGCTCACATATTTAATTTCTTAAATGGTTTTGCTTTAATCACACAATCTAAATGTTTTAAATCATTAAAACATTTTCTATCTATATATTTAATATTAAAACAGTTTCTTTTAAATTTTGTTTTAAAAAAATTATGGAAGTAATTTAAAAAATTGAAAATTTTTAATAAATTATCTATTTCTTATTTGTTTTAATGTTCTTCTTTGAAAAAATATATATTTTAATATTATTATTACTTATAGTATTTTTAAGGTTTATAATTTTTTTTAATGTTATTATATTTTCACAAACTTTTGAAATTATATTTTTAAATAATTATTTTTCATGTGGCAAAGAACTTTAACATCTGACTTTCTTATTTGTAAAATGTCATTTATGACACTTGCACTAACAAAAAATCTTTATGACAACAACAAATATTTTAATATTTAAAATTTATATGTAAAAAAAAATTAGCCTTTCAGAACATATATAGTATATTTATAAATATTTTATATTTTCACTATATTTCATATCTTAAAAATTACTACAATCTAATTTAGATTTTTATGATATAAAACTATATTTTAGTATATCATTTTATCAACGTAATGTCAATGTTGTTTCAAATACATAAAGATCATTTAGAAATTTCTTTTAATCATTTTACCTAAAAGTTTTGCAACTTCTCTTTTTTAATATTATTTTCAAAATTATTTTATTTTTGTTTTTTTGGTCTTTAATGAATTTTTATTGTAACTACTTGAAATATTGATCATAATGATTAAACTTTTAAATATTGAAATATTTTTACAATCATATATCTTTTAATTTTTTTAAAATTTTATATTGAGAAGTTTGAAACCATTACATTTCTAGGGAAATTTGTGTTCATTTCTATTGCATTTGGTAATAATTAGTTAAGTCATTTTTAATGGTTTTTTTTATTTTGTAATTCGTTGATGTTTTTACATTAGTAAAGTTGTCTATATTTAATTACCTAAATATTTTCTAATATATTATTCATGTTCTTTTAAAATTCAGATGTACTTATTTCAAGACTATTTAGCATTTTCTTCCCTTACAACATTTTTATTTAAATGATATTTTTTAGTATTTACATTATGATATTTAATTTATGGCATTCTTTTCATTTCTCTTGTTCAATATGATTAGCATTTTTTTCTATTTTTCACTAAACAATCTTTTTTTATTATTGAGCTAATTTTCCATTAGTTCCTTTACCCGATATTTTTTTAATTTTTCAATATTCTATTATATTAATTTATTTTTTAATTTTAAATTAATATTATTTTAGTTAATATGTTTAAATTATAGGCATTTGCAAAAAAAGTTTTCTTTTTGTTTTTAAGACAAATTTAATCTTTAAATAACAAAGAAAGCTTAATAATTTATTAATAAATAATATTTTTTTAATTTAAGAGATAGAAAATATGTAAAGAAAATGAAAGTGTCACTTAAAAATAATTAATAAAATCAGATTAAAATAATAAAAATGATTCTAGCATTTGATCTATTTGCATATTTTTTTGAAATTTTTTTGCATGTTAGGCATGTCTATGAATGTGCCAATATAATTGGATTTGTCAAGCAAAGAAACAAAAATGATTGCTTTATAGAAACATCCAACTAATCAAAATTCTGAAGGAAATGACAAAAAATAATTTACATAAAACTATGAAAAGAAAAAACTAATTTACTTCTGCAATATAAAAGCAAAAAAATCATCTAATTCATTCGATATATATAGCATTCAAATTGAAGAACATATAAAGAACTAATTTAAATATCATTACAAATAAAAGAAAAATGCATGATTAAAAAAAATAAAAGAATTTAAAAAATAGAAAAGCATGAGACATAAAACATATCATATTACAAATATACTCACAGCATAATATCAATAAAATGAAACAAGAAATCATGTTTTACAAAATAAAAATAAAACTAAAGGTTTTTATGTCAAAAAATAAAAATAGTAGACACTACAAAATATTTTAAAAATCACAAAAATATTATGTACAATTTGTAACAAAACATTGCTCATGTATTTAAAAAATAAAAAATACAAAGGAAAAATAATAAAAATAACAAAACATATAGTTTATCAATGATAATGGAATATTTCATTAATACACTACATGACAATGTTTCTCGTTATAGTGTTCATTGATGTAAGAGAACTTAAATTATGATAATAATTGATTTGAACTATTGAATTTTATTTATTGTTATTATTGTATTATATTTTTAATTTAAATATGAGTTTTAATGTTTCACATAAGTTTCCCATTATATTTTCATCATTTCTTACAAATGATACAATGTTTGAATGTTTTCATTGAGAGTGGTACTTTAGTCAGCATTTCTTTTGAATTTATGTTTAAATTTACCATCAATTTAAAGCCCTATGATGTAATAAATATAAGAATCCTTTTTTAATATAGGTATTATATTCCTAGAAATAATATTTTTTTATCTAAAAAGATATACACCCCTAGTTTATTATCTAGGTATTTTAGGTGATTATTTAACATCTAAATTATGATTTCAATTTATCTTAAACATTATTGTCATCGCTTTATCATTACCTTGCATCATAAATCTTATTATAGGAGTTCTTAATACTTATCTTACATTAATAATGTATGACCATATCCTCAATCCATTGAGTCCTAAATCTCATAAATCATTGGGCAATTTATTTATTTTAGCCATGCCACCCCAAAAAATTATTCAAGTTACAAAATTATGTGCATTGATAATCCCTATTATGATCATGTTGTCACTAAGAGTGCATATATAAATACTACATTAATCATAATAACCCTTCTAACAAGAAACAATGATTTGGTATCCTAAGCCACATTGTTGTTCATCATTTTTTTATAATATGGCTTTATTCTTCATGTTTGGGATTTCTAGTTAGAAGTGATTATGACATAATATAAATTGGATTTTTCTTATTTTTCAATAGCTAGAAATCATTTTCATTCATATTTTTAACATTCTCTTACTAGACTTTAAACAATATTTGTCATAATTCACTTTTTTTACTCATCTAATAAATGTGTTATACATTGCTCTATAGGCTTTTTTAGTGTTACTTATAACTTTTTAATTTGTGATTTATCTACTTTTCAAGTAACCACAATCATTCATGATTATTATTGTGAGCTTCTCGTACAATTTATTATATACTATATTCTAACATTATACTACATTTTCTTGATAGTTAAAAATTTTTTTTGGGTAGATTTGTCCAATTTTATATTACATTGTACTTGTATATGTAAGATACATTGAGTTATCTAAAAGGAATAGATTTGGATTGGCACTTATTAAAAGAAATTTAAATTTAATGTTTATTAATTTCTTTAAGGATGGTATTTAATTGTTGAAATGTTTTGATTTTCACATATTCCTTTGATTCATATAAATAGAAGTGATTTTTGGAAGATTATGACAATCAATCTATTTCTAAGTCATTATACATATAAATTAAAAAAAAGTTTTTTTTACTTTATCATTATTATATTTTGATTTACTTCAACAACTTTATTAATATATTGCAGTTTAATATATATTAATCCAGCAACATCCTTTCATAATATTTAGTTATTAAGCCATATTATTTTTTGTGAATTATACAAAATATTGTATTATTTCTTTTAAGTGTTGTAGTAATTGTGTAAACTATAATACACTATTTTTATTGAGGGGACTTGTACGTTGTCAAAAAGTTATTGAATTTTAGTGAAATGCCTCTTTCTTTGTCATTGGTAAAAACATAATGTTTTGTAAAGCTAACTACAAGATAGCCTAGGGCAAAATAGTTGTGGTTTGAAAAGTTATTCTTCTATTGACATTAGTAAGAGGGTGTTGTTATTAAATAAAGCCTATTTGATGCGGGATAGATTTAGACTTCTATGATAGTTTAAATTGGAGTTTATAATATTAGAGACATCGAATAAATTATTACAGAGGATGAAAAAATAATATACATTAATTAGGATTAGGTAGAGTGTGTAACATTTTAGAACTATTCAAATATGAGCATTCCAAAGTAGTAGCATAGATTATCAAGTTGAGTAAGTGGTAACACCTGAAGTATAAGGCATAAAATCTTATGAAGTGATTTTTGTTACATCTAATTTTACACAAAATAAAAAATTTAAAGTACCTCAAGAAAGAGTACTTTAGTAGAATTGAATAACTCTAACATTAGCTACTAACTAAAAAATAAAATTTACTAAAAGTGTATGTCTTTTTGAGGATAATATCATATAGTTCCATAGGCGATGGTTTATTGAGCACAAAGAGAGAAAAGACAAAAAGGTAGTGGTTTTTAGATAGTGGAGAAGAGTAATTGTTTGGTGATTAGTTTAAGAGAGTAAAACGGTGGATGAAGAGATATAGGTGTTAGTAAAAGTAAGAGTTTGTTTGGTTAATGACAGACCTAGTGGATGGTCTCGTATCTTCGATCCTTAACTTTTACAAGATATTTTATTATAAACTTTTCTATTAGAAGTTCTCTCACTTTTTATTCTTGTCTCTCACAAGAAAAGTTAGAATCTCTCAAACTATGGTTGGACACACATTTTTTCTACGAAGGTGGAACTATTCAAATAAAAGAAATTTCATTTAATTTTTTTCATCTCATAAGGTGCTTCCTTTTTATATGGACCTTAAATCTTCCTCAATAATTTAAAAAAATGAAAAAAAGTTTTAAAATTTTTTGAATTAAGCTTTTAAGAGAAGTTAGAATCTCTCAAACTATGGTTGGACACACATTTTTTTTTACGAAGGTGGAACTATACAAATAAAAGAACTTTCATTTAATTTTTTTCATATCATAAGTTGATTCCTTTTTATATGGACCTTAAATCTTCATCAATAATTTACAAAAATGAAAAAAACTTATAAAATTTTTTGAATTAAGCAATTCATAAATTTGTCCTACATTATAGGTGGTGGCAATGACGAGCAATGAAACAGTGGAACAATCGACACGATGCAGACAGATTGGTGCCTCCTTTCAATTTTGTGTTTGCATGAACAACACTAGTAGAGTTGTGCTAAAGCTTCAGGTCCACTTTTTTGCAATATGGGTTCAAAATAGTCAATTCATCTCTAAGTCGATGCATTCATTGATTAGGTCGACATAGGTCCGGTGGGTTCTGAGGTCAATGTGTCGGTGCAAGTCATATGTGGGTTGGACAAGTAGCTTGGTAGCTTTTGACGATAATGCTAATGGCAGCAAATGATGGTGAAAGATGGATAAAGATGAAAACAACCAAGAAAACAAAATTTAAGTATTTTTAACCAATTTGAAACAATTTTTGTACCAACAGACTTTTTGAACAACATCAAGTTGATTAAGATTAGATGTTGGCAATAGTTTTTTAGAATTACCTAAAATACATTTTTGTTGCTTTTAATTTTGCTTTAGTTTAATTTAGTTACTATTTTGGAATAACAACATTATCACATAAACATTTACCAATTCTGAAGATGACTTCCAAAAAGATTCTTAAAATGTCAATCAAGACATTCAAAAAAATACCAAGTTTGAATAAAAGAATTCTATTACCAAAGCTAAATAAGTTTTTCAAATACCAGGTTCTTCAAAAAGTTATTATGATTAACTAGAGATTATTATACTCATATTAATCGGTTTGGTATAATAAAATCGTTGTTTAAGCATTGAAGTTTGATTTTTAATTTACATTAAAAAATTAAATGAATTTTACTAATATCTTTATGATGTGAAAGCATGCCAAATCAAAATTAATTTTGATCAAGTTTAAAATTATATAATTTATTATTTCTTGTGGACATTATCTTCACTTATTTCTAAAACAAAACATTTTAGATTTTTTATTTTATAATGTTTTATATATTTTTATCATTCATGTTACTTTTTACATGTATTGACACATATTTTTTAGTAGTAAATGTTTCAAATTGTTAATATAATAACAATTTTTAGTTTATGACGTTTTATATATTATTTTTTACATACATACTACCAATCCTTTAAAATTATTAAGAACTTCCTTATAACAATATACTAAAATTTAAATTTTGATTATATAACATTTTTTTTGTGCACTTTAAACATTATTTTTAATGTCAAAAATTCATTTGAAATATTATTATCCAAATTAATGAGCTTAATGTTTTTTTAACTTTTTTAACACAATGGGACAAGAGTTTTACAATAATTTATAACTTTCTATTTCTTACATATTTAAAAGTTAATTTTTCAAAATAAAAATTTAATGTAGGTACACTACTATAATTATTATTTTCTTCTAAAAACTCATATTTTTTTCTATTTTTAATTTCACAATGATTAATGACTTCTTTTTAAATTTTGATTTTTGTATTTTAAATTTGAACACATTTTATAATCAATTTTTAGTGATTTAAAATTTTTTTTATTAATTATTTGTTTATTGCTAAATGATTGAATAGGCTCACATCTATTAGATTTTAATTTTTTAAGGCTCTTTTATGCCATCCTTTATTGATGTATGACCTTTGTAAATAGCAAGCTTAAACAAATACATCTAGAGAACTATAATGTCATATCATCAAGTTGACCATTTTTTTTATAATATTTTTAATTATTTATAATGTTTTCAAAATATAATTTTATTTAATATCTTACATACTTATTTTTTACATTTTTTTATAATTTTTATTCTGTTAATTTATTTCTCAAGGTTTGATTATTAGGAATTATTTTTTATAAGATGAAACACAAAAAAGTTTCAAGATTTTCAATAACATAATGCTAGAAAAATTTAAATTGGCTGTAAATCTCATTTTTTGCACAAAAATATTTTTTAATATCAAGAAAAAATTCTATTGATGTAAAAGAGTTATTTTTAATTAATAAAAATCTTTATAACTCTTAATTATTTTGCGTTTTTTAAGTTTTTTTGGATAACAGCATATCCTTGGTTAATTAATCAAAATAGTTTCTTATAATTTATAAAGCTGACATAATATATTCTAGTTAAAATTAACTGTACCTGATTTGTTTTTTTTTAGTTATAACTTTTGCAAAAATATGTTCATTTCTTGTAATTATCACAAAATATCATTGAATCACATTATTATGACACCATTTTGTAAAATATTATATAATGGAAAGGTTTCTCTAATATAATTTTTTATTAATATGTTATGCTAATTCTTTTGAATTACTAAACTTCTTTTTACAAAGATAATTTTTAATTTTATTAAGTTTATGTATAATTTTATTTTGAAAAAAAAATCTAATACATTATTTTTGGTACATGTTTGCCATTAATATGTCACCCAAATGATTTTAAAAATTTAATTTTTTTTATTATCTATCTTACTTTTGACATATTTTTTGACTATTATTACATGTTATATTTTCAAGAAAAGTTTTAGTTAAAAATTATGCAAAATAGTTTCATTAATATTTTAATTTTTTAATTATATATATTCTCTATAATTTTAAACTTTGTTATCAATGTTTGATTTTTTATTATGTTTTGGTAATACAGTTAATTTTCAAGATAAATATTAATCACACTATTTAAAAGTTCAATTGTGTAATTATCATAATAGTTATAATTAATTATATTTTTCCAAACTTGCAAATATCTATATAAACATATTTGTTATCATTAAAATTTATGAAAATACATTTAAACAATATATTTTAAATGGTTTTTTAAATATTAAATGTTTTTTCCATGTTAACTTTTTTTTATTTAAACATTTTTGTAATAAAATAATACATTTGATTGAATTATCCAAGAAATCTTTCCTAACATGTTATGCATACTAGCTTTAAATATTATAGGACTTTTTTTTGTATGTTTTTTCATTTTTTTGGCCTTTTTGTAATTCTAATTTTTCGAAACACATTTATTATGTTTTCACTTCCTTTTAATTTTTTAAATTCTATCTTTAAAATAATATTTCTAAATTAACATTCATTAGTAATATTTCTCATTTATTATTAATAAAACACTATCTTATGGTTTTACTGCTACCTTTTTTTTACAATTTCTAATAAACTAGGATACTTAACATGATTGGATAACTAAGGCACTTTTTCGTTCTATATTATGAAATAACTTTTTAATTTTGAGTAATCTTTATCTTAGTTATTATTACATTTTCATTTTTGCATAATTTTATATAAACTTCAATATTTTAGGATTTTGTTGTACGATAATGACATCAAAATTTAAAAATGCATAAAAAGCTCTTATGGTTTGCTAACAAATACTTTTCATGCAATTGAAATATAGCAAACATATAATGCATATATGTAAGTCTTAAAATATATTTAAGATAATTAAAGGTATTAAAAAATTATATTTCGTTTCTAAATATTTAAAGAAATAAAAATTATGAAAATGTATTAATAACAAATAGTTTAAAAAATGAGAACTATATCAATGGATTACAAAAATTCAAAAGAATGAAAAGCAAAAAAAAGTTTCTATTATTGTTGGACGTTTAAAATGACCAACTTATATCCATAAATTTTAGAAAAAAATTGAATTTCCATAAAGTGAATATTAAATATAAAATTTAAATGAAAATGAAGTTTTAAAGTACAAAAAAAAATAATAAATGATAAGACACATAAAATATCACAGGAATGTCAAAAAAATTGTGGCTATAAGTTAAGATAAAAAATAATATTCTATTCAACAATGTAATGAAAAGTTTTTAAGAAAAAAAGAAAATAATAAGCTTTACCAAATGTATGTGAACTTCGAATTTTTTAACATAATTTTACAAACTACATGAAAAAACTATTTTAAGAATTTATAATATATTGAAAGCAATAAGAATGATTAATGAACAAATACTTAAAAAATATGATATTGCAAATAAGAAAACTAGAAATTTTTTTATGCTGAACCAAAAAGACTAACAAAACATGATTGTCAAATGTCAAGAATCTACAACAACTTATTTATTAGTAAGAAAATTTATTTTTTAGAGAATTATAACCAAATCAAAATCAGATAAAATTATTATATTCAAGATTATACCATTCAAAAAAGTGTATTATTAGATTTAACTAATTATGTAAATATATCAAATGAAGCAAATTTTTTTTAAAACTAAAGTATTTGTTGCTCAATTTTTTGACAATCTATTCTTTTTAGATATTGTTCCTAATTTATCTATATAATATGTTAATAAAAGCATGATTAAAAGTATTTTTAAAGCAAGAAAATAAAATATTATGGTCATTTCCCTTTTCATGCCTAAGTTAAATAACCAAATGGTCTTGCTTTTACATGTCTTGAAGGAAATGAATATGTAACAACTTATTTTATAATGCTTTCTGACTTTTATGAAATGTAGTCCCATAAAAGAACTTCTTGTTTTGGATCTATTATAACAAATAGAGACATTATGCTTACCTTATTTTCATATAATATATCCTTATGATCCCTAATTCACATTTTTCTTTAGGCAACACCTATGCAAAAACTTTTTTTTGTTACAGTATATGCATACATGTATACGTATCTAACTTACTCTTTTATTTGGCAACTACCATTTAATCAATCGAATTATCTAAATTTCATTGACATTTATACACTTTTTAGCATGATTACTTTATTTCATTTGTATGATTTCATAAAATAAATATAGATATACGTTATGTTATTTAAGAAATAAAGCTTGTCATAATCATTTCATTAAGTCTAGTATATGCACAACCATTGCAATACGCAATTATAATTTGTTTAAAATAGTTTGACAAAGTATATGGAATTATGAAGCAAATCAGTAAATACTATTAATCAATTAATTTTGACTTCCATATTATAATTAACAAAAAATATGGTATTTATTATGTTATCATAGCCAAATTAAAATACAAAGTTCAACTTTGTTGATTGCTTACATTATTTGTAATAAGGGTTTTTGTTTTGCACCGTCCATATTTTTTAGAAATCATGACAATAAAGTGCATGTTACTTCTTTCTTCGTTGTGTCCACCACATTTGAACCTCTTAGGGAATGTGTTTCTTTTATTGACATTCTAATTAGCCTACCACGCTTTAGTTAAATTTCTTAGATCATCCTTGACCCATAAGATTGTCTTAAAAATCTTTTGTCAAACAATCTATTGACACATAGAACTATTTTATCCAATATTTTAGACCACTCAATTGATGAGTGACACAATCATAAGCATGTAACATCAATTCCATCCGCATTCTAATTCCACTCCATGACCCTATTTTACTATCTAGTCAATTATCAAGCTGACCCAAATTCTTTGAAAGATCATTAGTTCATTTCTTTGTCTTACAACAAAGACATAAAACTAAACTAAAGTACTAATATGATTTGTATAGTTCTATATGGAGTCTATGTTGTGTGGTCTACCAAGATAGATGTTAATTTCTTGGAATAAAAATTTTGGTAACTTATAAAATACTTAAAGAAAATAGTTTAAACTAATTTTTTTTAATAAACTTGAGTACATCTTTGAAAGTAACTATTAACAAATGTTAATGTTTTTAAAAGACATTAATTTTATTTTAAAATAAATTTATTTTTTAAATAATAGACTTTGATGAAAATTATGAAAAAAAATCAACAAAAAAAATACACATGAATGATTATTAGCTACTTTCATTTAAAATTAAACTTACACATAATCCCAAATAAAATCAAGTAAAACAATAGGAGAAAATATAAGCCTTTCATGATAACAAGGTTAAGTTAAACTCTTATAACAATAAAATAATAAAAAAAAGATATTATGTCTTATAACATACTCAATATGAAAAAATAAAATATTTCATCAACAAAAAATAGAAATTAATTAAAATAAAAAACAAATGATTGAAAAATGCTTAATTTGACCAAATGGTTAATTTTCTTCAAATTTTATAAAAATTTCATTAGTCAATTTTACCTAAGAATTCACTTATTTTTAAAAATTTTAAATTGTTAAAAATATTTTCCAAATATATTGATTAAGTTTGTATCCTATAGTTGTAATTGTTTTTCCTTTACAAATGATGAATCAAATGATCTAGATCTCATCTTACTTAATTGGATGGCTAGATGAAATCCATCTTGATACAACCATCTAGAAGGAATCTACTTTAGTAATATTTGATTTAGTAGTCCAAAACCTCTCTAGTATTATCCAACATTGCCGGTTGAACCCACCTAATGACTAATTTCTTCGTCATTAGTCGGGCTATTGTGTTAAACAATTCGAAGAAATATTTCAAATTATTTGGAAGAGCTTTTTAAGCTATTGGGAAGCATCATTTAAAACAACTTTTTCTTAACTTTCTAATAACTTTGATGAAATTTTTTTTATATAAATCTAACCATTATTCATGAAATAAGTAATAAATATGAACCAATATTTGGGTTCTCAACAAATCGTAGGATGGTATCTACTACAGTAAAATATCTTCATAATAACTACGACTTAGTTCTTCAAAAAATGTTAAATTTTTTCAACTAATCTTAGTACTTCTAAGATTTCAATTTCTTACTTGTAGTAATTTTATGTTCATTCTGCCTTCTTCTATTAATCAACAAGCATAAAAATTTGTATAAACATATTATAATTTTTCCTTCTTGTTGTATTTTTTCTCATTTTTTTTGGTTGGGTAGCCTAGCATTTATAAAAGCTTAAGTTTTGTTTGATGTCAATAAATAAAAAATTGGTGTTAATCTCACAAAAGCTTCTGTTATAATTGAACCCATAAAAGTTAGTAGGTTGTAGAATGGACATACGTTCTCATTTAAACCAAATAATCTAAAGATTTAGTTATATTATTTTAATAGTTTTTCTAGTTTTTTATCATTCAAATGTAAATATAACATAAATAAAATAAATGTTTTCCACAAATATAAAATTAATTTTATTAATAATTTTTATAAAATAAATATAATCTAAAAAAGAAAAAATAATTTTAAGACTCATAAGTCACCCTCATGTGGCATTCATATACTTATTTTTATTTCAATTAATATGAAATTGGTTCTCTATGAAAAAGTGAGTCAAATCACTTAAATGATCCATCATGTGTATTTTAAGTATTCGTTATGTTTATTGTATTATTATTTTTATTGTACGGTAAGTTCAATTTTTATTGTGCCATTTTTGTGTGCTTTCCAAAATAAATGTTCGTTAATTTTCTTCTTAAATTAAGTTTTCAATATGTTACACTCATGGTCAATATTGGTGCAACAATAGATGAATTTATTAACTTTTGGGAAATAGATTTAGAATTTTTATACAATCAATTTACTTACAGGATAGAAAGTGCTCACAAAACTTAAGATTTACTTAGAGATTAATGTGCAAATGAAATCAAGTTATTTTGTGCACTAAGTAGTGATTACAGTAGAATGACAATTAAATGTTGTAGTGCTCAACTACACTCATTTTAGTATATCTACAAGTGAATTTAATCAAGTTATCAATTTGTATGCTGCATGTGAAGTTTTGAAAAATTTAGAAGTAACTTATGAAGGCACTTTGTAAGTTAAAGAAATAAAGATACATCTTTTTACACATGATTATGAGCTCTGTAGAATGAATTTAAGAGAAACTATAAATTAGATGTCTATGTGATTTACGAATATTACTAATGAATTAGAAAATTTTGAAAAAAAATACTTTCTAATTTAGATCTTACAAGAAAGTGGTAAGGATTCTGCCTAACAAATATGATCTGCTTGCCAAAGTAATAAAGGCATCCAAAGGCATAACGAGCTCACATTAGATGATTTACTTAGAGAATTATGAATGACAAAGTTGAGATGAATAGAAGAGATTAAAAGAAGGCCTCCATAAGTAAGCAAAGCATGGAGTAGGGTAAAATGATTCGCTTTTAAAACTAACAAATAAAATATAGATATGACATCTATATTTTCTATGGACTTGGAGGAAAATGCAAATTTTTATGTTAAAGGCTTAGATAAAAATTTTGTAAAAAAGATTTTAAATAGAAATTTTTAAAAAACAAGAAGAGAGCAGTTGAAGAGGGCAAAAAAATAAAAATTTTGTTCAAGCTTATCCACAACTCAAATACATAAAAAATAAATTTGAGAAAAGAAGAGGGCAAAAAAATAAAAATTTTCAAGCTACTTGGAGTGCTTGAGAAGAGTTAAACTCCATAACTTCAAGTGGTGAGTAGGAAGTAGTGATATGACTCAAGATAAATGACGATGAATCAAGTACATCAAGTGATGAATAGAAGATTAAGGTTAGCTATTTGCCTCATGAAGGTTTTGAAAATAATTACATAAAAGTTATAGGTGTTTTAACTTCTTTAATAGCTATACATGAAAAATTAAAAAGTTTTTCACAAATAAAAAATGAACATTTTGATTATTTATGAAAAGAAATTGAAAAAATTAATATGTTGAAAATGATTCTATGATCATTGAGAATATTTCTCCGAAAAAATTAGTTCGGAAAAAAATTATTCTGTTGAACATACACAATTTTCTAATATTTCACATGATGTTTAATTTTCTAAACATCAATATGTCTTCTTTTGAATATGCTTAATATTTCAAAATAACATACTTTTATAGTTGTAAAAAAACATGATACCATTAAGGATTATCAAATTATGGAAAGTACTTCTAGTTTAAAATAAATTATTTTCATAATCATTTTATCGAGATATTGTGTTTTGGAGACATTCATAGAATAGAAGCAGTACACTTTGGAATTATGCATAGAAACAAGGCAAATAAAAATAACATTTTATGATCACTAAGTAAAACTTTTATAATTTCTATAGCCTTATGTAGTGAAAAAAAATAAAAATCTAGCCCTTGAGAATTGAATAGTGGATGCTCAAGACATATGACTAAAGTTTAGATAATAAAAAATATAAATTAATGATTATTAATGATTCTTCTAGATATAATAAGATTGTCTTTCTTAACAGTAAGAGTGTGACAATTGAAATCTTTGTTAATTTAATAAAAGAGATCGAAGAGAAAACCATTCTCAAATTAATTTGTATTTAATGCGGTAGTAGTAACGAGTTTAAAAAGGAGGGGCATCAATTTCAATGTTCTTATTCACATCAACAAAATGGTATTGTAGAAAGAAAGAAGAAAACCTTAGTTCAGATGAGTAGAACTATGTTAATCGAATACAACCTATTAAAATCCTTTTTGATCAAAGAAACTACCACAACTTGTTATATAATAAATAGAATTAATTTAAAGCCAATATTTCAAAAAACTTCTTATGACTTATTTAAAAATAAGAAATTGAATGTTAGTTAATTTCATATTTTTTGATATAAATACAAAATCCTTAATAATAAAAGGTCAAACTTGAATAAGTTTGATGAAGAAGTTTTCGTAGAAATTTTCATAGAAGCTCTTCATTTTGGAAAACTTATAAAGTTTACAAATTAGAAACTTAAAAGTTAGACAAAATTATGAATATAATGCTTGATGCCTCTAATCATATGACAAATAATAAAACTTTAGATTAACAAATAATGTCCTAAAAGAACATAAACTTGAACCAAGATGAAGGTGAAAGAGAAAGTAAAATAGAAGAAGGGACTAGCCATAAATTATCTAAAGAATAGAAAGACCAAGCTTCACTTCCTAAACAGACAATTATAGGAGATGTTAATCAAGGAGTTAAGACTAGAATCTTTATGAAGAATTAATCATAGTATATTTGTATCTTTCAATAGAATTAGTAGGCATAGGGGAAGCCCATAAGGTTAACTATTAGGTTAAAGTAATGAAAGAAGAGTAAGATCTTTGTGAGAGAAACCATGTATGGGACCTAGTTTTTAAGCTTAGTAATAACCAAGTGATTGGAATAAAATGGATATTTAAAAATAAATTAGATGAAAATGGAGCGATCATTATAAACAAATGTAGATCTCTTGGCAAGTGTTATAACCAAGTTGAAGGTATATATTTTGAGGAGTCATTTCTAGTAGTAATAGGATTAGAGGCCATTAGACTTTTCTTAGTTTATTCATGTCATAAGATTTTTAGTTTATTTCAAATAGTTGTAAATTTCTATTTCAAAATAGGATAATAAAAAAAGATGTGCATAAAACAATCCATAGGTTTTGAGGCCCATGTACATAATGATTATGTATATAGGCTTCAGAAAGGATTTTATGGCATCAAGCAAGCTCCTTGTTTATGGTATAGTAGATTGAGTAATTATTTAGTTGATAGTGGTTTTAAAAAAGAAAAATTAGATAGCACGCTATTCCTAAAATCTTTAAATGATGATTTGTTGCTTATACAAGTTTATATTGATGATAAAATTTTTGAAAGCATAAATGAAAATATGTGTAAGGAACTTAGTGACTTAGTCATAAGGGAGTTTGAGATATGTATAATATGTGAAATAAATTTCTTCTTTGGATTACTAATTATGAAAGTAAAAAATGAGATTTTTATTTTTAAAACTAAGTAAATAAAATATTTATTCAAAAAATTTGGGTATGAAAATTTTAAATATAAGGAGATTCTAATGAATAAATCAGTCCATTTAGATTTATATGAAAATGAGAAATATACTGATAATAATTTTTATAAAGAACTTGTTGGATCTTTATTATATTTCATAGTTAATAGATTAAACATTTTTTTAGTATTACTAATGAGTAAGATTTCAGTAAAATCCTAAGAAAATCCATCTGAAGTTGATTAAATTAATCTTCAAATATGTAGAAAATATATTGAACATAGGTTTAAGGCATCCTACAAATGTTCATTCATGAGATTTTATAGGTTTCCTAGATGCAGACTTTATAAGTTGTAGTGTAGATAAGAAAAATAACTTTGGTACATATCATTTAATAAGAAATATTTTAATTTCATTGTTAAGAAATTAGAAATGACTCAAGTGCTATGTTTGTTACAATAATTTCAAGACTATAGTTTAGATCTCTCATATATTTCCAATACAATTGATAATGCTACTACCTTGGCTTTAGCAAAGAAGAAAGTTCATCATTCTAGGAGCAAACACATAATGTAAGACATCACTTTATGAGAGACCAAGTAGTTAAAGGCATAATAAAATTCACATATGTTTCTACTAAACAAGAATTGGTAGTCATATTTACAAGATTCCTTCCAATTGATCAATTTTAATTCATAAGATTATAGTTAGGTGTAATACAAATTGTATAAATTATACTGCTTTTTTCATAGTATTAAAGATGAAGAATTACCATGGTTTAAATAGGTTAGTAGGAACAAATAGTAAAAGGGGGTATAAATTAAGTTGGATCACTAACTTTTCATTTTTAATACCACTTATCATAATAATATATGTTTTTTACTTATACTTTTATCTAAATATTTATTGCTTGTAATCATCAAAAGGGAGAGATTATTGTCACCTTTGTGTTTGATGAGTAAGCAATAAATATTTTGTATTTTATTCTAATAAGCTTGTTTTGTGTGAATTAGGAATTGTTTTAATGATCAAACCTAACATCTTTTAAGATGGTGAATTAATGGACTCTAAAATACCTTGAGGTATTTAGTAAGCTTCAAGGATTAAAGACATACACATCAACTTTGAAAGCTTTACTTTTTTGTTATAAAATTGAATATTAACTCGTTGATTATAAGCTGCATTTTAATTAATCTCACTTTCACATCCTAATTTAAGCATTTATCTTGTTCATCCTTTCCTCAATTTAAAAAACTTATAGGAATTTTTTTATCAACTTTTCTAATTTAATCCAAGTAATCTATCTTTGCCAACTTTCATGTTAGTTTCTAAACATTTAGGAAACAAAAAAATTATTTATTTTAAATTTTCATAACTAAAAGAAACATTAGGCAATAGCCTAAGCTGGCCAAGTGCAAAGCACTTCCGTTGACCAAGACCAACTTGGCTTGGTAGAGTTCATCCTAAACAAACTTGAATTGTGCATGTGAATGGGGGTCTTTTTGGACCCTTCAACAAGAAATGACCTATAAGCATTTAAGTGTCCTAGACGATGAAATCTTTACGACAAAAGGGGAAGCCAACCTCAATTTGTTCAGCATTATGCACCCATGATGGGTATTATAAAGAGAAAACTATTTTTCTTTTCAATAGTATGGGACTAACATTTCTCTAACAACTCAATGCTAAAAGTGTGCTCTAGTTTTCACCATTTGAACTTTTATTGAATGATAAATGTTTTGTGTACTATAAGCACATGATCCAAGCTCAAAATTAAATGGCTTGGTCATTTTTAAATTCATTGAAAATTTTTTATTATTTTACCCTATTGAAATAGTCTATCATTGAGTCAAACGACTTATCTTTGTCCATGTTTGAATCCTATAAATAAGGTCTTTCCCAACATTTCCATTGATGAATCAAAGGAGATCTCATACAATTGGATCAATTGGCTGAGATCTAATCCACCTTGGTCTAACCTTACAAAACTCATCCACCTTTATAGTTTTTGATCTGATGATTTAGAGCCTCTCGAATGAAAGCCAATGGAACCAGTCAATCCCACATTATGATTAATTCCCTAGACATTAATTGAGCCATTACATTAGTCATTTTAGAAAAAATATTTTGTGTTGTTTGGAAGTAGTTTTTTAATCAACTTATTCTTAACTTTCTAAAAGCTATGATGAAATTTGTTCCATATAAATCTAACCTTTATTCATGATATGACTAATAAATGTGAACTAATCTTCGAAATCTTAGCAAAACATACGCATTTTCTACAAGAAAATTCATTACTAATACTTAAAATTTCTATCATCAAACAAAACATCATAATTAAGGGTCATAAATATGATACATTTACCATCCAGTACTCCTTGAAATGATCATCAAACTATTGACTATCATTTGATAGTGACACTATCTCCATTCTACAATATTTTTAGATGATTCCAACCATTTATGGAACCATTTGGTCTCAACTTGCAATAATAGGTCTCATCTTTCTTAAAGGCACTTCCATAATTATCTAATTTGTCTTCCTTTTCCTAGCCTTTACAGTAATTTTTTATTTTAGTCCTACAAATAGTATCTTTGTTATCAATTACATTCCCCTTGATATTCTCCTCTTTTTGTACATTAATTATTTTGTTAGATAACCCTTGTGCTAAAAACCTTATAAACATTTCTATTTCTTGGAGATTCTATTGCAAATGACATCAAAAAGTCTTTTGACCAATTTTATAAAAAACTACTCTCTCAGTTATTTATTTAAGAAAAAAAACTCATAAGTTTCTAGTTTAGCATATTTATTATTTTTTCTTAAAAATTCCCTTAGAATTAAATTAGAGCTATTTTTAATAGGTTTCGACATTTCTTTTTATGAAATATTCTCTTCAAATTCATGTAGAATTATTATTTTAGGTTTCTCTTCATCTTTTCTTTGATATTTGACTTTCCCTCCATGTTGTTAGTTCTTTCAAATAATATTCCCTTTGATCTTATGCAAAGATATCCATATGAAAAATTCATTTCATGATATTCAAAAAAAATTTTGAAATGCACTTACATTATTTAAACAAACATTATATAAATCTTAAAGGCTTTCGACTATTTTGTAAGCATCCCTCCATTTAAGAATTAAATCAATCAAATTAAAAAAATTTTGGTATGTCACCAAAGAGCTCTTCCTCTACTTTCCAAGTAGCTACTAGTTAGTAACTTCTCCATGAGATGCTCTTTTTCCTTATTTAGTTGATTTCTCTTGTCAAGAATTCCATTACGATTTCCCTATGAAATAATTTAAGATGCACCACCATGTTGCTTTGATCACGTTTATGTATAAAAGTACCATTAGCAAAAAGTTTTATTAGGACTGAAAGACAAAATACGTGATGTACTATTGCAATGATAATGACAACTATCTTGTAAGTAATATAACAATTTATTTCAATAATCAATGAAAGCACAAAATATCTTGTCATTAGTCATTCCTTTTTTCTAGACATTGTAATGTATTTCATGGGACTTGCCTTTAAAATTACATGATCATCTTCGTAAAAGTCCACTTTCTAAACTTTCTTACCATAATTTTTGTTCATAACAGCAAAATAATAATTTATGCATCTTGTTATACAATACTGTGTATGGTGTCATCTCTATACCAGACTAATAATTGTTGTTGTAGGAAAATTAATTAAAAGTTAAATACTTATCCTAGTTGTCTTAATAACATCATTTTAATAATCCTAATATGTTCTCAAGTGTTTCGAATGTTCTCTTTCATCGACTCTTTTAAGTCTAGAATGTTGTGTTACACATTAATTGAGTATCACATGGATCAAGAAACCTTTTGCAAAAGTATGATATAAGGTTGGAATCATTGTGTAATATATCTGTGTTTTCCATACCACATAAGTCATACTATTAATCAACATATATTTGACTTATTTTTTTCTCAAAAATGTTTCATTAATAAGTAAAATATCAACTTTTAGGGTTGAGAATCTCATTTTGAAACCTAAAATTATTTGGGTTTTAATTTTCCACACATCATCATGTTAGTTTAAGATAACAACTTCTTACTGTGAATATGCCACAATGATCAAAAGTAAAGTTCCTTCAATTTATTATGGATATAGCATATATCTCTCAATTCTATATCTAAATATTTAATTAAGATTCCTCTATGTTATATAGCATAAGCTTTTGCACTCCTTCTTAAAGAATTGGTATGTACTTTTACTTTTTCCTTGGTGATATAGGACCCCCAAGCCATAATGCTTCTATAATTCAAGCTATTCTATTTATCTTAAAGTCCGAATAGATTTGTCATCAAACAAATTATAAATAAGACATCATATGTATTGTGAATAATAAGAAGCACAACCATGAAAGCTTGAGCATTTTTTGATGGAAGTGTTATATCAATATGTAAGATAAGAATAGGGGATTAGAAACCAAGTTAATGGATGCCATTTCTTTATGATATTCCACAAATAAATAGACCTATAAACCATTTAATAAAGGAACGTTAGTTGTCAAGGAATGTACTCAAGTAGTTTTCTATGGAATTATGCTTCAAAATAAAATGGTAGATTTGGATCACATGGAAGTTTTTAGAAAAATAAAATTAAAAGACAAACAAAAAAGAAAAATGAAGATATGGCATTATTATTATCAATGTATATTTGGCCTATTATTTTGTCAAAATGTGATCATAATAGGCAAAATGTGTTACTTAGTGGTAGGTAATTTTATTCTCAATTACTTTAAATCAATCTCTCTACCTAAAAATATTTTTGTTTAATCTTACACATATTATCATGCTAGTTTAGGACAACAACATTTGATTATCAATATCTCAAATCCAATATAATAATGTTCCTTCTATTTTTTGTAGATGTAGTATTTATCTCTCAATTGACAATATAAATATTCTATTGGGCTTCTTTAATGTTATGTATCGAATAATGTGCACTCCACTTAAAGTGTTGATAGCTTCTATTGCTTTTCTCTTTGTGATATAGAATCTCCAAACCATAATGCCTTTGCAATTAAAGATGTTCTACTTATCTCAATGTCTCAATAGATTTATTATCAAACGAATTATAAATATGATACTATATTAATTTTGAAATAACAAGAAGCCTAAATATTAAAACTTGGGCATTTTTGAGTGCAAGTGTTACATCAAAAAATAGAATAGAAATTGGAGATTAAAACCAAATGAATGGAGGCTACATGTTTATGATATTATTCAAATAGATAGACCTATAAGCAGTTTATTATGCAAAACTTAATTGTAATGTAATATGCTCAAGTTGCGTTTGATGAAATTATTCATAAAAAAGCATTAGATTTGGAAGACATGGAAGATTTTGAAAAAAAAAATTAGATGACCAAGAAAGATTATGGTATGACAAACTTAATAGATTTTCATACATTATTTAATGAGGGAAATTAGATAAGACTTGTTCAACAAGAACTACACTACTAAAATTGTTCAAGTCATAGATTTTGTAGACAATGTCATATTTGGATCAACCAACTTTGAATTATATGAATGAATTATTAAGATTTTGGGTGTAGGATTTGAGATTAACATAATTGAGTTTTCCTATTTTCTTGGACTACAAGTTAAGAATGATGAGAAAGGCATCCTTGTATCTTAGATAATATATATATAAATGATATGCTAAAATTTCAAAAAGATGGACATGGTTGCATCAAAGGAGTTAGCATACAATAAAAATCATCTTACTTATTTAATGCTAAGTGACTTGTTTTTTTAGTACAAACGCATGCCTCTCTTTAAAAAGAAATCATACATGTTTCATCAACTTAAAACTTTGTTCCTCAAAATATAAGTGAAGTATTGAGGAATGAGTTGTGTCAATTGCTGGATGATTTTAACTTGTTTGTTAGAATGAATGATTTTGTTGTTATTAGGAAGGATATGTCAACACAGTATAATCATAAAAAATAGGTATTAAAAAATAAAAACAAAGTGATCATGTGGTTATCATTCAAAACATTGAAAGGCTAGTGGCAAATGGCTATAATCAAGTGAGAGTGCTAAACCTAAAAGGAGAACTTGAACTAATCATAAAGTTAAAGGAAACATGGTCATTATTAGTTTTTACGTATTATATGGTATTTAAACTATACCAAATTGATATTAAAAACAAATTTATAAATCTTATGGTTTAGGTGGAAGTGCATGTAGAATAATTGGATCCTTGTCAACATTGTCCGCAACAAACTTATGTGATTTGCGACAAGAGCAATGATCCTGGTATTGATAAACTTAATAGATTTCTACTCAAACGTTAATTCAGCATGGGAATGTAGATTGAATTTTTTTCATCAAGATTTACACAAATGAACTTCTTCTTCTCAAAGGTTATGCAGGAGATATCAATTTTGGATCAGCCTACATGACCATTGTGAATGATTTATTAAGCTTATAGGTGTAGGAATTGAGTTAATAAAATGGGTGAAGAGACCCATTATCTCATATTGAAAGTTAAACAATATGAGAAAGGTATCACTGTATCTTAAATAATTTATATAATTGGGATCTTATAAATGCTTGATCTTAAGAACCTAAAACAAACTTCCACTTACAAAAGTCTCCACCAAAGTATTAAACAAAGACAAGAATGGAAAACAAATAGATTCAAGGTATACGAAGGGATGATATGTTCTTTAAATAGCTACAAGAAGACCTAAGAAAGTTTTTAGTGTAGGACATTTTTAATCTATTCTTTGATTTGGAACCTATAAAAGGAATCTTTTTGTATGTGCTTGGAACAAAGGTATAAGGGTTTTCAAATCACAAATTTCAATTATGTCATTATCTAATAAGATAAAGCTATAAAGATTATGTTTTTAAGAGTGCATAAGAAAAGCATTATAGGTATTTAATCACTTTTTTGGCACATTTTTAACTCATGATCTATTTAAAAAACATTGAACTATTATTGCTTGCAACCAATGAACCATAATATATAGCATTGGGAGCATTTTTAGAAAACATTTTTGGGTTAAAAAGGACACGAAAAGATATGGGATAACATTTGGAAAAAAAAATACCCATAAAATATGAGAAAATGTGCATCATTTTCCTAACTCGAAGCGTTATCTAGCAATTTAAGGACCAATAAAGTGATTCTAAGGACGATTTCATTAGGGAGCATACAGAATGAAATGTGGTAGACATTTAATTTGTTGTTAACAACATGCAACTAGTTGGCGTCTTAATGAAGTTGCTTAGGAAAGATTTATTCCATAGGATTAGAATATTTTTTATCATTAAAAAAGTAGGAGACATTAATCTTGGTTTTAAGAGTTGTTCCATGAGTAAAGGGGAACACACCCATGTGTTTTTATTACTTGCAAACATAGCTTCACTTCATAATATTTAGGAAATGCATTCCTACACTACTTTCAATTACTTTATGATAAGATTTGAATGTAACTTATCATAAAAAATAAGAGGTTAGGTGTCTAATGAGTAATAATCTAAAATATTTTGATAATAATATCCTATTCCAATAGCATACTCATCGACCATCAAGCTTTGCTTCTATGTATGTTTGTGACCAACACTGGAAGGAGATTAATGTTGGAAGACATCTCAATTTATTAAATATGAGGATGTAACCATTTGTGAAACAACAATGGAAAAGAAAATTATATGATCAAGAAACTAAGTGATCTTTTTTAGTAAGACATTTTCCCTATCTTGTAAATTAAAGAAACTTTTGGTCAACTACACTATGCATGACTTTTCAAATTTAAAATGAAAACTTTTGCATCACTAAATGCACCATATGATCATATTTTACACAATAAGATTAGCAAGTGGAGAAAAGAGACAATTTTAAGACTAAATTATTTCATCTAAGCTAACAGGTGGATGTCGTAAAATTGGATTTAATAATTACTAAATAAGATTAAAACAATATGATCAAACTATTCAACAACATATAATATGCAATTATAATGAATATTATGAATTGTATATTGGTGATATTCTCACCTTAATTAAGTCAAACAAAAAACATAATATAATATACAAATATTAGTTTAGACCATTTAATGGTCTTATTCATGTAGACTTAAGTAAAATAAAAAACATTTTAAAGTGCAATAAAATTTTATTCGATTCGATGATCAACTCGCTTTTACTTACCATAGGAAATTCATTGAATTCATATGGTATACTAACATTCTTTCAAACAACCTGGATTGACTATAAATGGATATCAAACCATATGATTATTATGTTGAATTAAACAATTAGATTGATAAAGTGTTCTGATTTTATGAAATTTTCTTATCACATTATTCTAACTTGAGAAATTTTATTAACAAATCAAGAATTCTTATATACTTTTTGAAAATAAGTAGCATTGAGCTTGAATGTTGAAAAAAGTTTGAAAAAGAAATTTTTAAGTCTAGTGTTGTCAATTCTTTTGCCCAATTGAACCCATTTTCTTAACATATTCATAGCCAAGAATATTCATTGACATAATTTCCTATATATTTGTGGTGTTATAATATTTTATTTTAGGTTAAAGATAGTACTTTTCAAGTATTATAAACAATTTTTGTTCTTATTTTTCTTATATCGTTTTGAAAATTTTAAACAAATTATTTTATTAATTAATTTATATTCCTTGAATAATTTATATTTTAATTAGATAATTATTAATAAGTCTTTAGAAAAATCTAAATTTATAGATATTTCATGAATTTATTTTGTAAACTATTTGTTCCAATTTTAATTTTAATGTTAATTTAGACACCCTGTATTATTAATATAATAAAAGAATTAATTAATTACAAGCCTAGAAAAATTTTAATATTTTTTGCATTAAAAAATTTATTCTTTTTAAAATACATTTTAAATAGATATGAATATTTCATAAATTGATATCACAGTAGGGGGTTTATTATCAATATGTTGCACATATATTAGAGGTTATTACCAAGTTATTGTTTTCATTTTTTATATTTGCAATTAGGTACATATTATTTTTGCATAAATATTATGTTGAATTTTTTGAATATTTTATTGTGATAATAATTTTATAATTTGTAAATCTTACATCCATTTTTAACTATCATTAGTCTTATTCTATGTGATAATTATCATTTTTATAGTATAAGTTTTTTGTTAAGGATTTCCTTAATCTTATTTTACTAATTTTCTTAACACATTATTTTTAAAATGTTTATGAAGCTTATATTTTTAAAAATGTTTTTGGTTGATGTCAACTATAAATACAATAAAAAAATTCAAATAAGTCATTATATCATTTACATTATGATTTTTTACATTTTGTAATAATTATTAGTCATTGTTAGATATTTATCTTTTTATGTCCTAATGACATATTTCAATAATAAAATAATTTTGTTTCTACTTAATAATTTTTTGTTATAAATATTTACTTGAGCTAAAATTATTATTGCTTTTAGTTAAACTTTTTGCAATATGAACTAAGATTTCAGATGCCTAATTTGGTTAGTAATTGTAATTATTTTTCAAAAGTGTTTCCATATATACATTTTCATAATTTTGTCACTAAATGAATTATTTTAATATGTAATGCATATTCTATTGATTTTTTAAAAATACTTTATTATTTTAATAATTAAGATTTTAAATTTTGACTATTAATTTTAATTTTTTATTTGCACAAATATGTTGAAATTATATTATATTTTCTTTTATTTTTTTTGAAATCCTCCATGATTTTCGTCTCTTTTTTTATTTTTTGTCATAAGAAGTTTATGTAATAATTATTGGTATAATATTTTTGAGTTATTTCTTGATAAATGATAAAGAAATTGAGAACTCTTTATTCATAATAAAATTACCAATACTTACTTTTTTTGGATATCATTTTTAATTATTTTCATATATTTTAAATTTTTAATTATCATGACAACATCTTCTATTTTTTGAATTTTTTATCTCATTGTGGAACTAAAAAAATAAAATAATTAATATGCTCAATATTGTTTTTATGCCACCTTTATTAAAACAAAAATTTATTAAATATCAATGCGAAAAGGCATTTCAAGAAGGTCTTAATTCTTCCTTAAGCTTCAGTACATACAAGTTGGTTGCACTAATTTGTTACATTTATACACTAATTTTTTAGTTGTTATGCTCTTTTTTTTAACAATTTTATTATAATTTTTTAATTCTCAAATTTTGTTCACCTTTTCTTAGAATATCTTTGATAGCTAAGTTATAAATGCTTTCTAATATATTTATATATTTTGAAGCATATTATGTTTTAATTTCAATAACAAGACTATTGCACAATTTTATGATATATCATGTAAATATATTGAATATTTAAAAAAAATTATATAATTATGATGTCTCTTTTTTGTATTTTTTATTTTAAATTATCAAGTTTTATTTAGCCAATTACTCTTTAAATTACTAATATTTTTTAATATTTAAATATTTTAAATATTAATAGCTTATTTATTATACTATAGCAATAGGAAAACTTTTCGTTGAAATATTATTCTTATTGCTTATCTCGTTTATATATAAAATAATCTTGTTTTTAAAATTTTTTCATACAATGAAAATTCTTTCAATATTTTGTTGTTCCAATAATTGACATACTTTTAACTTCTGTTATATTTTTTGTTTTAACTGACACAATTTCAAAAAGCTTTGAATTTTTTATTTTATGTTATGACATTTGTGTTCACATATTTAATTTTTTAAATTGTTTTGCATAGATCACACAATCTAAATATTTTAGATCATTAATTTTTTTTTATTTATATATTTAATATCGAAACATGTTTATTAAATAGTTTTTCATTTGACAAATTATGTAAATCTTTTCAAAAATTAAATTTTTTAGCAAATTATCTATTCTTTTATTTTGTTAATGTTTTTCTTTTGAAAATATTTTTTTAATATTATATTTCCTTATAGTATTTTTATTGTTTATGATATATTTTCTATATGTTTTATATTTTGACAAGCTTTTGAAATTGTCTTTTTAAATAATTTTTTTTTAGGTGGCAAATCACTTTAACGTCAATGACTTTCTTATTTATAAAATATTATTTAATGCACATGCGCTAATAGAAAATCCTTATGATGACTAGTAATGTTTTGATATTAGACATTTATATATAAAGAAAAATTAGAGTTTCACAACATATACAATATATTAATAAATTTTATATTTTTAATGTTTTCAATATCTTAGAAACTACTAAAAACTAATTTAAATATTAATGATATAATGCTATATTTTAGTATATTATTTTGTTGACATGTCAATGTTGTATTGAACAGAAAAATTATATGCGCATAAATTTTTTTATTCTTTTTATATTATAAAAAAGTAATTAAATTTAAATTAATGGAATAATGTTTGTGACATTTTATTGACGTTATTTTAAATACTTTTTAGGAATTTTTTTAACTATTTTGCCTGAAGCTTCCTAACATTTAATTTTTTATTCTGTTTTTGTAATTATTTTTTTTTATTTTATTTATGTTGGTTTGCTCTTTATTGAATTATTATTGCAACTATACGATCTATTGAACATACAGATTAAACTTTTAAATATTAAATTGTTTTAACAACCATATATTGTGTAATTTTTTAAAAATATTTACATTAATAAGTTTGAAACAATTACATAACTAAGGAGATTTGTGTTCATTTCTAATGCATTTGGCAATAATTATCTTAGTCATTTTTAATGGTTTTGTTTTTTTGTAATTCTTTTTATTTTTTATATTGACAAATTTGCCTTGATTTAATTACCTAAATATTTTATTAATATATCATACACATTGTTTTAAAATTGTGGTACACTTATTTCATGAGAATTTAACATTTTCTTATCTTACAACAATTCTGTTTAACTGATATTTATTTTTTAATTATATTATGATATTTAATTTATAACATTCTTGCATTTGATGCATTTCCATATATATTTTATAATTTCTTTTTCAATTAGGCATGTCTATGAATGTGGCAACATAAATTGATTTATTAAGAAGAGACAAAAAGAATTATTGTTACATTGAAACATCCAACTAATCAACATTGTCAAGGAAATGACAAAAAATAGTTTACATAAAACTAAGAAAAGAAATTTGTTTTGTGAATTTTTGAAATTTAATTTTTCATAAAATAGAATCTAATATTCTAAAAAATATACCTAATGTAAAAAATAGTTGGTCACAAGTAGCATAAAAACAACATCAAAATATAGTAAAGTTTCATTGACAACTTTTTTGAAAACTTGCTTTCAAAATAAGTTATAATAATCTCAAAAAAAGATTTCACTTATTTAGAAGTAGTCAAGATGCAATTACTTTGTTATGTTAATTATTAGTTAGAAAGTAAAGGAGACAAGTCACTTGAATCTTTTATTCTTATGGGAGCTACTTGGCAAATACGAAGCATAATAATGTTGACATGTACACGAAAGTGAGGTCATGAGTGGAGTTTTGAAACACTATTGCTCAAGATTAATTTCAAATAAACGAAATATCAAATGTGGTAACATTATCGCTTCATTTAGAATACAATAAAATGAACCCACAATGTGGGTTGTAGGAAAATGTTAAAAATGATGGATGAGAAGTAAAATGTAGTAATGCAACAAGTAGTGATTTTGAAGCATAATGATTATTTCAAAGACCCTCCATAAGCCAATTACAATTTCAACTTAAATAAAAGTATTTAAGATGTAATTACTTTGCTATTTTAATTATAAGGTTGAATGTAATGGAGACAAGTCACTCAAAACTTTTACTCTTATGGTTGCTACTTGGCCAATACAAAGCATAATAATGTTGACGTAGACACGATAGTGAGGGCACGTGTGGAGTTGCAAAAACATTTTTGCTTAAGAATAATTTAAAAAAAACACATAGTAAATGTGCTAACAACATGCTTACATTCAAAATATAATAATTTGATGCCATACTATGGGTCGCAGGAAAATGTTCAAAATGAGGATAGAAAAGTCAAATATTTCAATGTAACAACTAGTGATTTTGAATCAAAATGATTATTTCAATAACTCAAAATAAACTTTGATAAAAAACAATTGACCTTTTGATATGATTTTTAATGATATTTTTATCCACTAGCTATATAATTTGAATTTAGTTGTTTTACAAGAAATTAAACTACAATCTATTTTTATCCACCAGTTATTTGGTAGTTTAGTCAATTTTTCTTTTGAATTTAGGTTTAAAATTGCATTCTATTTAAAACCCTATGATGGAAAAAATAGAAAGATCTTTTTTTTAATAGTGGCATTATATTTCTAGAAATAATGTTTTCTTTATCTAAAAGAGTACACAATCGTAGTTTGCTATCTAGATGTTGTAGAGGATTATCTAATATCTAAATTATGACTTGAGTTTATCTTCACCACAACTGTCATCCTTTTCATTGTTATCTTTCATCATAAATCTTATTATAGGAGTTCCTCTTACCCTTGCTACATTAATAATGTTTGGCCATGTCCTTAGTCGTTTAAGTCTTAAGCCTCATAAACCATTACACATTATATTGATTTTAGCTAGGCTGCCTCACAAAATTTTTCAAGTTATGAAATTAAGTGCAATGATAATCCTCATTATTCCCATGGTATCACTAAGAGTGCATAAGTGGTTGTCTTTAAATTGTACATTACTCATAACAACCTTTCTTACAAGAAATAAGGGTTTAATAACCTAAACGTCATCTTTGTTCATCGTGTTTTATATAATATGTCATTATTTTACATGTTTGGGGTTTCGAGATAAAAGTGATAACCCCTAATACAACATAAATTGGCTTTGTTTCGTTTTTAAATAACTAGAAATCATTTTCATTCATTTCTTTGACCTTCCATTATTAGCCTTTAAATAATATTTGGCATAATTTAGTTTTTTACTCATCTAATAAATTAATTATATATTGCCTTATAAGCTATTCAATTTTTCTTCTAATTATTTAGAAGGACATGTAAAATAAAATTTGTTGATGTCATCAACCAAAATGGTTAGAAATTCATTTTGATTATGGAAGCGGGTAAGCTTTGTGTGTGCGATTGCAATATAAAGAGAAAAAATTCTTGTTACACTCTTCCTAATTTTTTTGTGTCTAATGTTCATATCCATATCATTGAAAATTTTTGTTTGTATTGAAAAATGCCAATCATATTAGTATAATGTAAATAAAGATTTGGGTCTCTTTAGTATAAGACTTGAGATGCTTTCATATGCTCATATTTGAATATTGTTTCTTTTTATTCTACTCAATAATTAAAGTTTCAAAATACAATTACATCATAAGATGAAGAGTACTAGTGATGACAAAGATTAAATGGATGATACTGTAATCAACAATGATCACAATAGTCCATTGTTTGCAATTCTTTGTGAACCATCAAAGTTGTATGAGCTTCCACATATAGTATGTTATGATGGTAGCCATGTTTTCCCTACAAAATGTTATGATTTGAAGTAGTGTTAAATCATAATAACTCTTTATTTTGATAGTATTTACATTGTTCCATACTTTCTTTATCCAATATTTATTAAACTTTGTGTTAAGGAAATCATGCACTAAGATTAATATTACTAACCACCCACTGTTATTCAACTATCTTTAAGTTATGATTTTTTATGCACATGAATAGTAACTCTTAAAAGCAAAAGTACGAATCTTAGGAAAATAATATTTGTATTACATAAAAAAGGTAGAAACCTTGAATATCTTAATTCTAACTCCATGTAATAAGTGAATTACTCCATATTTTAAATGTCATGCATTCTATGATGACAAAATGTTTGAAAGTTATAATTTCTCCATATTAATAATAGTATTGTATTTATCTAGAATTGACGCTCCATCCCTATATGAGTTGAATTTTTATTGTTATTTTCTTGGCAAGAGTATCGACACATTATTATTTTCTTGGTCTAATAAGCTTCACTTTATGATTAACAAACTAGTTTCCATACTTGCATCATTCCATTTGCTAACTCTTACTCTACATTTTCTCTATCTTAGAATAGATTCAATAGCACACTACAATCCACTAAAATTTATAAATTGTTAATTTCGAATTGGTTGCATAATTGAAGACCCCTAGTTATGGCTAATACCATAACTTCTGATGATATCTGATTTAATTAAAAAATAAAAAATCTAAAATCATTTCTTCTAAATTGTTCCAAAACATTTCAACTACAATAACACTACAACTGAAACATAACGTCTCACCAACGATGTATAACGACATCAAGATCTTCGATTGAGGGAACCACCAAATCACTTCCATTATTGTTTCTTAAGTTCTTTCCAATTAATATATGATTCCCAAAATTATTTGATTGACATCTTCCTAAAAAGTTTGAATGATTAGAAAAAAGCATATTGTGAAGCAGCAATTCTCTTTAATATTACATGTAACAACATGCACAAATTGAATTAATTGCCCAAAGTTCTTAGTTATATTAGTTTTCTGAATATTCTATGATATTAAAGTAAACAGTGTTGTTATGCCCTCTCTATTACAAATTTCATATTACCTTGCTTACCTTAAGATGTAATTCATTTCATGTTTTTATAGGGATCAGGTTGCATAACGTGTAAATTATTTTGAAAAGTAGCCCATGCTTATTTAGCTTCTTTATAATAAAGAGTACATTAGCATTTGAATCTTCATTTCGACATTGTTGCCACTTTCAAGAAAGTTGAAGGTTTACGTTCATTAGGTTATTTGGAAATGGCATAAATTATTGAATATCATCCATGTTAACGTTAACATCTTTAAAGGGCATTTGGTGCTTCATAAGTGTCATCTACTTTTAGACATAGCTTTTTTGATCTCAAATAAGCCCAGGTAGAATGACAGCTAAACTATACATCACAAGAGACAATATATAAAGCATTCATTGACTTAGACCAATTTGCATCATTTTTAATTAAATGTTTCTTCCTCATGTGTTGGATTTCATTTTTGATGCATCTAAGGATTAGTTTTTTATTGACATGTAGTTATACCACAAACTATTGTTTTTTATTATCTTCCAATTTTGTTTTACATAAATAGTTTCCTCATTTTTTTGATTTTTTTAAATACCCAGGCTATTTTGTTCAATGGGAAGCTAATTTTATTAAAAGAAGTCTAGTGATGCTTAAGATTTTCTTCAAAAATCCATACAAACGTCAATTCAACCCTTTTTTAATTTTTTATAAAACTATGTTGGGAGTTTACCTATCATTATAATCTATAATGGAATTGATAGATAACAACTTTTTTTCCACCTAAGGAAATTTACTTTTACTTTTTGCAATCAAATTTTGGAAGTAAGGTACTTTCTTTCGGCATATATATAGTGTGTAGCACAAATAAGCTAAAGGAAGATTTATTTAATGGAATCCTAGCCCCTTACAAATTTGAATTACCTAGCATATATTCATTTTTTTTTATACATGTCCTCACTTTTAATTTTTATAACAATTTTGTATAGTGTTTGGAAAGCTATAGGAATTTACTAAGACTAATAATTTTTTTTGGATGTCCTCTAGTAATACTAATTATTTTTTTTTCATAAGCTAGAAAAGTGATAGATATAGATGATCTATTTTGCCCATATAATATCATTCTTTTTTTAGCAAAAACATTATTAGTTCTTCCTTTGAAGAACTTCATGAATGAGATGAAAAGAAAGGAAGATAGGGGATTACTCTGGTTAGGACTGATTGAAGGTTGAAAAAAGTTACCTTGTGATCTACTAATGATAATTGATATCCATGTATTACAAAGGTAATTGGCGGGCACCTTAAAAAGCATCTTGTTAACAATGTACTTCGATAGTGCCTTATAAAGAAATTTCCATGAAATGTTGTAATTCACATTCCTCAAATCCATTTAAACAAAAAAATTGCCACTTTATTTTTATTGTTAAGAGAATATACTAATTACTGAACAAATAATAAGTTTTAGACAAGATATCTATATTTATAAAATTTGTTTGCTTTAGAGAAATCAACCTATTAAAAACTTGTTATAGTTAATCAACAATGAGTTGTGTGAATATTACTTTCATGATTTTTGAAGAATATTTGTTCTAAAAAATCAACAAAGATTTATAGGTTATGAGATTTAGGATGATATATAATGTTTAGACCTAAAATCCTACAAAGAATTGGAGATACTATAAACATTCTTGAGCTACATTCAAGACAACATATGAAATTAAATACAAATAATTAGATAAGGAGTTTCCACTATTACCATTGGGGCCTTGAGTGCTACCTAAATTCATATTAAATCGTATCTCCTTGTTTCCTTCTTGACGATATCTTGCACTATTCTATAGTTTGTTTTCTTTTGTTAATTGGGAAAGGATGTAGTGAAACATATTTTCACCTTTAATTACATAAGAAGACTTAAAAAGATTTTGAAAGTGATTAATTACAACTATGATTATTTTGGACTCTTTGTTTTTTTCTTCACTTCATCACTATTGTACAAAAGAATGTCGTAATTCTTTCTCCTTCTATTAGCCATCTAATTCCTTTATTCTATCTCCAGCAAAACTCCAATCTTTGAAAATGTTGAAGAATTACTTACTTGTGACTCACCACATCCTTATGTAATTTATTAGGATCAAAGATTTTGGTAAATATTGATTGTTTCAATCTTTAAGGCATATTTTATGTCCATTTTATTTTAAAGCTAGGGCCATCTTCCCAAATTAGTTTAAAGAATAATTCTGATTTTTCTCCATTATTTGTAAAAATGTACATTGATTCAAAAATGTGTTATAAAATTTAATTTTTTTGGGAAATGAAGGATGGAATTAAAAGACATTTAGTAAAAGAGGCACATGTCTTGATCCAGTTCTTATAAGGTGATGCATTATAAAAGTTGAAAGTAGTTGTGCCTATTTCTCAAAAACTAGTGCCCTTTTGCAGAAGCCCAAGAAAACACCGGACTCGCTTAGTAGGAGGGGCTGTCATGATATCCTCCGTATTCTATTACCTTTTCTTGCCCATATAAAGGAATAACTAAAAAATGAATACAACGTAAGATGACATAGAATTATGCAATCAACAAACTTTTACATTCGTTTTAGTTTAAGAATTGATAGTCCATTTTAATCATCTAAAGATGCGATTTCATTAAAATACTTACCCACAATCCATGGATTCGTAGTGTTGTTTATAATGTGAAATGGATTGCCCATAATAGGTTTTTTCTAGACACCATGCTTTTATCTTAGTTGTAATTGTAGCTAGCTTTAGAAACCTAGCCTTAATTCTTAATATTGCTATGGATGAACTATTTTTCATTAATGTCAACATTATAGTTGAAGTCCTTCCAAAGAATCTATATCTTTTTTAGTTGATTGTAATAACAATGCTAAAAATTGAGCTTAATAGCAAAACTTTACATCTCATCCTTCTAAGATATTATTTCCAAAAAGACAACTTATCTAACAATATATATTTTAACATAATGACTAATCACCTGGCTAAGCACTTTTTAATAGCATCCTAAATATTTCAAAATAAGTTATTCATCAAGACTAGCATTATCTACAATTTGGATAACTGAAAGAATCCTCTAATACTTTTTGGGCTAATTTATTTTTTTTGGATGTTCTATAACATTTTCTCTTCCATCTTCCATTAATATTGTGCATATGCTAAATTGTTTTCATTATTATTAAGACTTTTCCATGAACATCCATAATGCATTTTTTGACCAAAGAGTTAACAACAGAAGTAGGAATTTTTGTGGGTTCAATATTTTCTTATTGTTGGTTATTTTTGTTGACATCTCCTTTGTTATTTTGTATATTAATTGCACGACTCCATTCCTCGATACAAACAATAAGACAATCCTAAGCATTACCTAATTATTTTTAATTCTATCCTTGAGTTAGCTTATGCCTATGTTTTTGGCATCCTTTTTCAAATTTATGTAAGTTATTATACTTTATTTTCTAATAAAAGCCATTGTTTGAAACACCTTTAGTAGAAATACTAATTATGCTTGGAAACTCTATTTATAACTCCACTTCAATACACACTCAAGCAATTTTAGGATGTGTGAGATTCAAAATAGCAACATCTACTTTCAAAGGGCCTTGTCACTGACGTTATTAAGTGAAGTACTAAAATAAAGAATTTGTAAGTGCTTCAATGTGTTCCAACCCAAGCAATCGCTCTAAATTCAATTGAAAGAAAGGGTAGAAATCAAAAGTTATATCATTAATGTTAAATATTATTTAAGTTAGTTATTTATATAACAATATATTTTCATAACATATTAGAATAGTTGTATTATTTATTATATAATAAAATTTTAAATTTTAATTATGAATAAAATAATATTGAATTAATCGCATAAATATTATTTTAATATTTTAAATATTAAAAAATAATAATAAACTCTAATTATTTTATTTGTTTTATTATTATTAAATATTATAAATGATTAACTTGCTACTTTTAATAAATAATATAATTATACCTATTAGGATTAAATTTGTTTTTAATTCTCTAACTTTTTTCTCTTTGTCTCAATGTTTTTGACATTATCTCACTTTCTTCTCTCCTACAATTCTTCTCAATTTTTTCTCACTTATTTATTCTCTTAATCTCTTTTATGTTCTATCTTCTTTTCCTCTTTATTAAAAAATCTCATTAATTTCACATGTTGCATAGTTTAACATATAATATTTACAATAAATTTATATTTTATTTATTAAAATGATAACTTAATAGTATAAAATCTTATGAATTAATATGTACATTATCAAAACTAAAAAGTTATGTAATTTTGTATTTAATCTATATAAAAAAAATATATATATAATAATAATATATTACAAAATATATAATATACATAAATGTTTTTTGAAAACTTTTTTGCCTGATAATTTTGAAAACTTTTGAAATTGTTCATTTTTTTTAAAATAATAATCACACAACTGTGAGTTTTTTCTATGACATGCAAGTGCAACGACACTAGCGTTATGACAATAGATGTCGTTAGAACTCCAAAGTTAAGCTTGCCTAGGTAAGCATGCTATTAGGATGGGTGGCCTCTTTATAAGCTCTTATGTTGCAAATATATATAGTTATATTCCTTTTTCTAAACAATGAAAATATTTTTTAATAGCATGTTAAAGTTAAAAAATTTAAATTATTATATATGAAAGTTTATAAATATAATTTTGTAATTATGTGTTAATAATAATTTAATAACATTATTATAAATTTTATATAACAATATATGTGTTACATTATATGACATAATAAAATAATAACTTTAATATAGTTTAATACTAACAAAATAACTTATATAAATTTTAATAAATTAAAATTTATTTATATTTAAAATAGATCAAATTTGATGTGTATAAAGTTTTTAAATATATTAATATTACATCATATAATATCAAAAATTAAAAATTAAATCATTAATATTAAATTTTATTTATATTTATTATTAATAATATGACATATAAAGATAATATATTAGAATAATTATATTTTTTAATTATTTAAATTTTTGAATTCTAAGTTTGGTTAAAAAATTATAAAATTAATAATAAAAATATTCTTTTTGTTTTTCAAATATTCTAAAAATATTAACAAACCCAAAATATTTTTATATTTTTATTTTTTAAAATATTTTTTTAATTAAAATTTTTATATTATTTTTTAAAATAATTTGAGATTAATTATTAGGATTTAACTTTTATGTTATTATTTCTCTTACCTTTTTTACATTTTATCCAAATGTCTCTAATATTCTCTTTCTTCATTCTTACTTGTATTATCATTCTTTATCTCTTTATAATTTTTTTGGCAACTCTCTCTATTCTATATTTCCTCACTTTCTTATTTCTTTCTCTTTTATTTATTTATCTATTATCTCCATCTCAACTACGTTCTCTTCTTTCGTTTCCTTATAATTGAATATTCTCTTGTCTCTATTTATTATTATTTTCTTCTCCATTTTAGATTTATCATTCTATTTTTTTTTTCAAAATCTCATAGACAACATATCCCAATCTCTATTATTGATTTTAAGTTATCAATTAACAATATCTAAGAAATCTCTCAAGTTTCATACTTTAATAAATAATAATTTTTAAAAATTATTCTTTGCCATTTATTTTTTTTGCAATAATGTAATTTTATTTATAAGAATAACATCATATTGGAATAAAATCTTATATAATATTATTTATATTACCAAAAATAATAATACATGTAATTTTTTATTAATTTTATATAAATAAAAACGTGATCATGTAATATATAATGAGCAAAACTCTTTTTCATAGATATTGAAGTGAAAATGAGCATGCAAATCCCATAAGATGGGGGGTGTTTTATTTTTAAACTTATTTTATTAATTTTTTATTATATATATTTTTCCAAAATTTATTTTAAAAATATTTTATTTGTATAGAAATCTTTGATTTATCTGTATAATAATTTGTAATTTTTATAATGATGAAAAAAAAAACATAGCAAAAAAACCCAGTTTTTCATAAAAACATAAAAACTTTTCTATGCATATTGATGAATGTAAAAAGGACATGTAAACCTTAAAATTGTAGAAGGATGTTAAGAACAATAGCTTAGAAGAATTTTTCTTATCTGGAAGAATTTTTAGTTACTAGTTGTCAAAAGTCGAAAATGCAGCCAAAAGAAACTTGTATTAGTAGAATATAATGCAACCCTTCTTTCAGATGTTAAAATTGTTTCATATTCATTACTCATTTCATTCATAGTAGTTAGTATTTATTGAAAAAATGTTACCATCAGCACTAGAAATTGAGCTAAAAAGTGTTGCAAAAGTTTCTTCCAAAAAGTTCTTAAAATATTCTTCAAAAAAGGTGGATGTAACAAAATAATAACTAGTTGTTTAGCCATTATGTGGGATTGAATAGAGCCATTGCATTGACGTGGAGGAGATCTCAAATCTCTAGTGAAATACTGTAAAGGTTATTCAGTTCTAGATGGTTTAAGCATGTTGGATTTTATTGGGGCCACTCAATAAAGTTAGATGAAATCTAGATTGTTCAATTAATCAACATAAATTTTTTATTTGATTGAGACTATTGCATTCAAACAGGAGAGATCAGTAATCATTTGATATGCTTATCAAATGGATACTTGGATCAATTAAGATAATTATTTGAAGGTAGAGCTGATCTCCATTATGTAATCACAAAATTGTATGGTTGAATAATGTTTAGTGTTACTGGTTTTTGATGGAGGCTATCATAGGGATATTGTTAAACATTATAAGAGAGGAAAGTTATTTTTTATAACAATTTGTATGGGCATAATCTATGAACCTGAAAGTGGTCGACACCTTATTTGTGTTCTCTTGATTTAATCACCTGGTAGACTCATTCCTTATAGGTTTATCAAGGTTTGACCAATTGTATACATATATCAATTGCTTTATTATTTGATCCAATGCCTTCGCCCATCCTGTTAAAAAATTCATAATGAACTAGAATTGGTCGACATGATTTCGATTCGAATGTTTTTTTTCTTCCCCTATACTCAGGCTTAAGGTCATCTCAAGACTTTTACATTATGGCACACCTTTGGATAAGGCAAAAAATTTTTTATTTATATAAATATGGAAATTTTAATATAATAATTTTTTAAATTAGTCAATATTTAATGATGAATTAGCATAGATTTTTGCAAAAATAACAAAGTCCTCTGCTAGAGATTTTGCTCAGCCTAAAACTTTTTAATTGAGGCATAACTTAGTATCTAGAATAAAATTTTTTTATTTAATTAATTATTAAGATTTTAATAAAATTATTTTCTTGTTTTAACAAAGATTTAATAATCAACTAAACATAAAACTTTGCAAAAATACAATAGTATGATTTAAAAAAGAAACAGTCATTCAAAAATAAAATTATGTTAAATAAAAGAATTGTATTCATTATTAAATTGAGAAGGTTATTAAATAATTTAGATGTCATAATATGAATTGAAATTATATGAAAGAAGAGTACTTCAAAATCAATGTGCTAATTTTCTATTTCATAGTAAAACAAAATGTTATTAAAGAAGATGCCTATCTCTTTAATCTTTGAGGCTTGGTAAAAACAGTAATATGCATTGAAGACCACTTGTTTACCATGTTCAAAATGTATAGCTTTTCTTTACATGTAAAGTAATTTCATGCTAAAAAGGACCATTAAAATAAAGAGCTAAACATTTAAGGCTTAACCCCTAAAACACAAGGGTAACCCAAAACATATGTTTGATAATTTACAAAATTTTAAAAATTATCCATTTTTCTTAATGGCAATAATCACACAACTATGACTTTTTGTCATTTGTATGCATGTGTGATCACATCAACATCATAGCACTTGATCTCAATAGAACTTGAAAATTTAGCATGCTTTTGTGATAGTAGTACTGGGGTACGTGACCACTTGAGAAGTCCTTGTGTTCAAAAAGTTTTTTCACATCACTTTTTTTCCAAATGAACTATAATTTATTTTAATGACATACTATCATTAAAAAATTAAATTATTATAAATGATAGTTAATAGTTATAATTTTCGTAATTAACTATTCTTAATAACTTCACCAATAATATTATTAATTCTATATAATAATAAATATGACAAATCATATTATATAATAAAATAATAATTTTAATATATATTAAAATTAAGAAAAATAGCTTATATCAGTTGTAATAAACAAGAATTAGTTTATGTTTGTAATTAAATATATGTAATGTGTGCACAAGTTTTAAAATATAATGACACTATTTTATATAAAATTTTATCTTTAATGTTAAATGTCATTTAAATCTATTATCCATATTATGTCATGTAAAGATAATATAATAGAATAATTATATTACTTATTGTTTAGTTAACTTTTATAGTTCTAAGTTTGAATAAAAATATTATTAGATTAGTATTTTAAATATTCTTTATAGATTTTTAATATTCTAAAACATTAAAAATTGTAAAATTGTTTATTGTTAATTTTTGTTGAATAATATGTACGAGTAACTTATAATATGTAATTTTTATTATAAGTTTAATTATTAAGATTTAATATTTATCTAATTATTTTTCTCACTTTTCTCCCCTGATCTCAATGCTTTTCACATTCATTCACTTTCTTCTCTCTCCAATTATCATTCTCTTATTTGTGCTTATATTCCTTATCTTATATTATCCTTACCTTCCCTCTATTCCATCATTCACTATTATCTTATTTTTTTATCTCTTTCATGTTTTTATTTTTTTCTCTTTCCTTTTTGTTCTATGGTTTTCCCCTTTATTAAATTATTTATTATAAAACTCCATTACAATTTTTTATCTATTTTAATCTTTTGAATCTATCACGTTCTATATCACTTGTAGAATTCTTATCTCAATTTTGATTATCTACTTTTGAGCCCATCAATTAATAATACTTAAGAAATCTGTTATGTTATATAATTTTCTATGAAATATATGTATATATATATATATATATATATATATATATATTATTTATATTTATAATATAATTTATTTTTTTAATTTATAAAATACATATCATAATTGAAGAATATCTTTTGTATAAATGTCTTCATTATAAGAAATAATAGTTTATATAACATTTTTATGAAATTAATATAAATAAAAGGATTATTTTATAATATATTATGACATATATAAAGTGCATATGCTTGATAATTTAGATAATTTTAAAAATGATTTATTATAATGAAGAAAAGAATCACTTAGCTAAGATTTTCTTTCTTTTATGTACATGTATGACCACATTCTAATTTCACATCTCATTATATCTCCAAAGTTAGACTTGCTTAGGCGAGAGTAGTGTATGGATGTATGACCACTTGAGAAGTGCTTGCATTACACATACTTTTCCTAGCATGTCATTTTCTAATGAATGACATTTCATTTTTATAATATAATAATGTTTAAAAACATTAAATTATTATAAATAATAGTTTATAATAAACAATTTAGTAATTTTCCCTTAACACTAACTTTATAATAGAATTATTAATTTCATTATATAATAAATATAGTACATGATATAATATATTAAAATAATAACTTTAATATGGTTTAATATTGAGCAAAATAACATAACAAATTATAATAAGTTATAATTAATTTTTTTATAATAAAAAATATATGTTGTGTATATAATTTTTTAAATATAGTATCATTATATCATATAAAATGAAAAATTTAAATTATATCATTAATGTTAATTATTACTTATAGTTAACATTTATATTGCATGAAATAAAGATAATACATTATAATCATAACATTATTTATTATTTAATTAATTTTTTATTATTGTATGAATAAAATAATACTAAATTCATTGCCAAAATATTTTTAAATATTTATTATTTTACTCACTTTTTTCCCTTGAACTAAATGTCATTCACATTCTCTCACTTCCATCTCTTTTCTATTATCATGCTTTTATTTATGTCTTAATTCTTTACCTTATATTTTTCTTGGCTATCATCTCTCACCTATGCTTCTCTACTTTTGTGATTTTTCCCTCCCTTCAATTCTATTTTTAGATCATCCTGTCCCTCCATATTTCTATTTTGTTCTTTATTCTTGACATAATTTAGTTTATTATTTTTAGAATGATAATATAACATAATAAAAGAAAAAATTCTCTATTAATATCTATTTTATGAAAAATAATAATTTATATAATTTTTTTAAATGTATATAAATCAAATATTAATGTTAGATTTTATTATGAGATATACATAAGGATATTTTTTTTTGAAAGCTCATGTGCTTAACAATTTAAAAACTTTTAGTAAAAGATTTTAACTTTTGTATAAATAGAAGGCCACCAGTGTATTATTGCACATGATCTTATTTGTACTTGGTAATAAAGCGTGCTTAGGTGAGGGTTGCATTGAGATGTTTGACGTTTTAGTGGGCCCTTATTTTACACATATTTCCTAGTAATACTATATGTTATAATTAATGATAATTTATTTTAATAACTTCTTAATATTAAAAAATTAAATTATTATAAGTCATTGTATATAATTACAATTTTTTGTAATCAAATGTTAATAATAAATTTATAATGTTATTATCAATTATATATAATATTAAATATAGCACATCATATGATAAAATAAAATTAGACCTTTAATATATTTGAATATTGAGCAAAACAACTTATGTCAATTATGGTAAATTAGAGTTAATTCATGTTCATAAAACAAAAAAATATGATGTATTGAGTTTTTTTAATATAATGAAATTGTATTATATATTAGTAGAAATCTAAAATTAAATTATTAATTTTAAATATTATTCATATTTATTATCAATATTATGTAATATAAAGATAATAAATAAGAATATTTATATTATTTATAATTTAAATAACGTATTTAATTTTAAGTATAAATAACGAAATATAATAAAAATTGTCAAAATATTTTTTAAGTATTTATAATATTCTAAAATAATAATAATCCCCAAACTTTTTTTACTTTTAATTATTATAATATATTACATATGGTTAACTTATTACATTTAACAAATATTATAATTTTATTTATTAATATTTAACTTTTATTTATTTGTCTTATTGTTTCCTTTATGTTTCAATGTCTCTTATACACTCTCATTTCTTACTCTATCCTGTTATAATTCTCTTATTCCTCTCTTTGTTCTCCAACTTCTTATATTTTTGTTGGACTCAAACTCTCTTCTATAATTTTTTACTTTCTTATTTCTTTTTGTTTTTTACATTTTTATTTACTCTTTATCTATTTTATATTCACACTTTTTTTCCTCCTTATTAAATCATCTCTAATGTTCATTGTTTAATATATAATATTTACGATAAATATATACTTTATTATTTATATTTATGACATAGTTTAGTTTTTTATTTATAAGGATAATAACATAATGAAGGAAAATCTTGTTTATTAACATGTATGTTATAAAAAATACTAGTTTAAGATATTTTTTTATTTAATATTAATAAAATATTGATATTAAAAAATATTGTAACATATATATTAAGCACATTGCTTTTTAAAAGCACTTGTGAACCAAATTTTGCATGTCTCTCTGCTTGGGCTATCAATTTTAGTCATCTAAGTAAACACACACCATACAAGTTTTTCTGGGTTTGATTTGTCCTCTACTTATAGTTGGATCAAATGGTTCCTAGTTGGATCCAACATCTTACACATCTAGCCCAAAAATTCATCGTGAACTAAAACAAATTGACTGGATCAGCGATTGACTATTGTTCTTGACCCTATGTTTGGGCTAAAGCTCGGCCTTAGACATTTAAATATGGGCACACCTTTTGATAAGGGGAAAATTTTTTTATTTATTTAATTATTAAAATTTTAATATTATTATTTTTTTATTGAAATTATTATTTAATAATCAACTTAACATAGAATTTTGATAAGTTCAAAATTTCTATGCTAGGCATATGATCAACCTGACACTTTTTCATTTTGGCAAAGGTTTGGATGTGACATAATTTTTTTTATTTATTTAATTATAGAATTTTTTATAGCATTATCTTTATGATGTGATCAAGATTTAACAATCAATCTAGCAAAGAATTTGGCATAAATAGAAAATTGTGATTTATCCAAAGAATAAATGATTTAAAATAAGAATTATGTTAAATCAATAAATGGTTCCAGTAGAATTTGAACCAAGAAAAGTATAAAAAGATTGAAAAATTAAATAATCATATTCATTTGCTAAATCAAGGAGATGATAAAGCAATTGAAATGTTTTAGTATGATTTGAAATTTATATGAAAGGAAAGTACCTCAAAATAAATAAGCATATATTATATTTCATAGTAAAATAATACCATATTAATACTAAAGAGGTCTTCAATCTTTAAAGATTATTGAATACTCGATGGTGCATTGAAGACCATTAGTTCACAATATTTAGCATGCATGGCTTGTTATTTATACGTAAACCTATTTCTAGTTAAACAAGCCCATTACAATAGAAGTGTTAACATTTAGGACTTTATCCATCAAACACAAGGCTGACCCAACACATATGTTTGATAATATAGAAAATTTAAAAAATGGTAAATTATCTGCGAGACAACAATCACACAACTATTATTTGTCATTTGTTTGGATGTGTGAGCACCTATGAATTACAGCACGAGGTTACATTTAAACTCCAAAGTTAAGCAAGCATGGATAAAACTAGTCTTGGGATGGGTGACCTCGCAATGAATTCTCATGTTCTACCACTTTTTTTATAATATTTGTTTTTCTAGTGATTGTATATTTATTTTAGTAAAATGTAAACCTTCAAAAAAATAAAATTATTGTAAATGATATTTTATAATTACCATTTTAGTAATTAATTATTACTGATAATTTTATAAATATAATATTAATTTAATATAAAAATAAACATCACATTATCATATAACATAATAAAATAATAATTTTAATAGTTATTAAAATAAATTATATTAATTATAATAAAATAGAATTAATTTGTGCTCATAATTATATATATGTAATATCTTTAGAATTTTTTAAATAAAAAATGTTATACAACAAAACATTAAAAATATAAAATTATATCATTAATGTTAAGTCATATTAAGATAATATTTTAAAATAATTATTTTACTTATTATATAGTTAACTTTTCTTGTTTCAAGTACGAATAAAATAATATAATATTAATAGTGAATATATTATTATATTATTTATGATATTTTTAAATAACAATAATCCTTAAATTTTTAAATATTTAATCATTATAAATTATTATATATTGATATCTTATTATATCTAACAAAAATTATCTATTTTGTTATTAATATTTAACTTTTATTTAATTGTTTCTCTCAATTTTTTGTTTATATCTCATTGTCTCTCATATTCTCCCACTTGATACTCTCTTTTATTATCATTCTCATATTTGTCTTTTTATTTTTTCCCTTTTTATATTTTTCTGGACTAATAATCCCTTCTAAATTTCTTTACTTCATTATTTCTATTTTCTTCACATTTTAATTTAATCTTTTTATTTGCTCTATGTTCCCTATTTTCTTTTCCCCTTCATTAAATCATCTCTCATCAATCTCTATTACTACTTTTCTCTCTATTTTGCTCTTATAAAATCGTGACTTTCTCACTCTTATATAAAATAGTTATTTTATTCATTATTGTATACTTAATAGGAAATCTCTCACGTCCAAAAATATAATGTATAATATTTACGATAATTATTTTTTGTTTGCATGTGCAACCATAAGAGCATTATGGCATTGGATCTCATTAAATTCCAAGGTTATACTTGCCTTGGCAAGAGTACTTTTTGGTTGGGTGACCTTGTGAGAAGTCCACTTCTTTCTAATATTTTTTCATATTCCATTTTCTAAAGGACAATAATTTATTTTAATAACATATTAAAATTTAAAAAATAAATTTTTATAAATGATAATTTATAATTCCTATTTTAATAATTAATTATTGATCTTAACCTTATAACATTAATGCCATTTAATATAACAATATAAATGGCACATTATATGATATTTAAAAATTTAAATATTTTTTATTAATAAGAAAATTACTTATATCAAATATAATATGTTATAACTAATTCATATTTATGATAGAATATATATGTTTTTCATAAAAATGTTTACATATATTAAAATTTTGTGGTAGAATATTAGATCTTTAAATCTATAAAATTATTGTTAAATATAATTTACATTTTGTATCTATATTATATCATATAAAAATAATATATTAAAAATATTATTTTATTTATTATTAAATTTTTTTTTAATTGTTAGAATGAATAAAATATTATTAAATTAATAGTAAAGATATTCTTTAAATATTAATACTATTATAACATAATAATAAATCTCAAATATTTTTAATATTTTTACAATTAAATATATTTAAAAAGTTTTAAAAATTTAATTATTAAGACTCATTATTTATTTAATTATTTCTCTTTTTTTTTCTTTTTATAATAATGTCTCTCATGTTCTCTTACTTTCTCTACTCTCTAATTACTATTCTTTATTTGTCTCTTCATTCTTCATGTCTTTATATTTTTCTTAGCCTCTCTCTTCTACCCATCTCGACATTCACATTTTTCTTTATTTTTCATTTATTTATTTATTATCTCTACCTCCTTTGTATTCTCTCTTTTCTTACCACTTTATTGAATCTTCACACATCTTTATCTATTACGATTTTTTTCTCTATTTTTCCTTTATCAATCAATGTCTTTCTCTCTTTCTCTCTTATAGAAAAGTAAATTCCATCACAATTAACTCTTTTTCGCCTATCAATTAAGAATATTTAAGAAATCTCCCATGTTGCAAAGTTGAAGGTATAATGTTTATGATAAATATATATTTATTATATATATTTATTATATTATTTAATTTTTTATTTATAGCAATGATTACATATTGAATAAAAATCTTATATATTAATTTTTATGTTATAAAAAATAATATTTTATGGACCTTTTCATTAATTTTATAGAAATAAAAAATTACTGAGAATATATTATGACATAATAGGAATAAAGTTTTTTAAAAGTGCATATAGAAGTGAAAATGATTATGTGAATTATGGGTTTAAATAACTTTTTTCTAATTTTTTTATTATATTTCTTTTAAAATGATTTTTTATAAAAATCTCATGTTTATAAAAACCTTTTATTTATAGATCTAATAATTTATAATTTTTATAATTAAAATTAAAGTTGAAAAGTTACACAAAAATGTTAAGTGGTTAAATTCAAACAAGAACCTACTTCTAGATCCAATTGAGGTTGAAAAAAACACCACTAGTAATAGAATCACAACTTAAGGTTTTCTCTATGATTCATTTCTAATTTACTTCCTTTTGTAGGTTCAACTATAATATGGGATTTCACTATCTTGACCTAAAAGAAAAATAAAAATATAACAAGAAATAAATTTCTAATAACAAAATAAAAATTTTCATATTTTTGTTGATGAATGTGAAAAGGTATGAATAGCTCAAAATTATGAAAATAATTGAGAAATTTAATAACTTAGAAGAATTTGGCTTTGTTGAAAGAATTTGGAATTTTTAGTACCCATAATGCGTAGGTGCTACCAGATGAAAGTTATACCAATAGAATATGATGCAGACCCTTCATTGAAATGTTGAAATCTTGATCACATTCATTAGTCATTTTATTCATAAGAGTTATGTATTTGTAGAAAAATTTTTTGTTGTTCTTTTTAAGAAGTTAATGAAAAGCTTTTGCAAAAGCATCTTCAAAACAACTTAAGAAAATCTAAAAATATTCTTCAAAATAGTTTCCACGTCATGATAATGACTAGTTATTTTGTCATTAAAGGGGATTGATTGGAGTCATACGATTTGCATAGAACAGATATCAACCATCAGATCAAACATTATACAGGTGGATGAGCATTGGATTGTTTTATCAAGCTGGATTTGATCTGAGACATTTGATCAAATTAGATGAGATCTAGATCATTTAATTAATCAATGGAAAATTTTAGATTAGATGGGGACCACATAACTTAGATATGAGAGATAAATCACCTGATTAAGGACTGATCATTTAAAAATTTAAAATAAAAATGGTCATCTGATTAAGTCAAATGAGTTCATGACTGTTAGATGAGTTCATTACAATTGAAATAGTTATATTGTAATCAGCTTTTCAAATCATTGGTTTGATCAATTAAGATCACTATTTAAAGGCATAAGTGATCTCCACCGCGCAATCACAAAAATGCGACATCAGATAGTACTGAGCATTGTCAACATCTGATAGAGATTATCATAATGGATATAGTCACATATTGTTGGAGAGAAATGTTATTAGGAATTTGTCTCGATGTTATCTAGGAAAATAGTAGTGGTTGGCTCCGCATTTGTGCACTCTAGATTTAGTTACTCGATAGTCTTGTATCTTACAGGCATATCAAGGTTTGACCCATCCCATACTTATATTTTGTTCAAATATGTTCATGTTTGATCAAATGTCTTTCCCCATTCTATTCAGGAATTTATTATGGATTGAATAGGCCGACCTGATTTGTATTCAAATACAAAAGTCGCTTGAATTTTTTTATTTATTTAATTATGAAAATATAAATAGAATTATGTTTTTAAAGTAGTCAAGATTTAAAAGTAAACAAAATATGAAATTAGGCAAAAATACAAAAGTCCAATCATTGGGCTTATGCCCAGCCTAACACAATGGCATTCGGGCATAACATGGGATGTGGCATAAAAGTTATTTATTTATTTAATTTAAAAATTTAAATAAAATTTTTTTGTTGAGGTAATCAAGATTTAACAGTTACCTTAACATAAAACTTGTCAAAAGTGCAAAAGTGTGATTTAACAAGAGAAATATTGACTAAAAAATTTATGTTCAATCGATGAACTGTGTAAGTAAGATTTGAACCAAGAAAAGAAATGAGAGATTAAAAATTTGAAACCTAGTAATTTACTAAATCAAGAGAATGACTAAAACATTTAAATGCTTGGATATGAATTGAAGTTCATATGAAAGAATAATGCCTTAAAATTAACAATTGAATTTTCTATTTGTTAATAAAACAAAACATTATCATTACAGGTGCACATGTCCTTAATCTTTGAAACTTACTAAACAATCTAATGTGCATTGAAGACCACTAATTCACCATGATAAAATGCATAGCTTGTTCTTTGCTTGAAATCTTATTTGACACCAAAAAAACCATCAAAATAAATGGCAAAATATTTAAGACTTAACCCATGAAACACGATGGTAACCCAACATATATGTTTGATAATTAATAAAATTTTAGAGCTTTTTCATTATCTTCAACACAATAATCACACTGCTATAATTCTTTGACATTTGTATGCATCTGTGACTACATCAACATTATAGAAGTTGATCTAATTAGAACCAAAAAGTTAAACATACTTGCGCAAGCGTAATATTGTGTAGGTGACCTCTTTGGAAGTCCTCATGTCTAACAAATGTTTTCATAGCATTAGTTTTTTTAGTGAATGATAATTTATTTTGATAACATGCCCATGTTACCAAATTAAATTATTATAAATGTTAGTTAATATTTATCATTTTAGTAATTGATTATTATTGATAACTTTATGTCATTATTCCTCATTTTATGAAGAAATAAATAAGAACCAACATAAGATTTAGTAAAATAATAATCTTAATGTAGTTTAATATTAGAAAAATTTTGTATCTATTATAATACATTAGAATTAATTTATGATGATAATCTTATATATGTAATGTGTAGAATTTTTCTAATATAATAACATTGTTTTATATAATTTTAGAGAGCTAAAATTTTGTTAACAATGTTCAACATTATTTATATTTATTATCTATAGTATATCATATAAGGTTAATATTTGAGAATAATTATAATACTTATTATTTAATTATTATTTTAATTCTAAGTTTGAATAAAATAATAGTAAATTAATAGTCAAAATATTTTTTAAATATTTCTTATATTCTAAAAGAATAAAAAATTCCAAATATTTATATATTTTATTGATATTAAATATTATATATGGTTCTCATATTATATTTAACAATTATTATAAGTTTAATTATTTTGATTTAATTTTTATTTAATTATTTATCTTTCTCTCTCCTATTTATCTTAATGTCTCTCAAACTCCCTTACTTTCTTCTCTCCTATTATCGTTCTCATTTCTCTTCCTATTTTACTTTATTATTTTCTCTCTTTATCTCATTTATGCTCTCTTTTTTCTTGCTTTATTAAATTATCTCTTATCTCTATTACTATTTTCCTCTTTATTTTTCTCTTATCATTTTATGATTTTTATCTCATCTATAGAATCGTTATCACTATTTCCATTATTCTTTTTTAACCCATCAATTAACAATATAATGAAATCTCTTATGATGCATAGTTTAATATATGATATTTATAATAAATATATATTTTATCATTTATGTTTAATGCATAATTTTATTTTTTATTTACAAAAAAGATAATTTAATGGAGGAAAATCTTATGTATTATTGTCTACATTATCAAATATAAATTTTATGTAATTTTTTATTAAATTTATATAAATGAATTTTTGATATTACAATATATTATGAGATTTAGAATAACAATAAAGTTTTATAAATGTGCATATGCATGATAATTTACCTTTTTCTAAAATTACTTATTATCAACAAGAAAATAACTACACAACTATAACTTTTTTTCTTTGATATGCCTGTGCAACAAGCACATCACTATAACATGGGACCTCATTACACCTCCAAAGTTAAGCATGCTTAGACGACAATGGTATAGGGATGGTTGATGACTTGAGAACTTCACGTGTTGCACATATTTCTCATTGCATTTCTTTTTTGAATAAAAGAGAATTTATTTTAGTAATATGGAAATTTTAAAAAAATTAAGTCATTATTAATCATAGTTTATAATTACAATTTTAATAATAAATTTTTCATAATAACTTTATAACATTATTATTAATTTCATATTATAATAAGAGCAACACATAATATGATGTAATAAAATAATAATTATAATAAAGATTAATATTGAGGAAAATAATATTTTTAAATTACAATAAAAAAGATTAAATCTATGTTTATAATAACATATATATGTCGGATATACTAGATTTTAAATACAGTAGTATTATATTATATAATATTAGAAACTTGAAATTATATGACTAATGTTAAATATTTTTTATATTTATTATCTATATTGTATCACATAAAGATACTATATTATAATGATAATTTAATTTATTATTTAATTAATTCTATAATTAATGCATGAATAAAACTACATTATATAATAATAAAATATTTTTTAAATATTTATTATTTCTCTAATTTTTTTTCTTTATCTTAATATGACTCATTCTCTTTTCATTCTTTATCTCTTTATAGTCTTCCTGGATGCTCTCTCTCCTCAATAGCTCTCTACTTTATTTAAAATTATACTCTCTTTTATTTAACTATTTATTTATTCTCTCTATTTCTTTTATTATCTCTTTTCTTTTTCAATTCATTAAATAATCTCAACCCACTCTATTATTATTTTTTTCTTTATTTGTCTTTTACTAATCTATATTTGTCTCTCTCTTATAGAATAATTACTTTTATTATTATTATCTTTTTCATTCTATAAATTAATATTATTTAATAAATCTCTCTTATTGCATAGTTTAATGTATAATATTCATGTCAAATATATATTTTATTATTTGTTTTCACTAAATAACTTAATTATTTTTTTATTAGAATGATAACATGACATAAGAAATGAAATCATGGGTATTAATGTTTATACTGTAAAACATAATAATTTACATAGTTTGTTCTTCACTATGTGTAAATAAAATATTAATATCAGATTATATTATGATATATATATATATAAGAATAATTATTTTAAAGAGTATATATCCTTGTAATTTAGAAAATTAAAAAAAATTGTTTATTGTCTTAAAGATAATAGTCACACAACTTTGATTTTAACTTTTGTTTGCATGGCCCTAATATCATGGAACTTGATCCTTTTTTATCTCTATGTTAAAGCAAGCTTAGGCCTGAGTATAGTTTGGATTGGTGACTTCTTGAGAAGTTGTAGTGTTGTAGATATGTTTTAATAATAATCTTTATTTTGATAAATGATAATTTATTTTAATAATGTCTTAATTTTTAAAATTTAAATTATTATAGACCATAATATATAATTAAAATTTAAAAATTAAATTTTAATAATAAATTTATAATATTACTATAGACTTTATATAATAAGAAATATGCTATATCATAGTATATTAAAAAATTATAACTTTAATATTATTTAATATTGAGAAAAACAACCTATATAAATTATTATAAAAAAGTTCTAATTTACGTTTATAATAGTCTATATATATTATGTATTAAAGTTTTTAAATATAGAAATATTACAATTTAGATTATTAGAAATCTAAAATTACTACATTATTGTTAAATATTAATTTTATTTGTTATCTATGTTATTTCATATAAAGATAATATGTTAAAGTAAACATAATTTTTATTATTTAAATAACTTTTCTAATTTTTAGTATATATAGAATAATATATTATTAAATATAGAAATATCCTTTAAATACTTACAATATTCCAAAATAATAATAAATCTAAATTATTTTTTATATTTTATTATTATAAGATATTATAAATAATTAACTTGTTATATTTAATAAATATTATAAGTTTAATTGCTAATATTTAACTTGTATTTATTTATTTCTGTTACAATTTTCTTTTATATCATTGTCTCTCACAATCTTTAGCTTTTTACTCCTTTATTATCATTCTCTTATTTATCTCTTAATTTTTTATCTTATATTTTTCTTGGCCGAGATCTCTCCTATATTATCCTATACTTCCTAATTTCTCTTTGTCCTTTACTTTTTTTATTCATTTTGTTTATCTCCTCTATGTTCTCCCTTTTCTTTTCCTCCTTACTAAATCATCTCTCATTAATATTTATTATTTTTTCCCATTTTCATGTTGCATAGTTTAATATATAATTTTTGTTATATATATATATCATTTATTTTTAATATTTATGATGTAATTTAATTTTTAATTTATAAAAGTGATAACATAATTGAAGAAAATCTTATGTATTATTATCTACATTATTAAAAATAATAGCTTATGTAATTTTTTACTGCTTTTATATAAATAAATATTGATATTAGAATATATTATGGCATATATATTATGCATAATTTTTTTAAAAGGATATTTCTTTGATTCTTTTTAAAATTTTAGAAATGTTTCGTTATCTTTAACAAAATGACAACACAATTATTATTTTTTATCAATTGGGTACATGTGAAATAACAAGATCATTATGGTTCTATATCTTATTAGAGCTCCAAAGTTAAGCTTACCTATCTGAGAGTGGCATCAGGTTAGGTGAACTCCTGAGAAGTCCTTGAGCTACAAATATTTTTGGATATTTGTTTTTCTATTCAATGATAATAATAAATTTAATAAATCTTAAATATATGATATCATATGTTATAATACAATAATAACTTTAATATTATTTAAAATGAAAGAAAATATCTAATATCAAAAATATAATTAATTGCAATTAATTAATATTTATAATAGCATATATATCATGTATATAAACTATTTTATCTATATTAATTTTATATTAGAGAATATTAAAAATTTAAAATTGTATCATTAATTTTAAATTTAATTTACATTTATTATCTATATTGGAACATATGTGGATAATGTATTAAAAATATTATATTATTGATTGTTTAGTAATTTTTTAAATTTTATATATGAATAAAATACAATAAATTAAAATTCAATATAGTTTTTAAATATTTTAAAAAAATTTGTGATAATTAAAAGCTCAAAAATTTTTAATAAGTTCTTATTAAATATTAAAATTATTTACTTGTTAAATTTAAAAAAATATTATAAGTTTAATTATCAGGAATTACTTTTATTTAATTATTTCACACATTTTTTTCTTTGTATGATAATGACTCTCACCATTCTTCACTTCTTTCCCTCACCTATTATCATTCTCTGTTTCTCTCTTCATTCTCTATCTCTTAATGTTTTTTAGGCCTCTCTCTCTTTTATTTCTACTTTTTCATTTCCTTGAGTTATTTATTTATTTATTCTCTTTATCTCCTTTATTTTCTCTCTCTTCAATGCCATTTTATTATATCTTCTCTTATTTTTATCGATTTGTTTCTCTTTATTTTGCTCTTATGAATCTTTGTCTTTCCTTCTCTCTCTTATAGAATTATTATCTCCATCTCTATTATCTCATTTTAGTGCATAAATTTTTAATATTTACAATATCTCTCATGTTTTATAACATAATGTTTACAATTTATGATAAATATATATTCATTGTTTATATTTGTTATATAATTTAATTTTTTTTATAAGGATAATTACATAACATTTGAAAATCTTATATATTAATGTTTATGTTGTAACACGTAATAGTTTATTTAAATTTTAATTAATTTTATATAAATAAAATATTGATGTAAAAATATATTATGCAATATAATATGAATAATAGTTTTTAAAAGTGCTTATCTAACTAAAAATGAGTGTATTATTCTAATAAAAGTAGGTAAATTATTGTTTTAAACTATTTTTTCTAAATTTTTCTTATATTTTTTCAAAAAAATTTTATAAAAGAAATTTATATTTATAGAAAGCTTTGTTTTACAAATGTAATAATTTATAATTTTGTAATGGAAAAAAAGTTGAACTTATACAAAAAATTTTTGGTCGTTCGATTAGAACTGAGGTCACAAAAAACTCCACAAATAAAAAAATTTCAACAAAAGGTTTTCCTTATAATTAAGTTCTAATTTACTAGCTTTTACCGGTTCAACTATAACATGGGCTTCACAAGCTCAACTAAAAAGAAAAAATTCAACAATAAAGAAATTTCTTATGAAAAGATAAAAATTTTCATTCGGTTGTTGATTAATTTAAAAGGGCATAAAGTGCTCAAAATGATTAAAAAAATTGAAACATTTATAACTTAGAAGAATTTGTCTAAGTTAATTGTTAGTTTCTAGTCATCAAACACAATAGGTGCTGTTGGAGAAAAGTTATGCCTTTATAATACGTTGTTGCTCTTCATTGAGATCATAAAATATTGTTCACTTTCATTAGTCATTTTATTCATTATGGTTAGGTTTTTATAGAAAATTTTTTGTCATGGCTATTAGAAAGTTAGTAAAAAGCTATTGAAAAAGAATCTTTCAAATAGCTTCAAAAATCTTAAAATGTTCTTTAAAATTTCTAAAATGACATAATATTGACTAGTTATTTTGTCATTTAGAGGGATTGACTAAAGTCATTGGATTGTCATAAAAGAGATATCAACCGTCTGATAAAAAATTATAAAGGTAGATCTTTTTATATGGCTGGATTAACCTAGATTGGATATAGGATATTCGATAGAATTAGATGAGAATTGGATCACTTAATTAATCAATGATAAAATCTAGAATTGTTCTAGATGGTAAGATTTGGATAGGAGTGATCAAGTTCATCAAATCATGAATAAATTATTTCAAAAAGTAGAAAAAATAAGTAATCTGACGATGTTTGATGAGTTAATAATCGTTATGGTTCGATCAGTTACTATGAATAATTAACTGACCATCCGATTAGCTCATCAACTGACTATTTGTTTGATTAAGTTATCCATTTAAAGGTGAATGTGATCTCATGGGACAAAGTCCTATATCATAGAAGAGGAAACATATATGGTCATTTTAAGTATTCTCCTATGTATAACTTCTGACCTCAATGATGGCTGGCTCCTCATTTTGTGTGCTAAAAAATTTATCACTTAGGAAGACTTTTATCGTATGGGTTTATCCATTTTTGACCTATCCCATATTTAAATTTGTTCAAATGCTTCTCAGTTTGATGAAATGACAGGTGAAAAAAAAATTGACAAAAATACAAAAGTATGATTTAACTAGTAAAAGAACGATTCAAAAATATAATTACGTTAAATCAATGAATGTTTTAAGAAGGATTTGAATAAACAAAAGAGTTAAGAGTTTGAAAAATAGAAACAAATTTGTTTGCTTAATCAAGAAAATATTTAAACCATTAAAATTCCAAAATAAGATTTCAATTTTATATGAAAGAAGTGTGCCTTAAAATCAACAAACTAATATTCTATATCATAGTAAAATAAAACTTATGAAAGTTGATGTTTTTATCATCAGTCTTTGAAGCTTGTTAAACACTCCAAGGTTCCTTGAAGAACACTAGTTCATTATGTTCAAAATGTATAACTTGTTCATTACATGTAAACTTATTTCACACTAAACAAGCAATATTTAACTAAAGGTGAATTACTTAAGATTGACCCATTAAACAAGACATCGACCCAACACACATGCTTGATAATTTAGAAAATTTTAGAAATGGTTCATTAACTTCAAGGCAAAAATCATACAACTGTAATCCTTCGTCATTTGTATGCATATGTGATAACACCAGCATTATAACATAAGATCTCATTAGAATTCCAATGTTAAGCACACTTTGGAGAGAGTATTATTAGGATGTATAACATTTTGAGAAGCCCTTGTGTTCTACTTATTTTTCCATAGAATTTATTTTTTTACTAAATGACAACTTATTTTAATGGCAAATTAACTTTAAAAAATAAAATTATAGAAAATGATAGTTTATCATTACTATGCAGTGATCAATTATCATTAGTAACTATTTAACAAAATTATTATTTTCATAAAATGATAAATATGACACATCAAATGATATAATAAAATAAGAATCTTGATATAATTCAATATTTAGAAAAAATAACTTATATTAATTATGAAAAATTATAATTAATTTAGGTTGATAATTATATATAGGTAATATGTATAGAATTGTTTAAATATTATAATATTTTATTAAAAAATGTTTGAGCAAAAATTTATATCTTTATTACTCAAAAATATTTATTAATATGATCTATATTATATTGATATAATATAGTATAATATTTATATAATTTATTATCAAATTATTGTTCTGAATTTTAAGTTTGAATAAAATAATATTAAATAAATAATCAAAATGTTCCTTAAATATTTGTAATTTTATAAAATGATAAAAAACATCATTAATTTTTATGTTTAACTTTTATTAAATATTATTTATTATTATAATTAAAAAATCTTATAATTCTTAAAATTAAAATTAAAATTTTATTTAAAGATTTTTCTAAACTTTTTCTATTGATCACAATATCTCTCATATTCTCTCACTTTCTTCTCTCTCTTATTATCTTCCATTTATTTGTCTCATTATTCTATATCTGGTTACATTTTTTTAGGCTTCTCTCTTTTTTATGTTTCTCTAGTCTCTCATTTCTCTCTTTATCTTTTATTTTTTGCCATCTCTCATCTCTACCTATAAATTTTTTTCTTTTTTTTGCTATTATCAATTCGTGATTTTCTCTCTCTTAAAAAATAGTTATCACTATTTACATTACCCTTTTTCTAGACATCAATTAATAATCTCTTAAGAAATATCTATTGTTGCATATTTAAATATATAATATTTATGATAAATATACATTATGTCATTTATATTTAATACGTAATTTACTTTTTCATCTTTAAGAATGATAACATAATGAAACAATGTCTTAATAATGTCTATACTTGCAAAAATAATTGCTTACGTAATTTTTTAATAATTTTATATGAAGAAGATATTGATGTTAGAATCTATTATGACACATATAGTGAACATAAATTTTTTTAAAAGTCTATATACGTGATAATTTACAAAAATTAAAAAATTATTTTTTATAATTAACAAAGTAATTAAAAAATAATTATTTTTTCTTTTATATGCATGTCCAACTACACCATCATAATAGCAACATATATTAATAGACCTTAAAAATTAAGCATGCTTGGGTAAGAGTAGTGTTGGGATGGGTGGCCTCTTAAGGAGTCATTATTTCGCACAATTTTATAAAGCATTTTTTTTCTAATGAACAAAAATTTTTTTTAATAATACTTCAATATTAAAAAATTAATTTATTATAAATAATATTTTATAATTAACATATTATTAATTAATTATTAAAAATATTTTTATAATTTTATTATGAATTTAATAAAGGAATAAATTTAGCAAATCCAATAATATAATAAAAATTAATCTTAATATAATTTAAAACTATGCAAAAAATAATTTATCAATTATAGTAAATTAAATTTAATTTTTTTAGTGGTATATATATTTTCTATAGAATGCTTTAAATGTAGTAATATTTTATTATAAAATATTAAAAATCTAAAATTAAAACATTAATGACAAATATTATTTATATGTACTATCTATATTACATCATACAAAAAATAATACACTTGTAATTATGTTATTTATTATTTAATTAACATTTTTTAATTAATATATGAATAAAATCATATTAAAATAATAATAATAATATTTTTAGAATTTTTGAAATATTTTGGAATAATAATAAACTTTAAAGTTTTTTAATATTTTGTTATTATTAAATATTATACAAGGTAAAGTAATTATATAAAAAGAATTTTACTTGTTCAATTTTTTAAGATTTAACTTTTATTTGTTTATTTCTTTTACCATTCTTTATCTCCATTCTACGATCATTCTGTCACTTGTTTCTTTTTATTATTTTTAATCTTTTGTTTGTCTCTTAATTTATTATATCTCTATATTTTTCTTTTCTTTTCTCTCTCCACTATCCTTCTCGACCTCCTCATTTTTTTTTATTAGATTATCTCTCATCCCTCTCTAATAAACTTTTATTCTTTACTTTTCTAATATAAATTCATGTCTTTCTCCTTCTCTTATAAAATGGTTATCTCCACCTTTATTATTTTTCTTTTCAACCTATCAATTAACAATACTAAAGAAATCTCATATGTTATATAGTTTTATGTACATTAGTTAGGATAAATATATATTTAATATATTTATTTGCTACATAATCTTTTTAATTTATATGAATGATAAACTAATGTACTAAAATACTATGTATTAATATCTATTTTACAAACTACAATAATTTACATAATTTTTTCTTAATTGTATATAAATAAAATATTGATATTTGATTACATTCTAATATATATATAAGAATAAATTTTAAAAATGAATCATCTTGATAACATCGAACATTTAATGAAATAGTAAATTATCTTTAAAATAATAATCACAACACTATGATTTTATAATTTGTAAACAAGTGTGACTATACTAGGACTATAACAATAGATCTTATTAGAACTGCAAATTTAAGCATGCTTGGGTGAGAGTTACTTTTGAAGGGTGATCTCATCAGACGTTCTCATGTTGCAAATATTTTATGTTAACAATCTATTTTCTAATGAATATTAATTAGTTTTAATAACACGTTAATGTTAAAAAATTAAACTGTTAAAAATGTTTGCTTATAATCGTTATTTTAGTAATTAATTATTAATAATAATTCTATAACGTTATTATCAATTTTATTTAATAATTAATATAATATAGCACATGATGTAACAAAATAATAAGTTTAACATATTTTAATATTTAGGAAAAATCATTTCAATTATAATAAATTATAGTTAATTTATGCTTATAATATATATACATATATATGTATATATATATATATATTAATATTATGTTATAGATTATAAGAAATAAAAATTTTATCATTAATTTGAAATATTATTTATATTTATAATCCATATTACGTCATGTAAAGATAATATATTACAATAATTATATCATTTATTAGTTAATTAAGTTTTTATTTTTTTAGTATGAATAAACTAATATTATAAAATAATAGTAAATGCCTAATATTTTTTTATGTTTTATTATTATAAAATATTTTGCATCACTAACTTGTTTTATTAAATAAATATTATATATTTTGTAATTTTAATTTGAATAATTAATTATTAATAATAACTTTATAACATTATTATCAACTTCTTATTACAAAAAATACAACACATCATATGATATGATAAATTAATAGCTTCAGCATATCTTAGTTAATAGCAAAATAACAAATATCAATTATAATAAATTAGAATTAATTTTTATTTATAATGGTATACATACATTGTGTATAGAATTGTTTAAATATAATAACATTATATTATAGAATAATTTTAATATAAAATTAAATCGTTAATATTAAATATTACTAATATTTAATATTTATAATAGATTATGTATAGAGAATATATTAGACTAATTACACTATTTATTATTCGATAAAACTTTTTAATTTTAATTATGAATAAAATTATGCAAAGTAATACTAAAAAGATTACTTAAATATTTAAAAATTCTAACATAATAAAAATGTTCAAGTAGTTTTTCTTTTTTTACTATTAAATTTTATATATGATTAACTTGTTTTATTAAATAAGTACTGCCTATTTAATTTTTAAAATTTATTTTTTTAAAATATTTTCATCCCTTTTTTCTCTACATCTTAACATCTGTCATATTTTCTCACTTACTTCTCTATCCTATTATCGTTGTCTTATTTATCACTTTATTCTCTAACTTCTCACATTTTTTTGCCCCCTCTTATCTATCCTCTAGTTTCTCATTTCTATCTCTCTTTTATTTTTTTAATTATTTTCTTTTTCTGTTCTATATTTTCTCCTTTCTTTACTTCTTCAAATACCCTCTCATTTCTCTTATGTCACAAAGTTTAATATAATATATTTAGGTAAATGTGCATTTTATTAATTATATTTTCAATTTAATTTATAATTTTATAAAGATGATACAAACATTGAGGAAAATATTATGTATTAACATCTACATTATCCAAACTAATATTTATGTAATTAATTTATTAATTTCAAATATATAAAAAATTAGTGTTAGATAATAATATGACATATCTAATAAAAAAATTTAAATTTCTTATGCCATATATGTTGAAAAATTTTAGAAATCCTTAATAACCTTCAAGACAATAACCAAATAACTATGATTTTTTCTTTTATATGCATGTCTGACCACGCATGAATTATAGCACTAGATCTCATTGGAGCTCCAAAGTTTGGCATGCTAGGGCGAGTGACGTGAGGATTGGTGACCTCTTGAGAAGTCAGCACGTTGCATAATTTTTCATATCATTTCATTCCCTAATGAATGACAATAGACTTTAATAACATGTTAAGTTTAAAAAATTAAATTATTATAAAATTTAGTTTATTATTTTCCTTTTAATAATTTATTATTAAAAATAACTTCATAACATTATTATCAATTTCATATAATGATAAATATGCCATGTGACATGACATAAAGAAATATTAACTTCAAATAGTTTAATATTGAAGAAAATAAGTTATATTAATTATAATAATTTATAATTTATTTATATTTATAATGCTATATATATATTTCATATAGAAATTTTCAATTATAGTAAAATTATATTTCAAAATATTAGAAATCTAAAATTATATAATTCTTGTTAAGTATTATTTATATTTATTATTTATATTGCATCATATAAAGATAATATGTTAGTATAACTATATTATTGATTATTTAACTCAATTTAAAATTAATTTATTAAAAAAATAATATTAAATTAATTATCAAAATATTCTTTATGTATTTTTAATATTTTAAAGAAATAATAAACAAAAAATATTTTCTATATTAAACTTTTATTACATATTATATTTGTTTAAGTGATTATGTTTAATGAACATTATAAGTTTAAATTTTAATCTTTAACAATTATTTAATTATTTCTCTCACTTTTCTCTATTTATCTCAATGCCACTTGCATTTTTGCACTTCCTATTCTCTCCTATTATAAATGTTTCATTTGTTTATTCATTCTCTTCCTATTTATATTCTTCTTAACTTCTCTCTCAGCTCTATCCTTCTTCATTTTTTCATTTCTCTCTATTATTTATTTATTTTTTTCTCTCTAACTCTTCCATGTTCACTATTTTCATTTTCTCTTTCTTAAATTTTCCCTTATCTTTATCAATTATAATTTTCTTCTTTATTTTTCTCTTATCAATCCTGTCATTCATTCTCTTTCTCATAAAATAGTTATCTCCATATCTATTATCTCTTTGTTATCATAGAAATTAATAATATTCAACAAAAATCTCAAGTTGCATAGTTTAGTATATAATATTTATGATAAATGTATATTTTATTAATTTTATTTTTTACATAATTTAATTTTTAATATATAATTATTATAATATAATAAAAGAAAATCTTATGTATTAATGTCCATATTAAAAAATTAACAATTTTAATTTTATTCACAATTATATAAATAAAATATTAATATTAGAATAATTTTTTTAATATTACATATGCTTGATAATTTAGAAAATTTTAAAAAATGGTTAATTATTTTGAAGACAATACAACCATCATTTTTCCTTTTATATGCATGTTTGAGCACACATATATTTTAGTAGTGGATATTATTAGAACTATAAAGTTATCCTTGTTCGGGCAATAATGTTTATGGGATGGGTGATCTCTTAAGAAGTCCTTATGTTACCAATATATTTTGATATCAATCCCCTTTTTATTTAATGATAATTGATTGTAATAAAATGCTAATATTAAAAAATTAAATTATTATAAATTAGAGATTATTATTATTTAATAATTAGTATTTATTAATAATTTTATAATTTTAATAACAATTTTATATAATAATAAATATGTGACATTATATGATATAACATAATAATTTTTTTATTAGAGCTTAATATTGACAAAAATAACATATATAAATTTTAATAAACAAGAATTAATTTATATTTAAAATTATGAGCATGTAATGTTTGTAAAATAATTTAAATATTTAATATTATAATATAAAATGTTAGAATTATAAACTTATATCACTAATGTTAAATATTTATTTTCCTTATTATATATTTTACATCATATAAATATAATATATTAAAATTGTTTAAAAATTTACTATTTATCTAAGCTTTTTAATTTTTAAATATGAATAAAATAATATTAAATTAATCATTTTTAATATTCTAAAATAACAAAAAATCTAAAATTGTTTTAATTATTAAAAATTATATATCATTTATCTTTAATATTTCATAGATATTATAAGTTTTATTATATATCACTTAATATTAAGAAATCTCTCACATATATTATTGTATAATACTTATTGTAAATACATATTTTATTAGTTATATTTATTACATAATTGAATTTTTATTTGTAAAAGTGAAAATATAATGGAAGAAAGTCTCATGTAATGATGTATACCTTATAAAAAATAATAGTTTATTTAAATTTTTTTAATTTATATTAAAAAAATTATTGTGTTAAAAGAAATATTGATATACATTATCAAAAGTTTATATTGAGGTAAAACAAAGTGTGTGAATCCCACAAAAGTGGATGAATTATAATTTTAAAATATTTTTGTTAATTTTGTTATGGTATTTTTTTAAAAATTCGTTACAAATAATAATTTTATATTTATTGAAAAATTTGATTTATTAATATAATAACTTATATGTTTTGTATTGAAAATAATAGTTGAAATGCCACACAAAACTTTTTAGGTACCTTCACTTAAATAGGAACTTATATTATGCAAAATATAGTTCTAAAAAAAGTCTATAGTAAAATAACAACTTGAGGCATTTCCTTACAGTTGACTTCTATCCTACTAGCTTTCATAGGTTGAACCATAAACTAAGCTATTACATTCTCAAGCTTGACTTGGTTTTTTATAAGATAAAACTAAACTAAGTTTTTTGCAAATGTCTGGCTTCCAATCATAAGAGGAAATGCAAAAATATAGCAAGAAACTAATTTCAAATAGCAATATACAAATTTTCTTATGCTTTTTTATGAATGTAAAGCCCTTGAAGACCTCAAAATTATGAAATGAATTGAGAAAATAAATGCTTAGAAGAATTAGACTTTGTTGGAAGAATTTGGAATTTCAAATATCTATAAGTTGTAGGTGCGTGATAGAAATTCATGCAAATAGAATACGATGCATCTCTTCTTTGAGATGTCAAAATCATGTTCAAATTCATTAGTCATTCAATTCACAATTGTTAAGTTTTTTTAAATTTTTTTGTCATAGTCATTAGAAAGTGTCTGAAAAGTTGTCACAAAGTAAGTTCCAATCACTTAAAAATTTCTTAAAATATTGTTCCAAAATGGTTTCCATAAAGGAATAATATTTCTTAGTTATTTAGCCCTCAAGTGGCATTGACTTGAGCCGTTGGATAAAATGCAATAAAAGAATATGAGTTCTAAACAATTGGATCATGTTTGATTTGATTGAGTCCATTCCATGAACTTTGATGAGATATGGATTGTTCAATTAATTAATAATAAAATTAACATTAAATATGGATTGTATGATCCAAATAGCAGAGATCTGGGTCAATACATAAAGGATAGATTAATTCGAAAAGTAAAAAAAACAGCCATGTCCACTTTGTGATCACAAAGATGCATTATCAGTTTGTGCTAAGTGCTATCAATTTTTGCTGGAGACGGTCACAAAAGACATAGTCCCATATCACACGAAAAGAAGGTATTTGTTCTTTACATGCAACCTCCCTTTTATAACATGCAAACCTAATATGAGCTGGCTTCACCTTTGTGCACTCAAGATTTAATCACCTGGCTAGACTTGTAACATACAAGTTTATCAAAGTTTCACCCAAACCTTACCTATATTTGGAAAGAATATTTTTTGGTTCGACCCAATACCTAACACCATTTGGCTATGAAACTCGTTGCGAAGTAGAATGGGTCGACATAATCTAAATGCAATTATTTTTCCTAACTGATGCTCAGGCTTATGTTCAGCTTATGGACTATGCATTCAACCATAGCTTGGGATGTGGCATTATTTTTTTATTTATTTGCTTATGAAAATTTTAATGGAATTATTTTTCTAATGTAGTATGATTTATTAATTAACTTATAATAAAATTATGACAAAATACAAAACTATAATTTAACATAAGAAAAAATGATTGAAAAATAGAATTATGTGATGTTAGTGAATAGTTTAAGATTTGAATAAAGAAAAGAGTTAAGAGATTAAGAAATTGAATCCCATTCATTTGCAAAATTAAGGAGATGATTAAACACTTGTAATGCCTATATATGATATGAAATTGATACAAAAGGAGAATGCCTTTAAATGAACAAGCTGACAATTTTTTTAATAGAAAATTAAAACCTTATGAAAGTTGATGAGCATGTCTTCAATCTTTGAAGTTTGCTGAAAACTTCAAAGTGTTGTAAAGATTGCTAGTTCACCATGTTCATTGTGCATTACTTTTTCTTGTAAAACTATTTCACACAAAACAAGCCCGTTAGTATAAATTCTAAACATTTAATGCTTCACCAATCAAACCTAATGGTTATCCAACACAAATGCTTTAAATTTTAACAATTTTTGTAATTTTTTATTTTCTTCAAGACAAAAATAAAATAACTATGATTTTTTTAATTTATCTGCATGTGTGACTACACAATTATTATAACACTAGATCTAATTAGAGCTCTAAAGTTAAGCATGCTTGGGCGAGTACCAATAGGATTTGTGACCCATTAAGATATCCTTATATTGCACCATTTTTCAAAGAATTTAAATATCAAATGAATCATTAATAATATGTTTAAGTTAAAAAAATTAAATTTTTTTATATTATAGTTTATAATGAGCCTTTTAGTAAATAATTATTTAAGAAACTCAATAACATCATTATAAATTTCATATAATAATAAATATGACACATCATATGATATAATAAAATATTAACTTTCAAATAGCTTAATATTATATAATAAAAATTTTATCAATTATAACAAATTATAATTAAATAATTTTTATAATTATGCCTATCTAATCTTATAACATTTATTAAATTTAGTAATATTATATTATAGAATATTATAAATCTAAAATTATATCATTAATATAAAATATTATTTAAATTTATTATCTATGTTACAACATGTCAAGATAATATTTTAGATTAATTATATTATTTATGATTTAACTAAATATTTTTTTAATGTCTAAATGAAATAATATCAAATTACTCTTTTATAATATTTTAAAAGAATAAGAAACCTAAAATATTGTTATTATTTTTTATTATTAAAAATTATGCATTATTAACATTTTATATTTAATAAATATTACAACTTTGGTTATTAATATTTATCTTTTATTAAATTATTTCTCTCACTTTTTCCTCTTTTTCTCAATGCCCAACATTCTCTCATTTCCTCCTCCCTTTAATTATCATTCTCTTATCTTTAAATTTTGTCTTTATCCTCTCCTATTCTTCTTGGCCTCTCTCTCTTGTTTGTCATTCTTTATTTCATGATTTCACCCTTTCTTTTATTTTTTACTTAATTCTCTTTATCTCTTTCATTTTCTCTCTTTTTCTCCTCTTCGTTAAATCATGCCTTATCCCTCTCTATTACCATTTTATTCTCTCTTTTTTTCCATGTTTGTTAGTGATCCTATTCATAATTATTAGGCATTTTTCAAAAACTTTGTCATAACCAATAGAAAGTGTGTGAAAAGCTCTTACAAAATAGCTACTACAATGACAAAGTAATTACTAATTATTTAACAACTATGCATGATTGACTCTAGTAGTGGGATCGACATAGAGGTTATCTCAATCATCTAATGAAATCCTTTAAAGGATCATGAGTTTTAGAAGGTTAGATCAAGCTAGATTTTATTGAGGACATTCAATCAAGACAAATGAGATCTTAATCATTTAATTTACAATAGGAGAGAGATCTGGGTCATTAGATAGTAGATAGATTTTTAAAAAAGTGCAAATAAAAATAGTTGTTAGATGAAGTTGAATTAGACAATGACCGTCAAATAGAATAATTTATTAAAGCTAATGAGGTAGTAATGCTTTTATTAACATATGAAAAGGACAATTGCATCGATTAAGATGACTATTTAAGACAGAGGTGATCTCCATGGTGCTATCATGAAAATGCATGATCAGGCTTTGCTATGTGCTACCTTTTATGGATGGGCATGATCACCAATTTGTCTCATATTATTAGAGAGGAAAGCTTTTTTGACTTTATAAGAATTTCATTAGGCATATCTTATGGACTTAAAATTGGCTCGCCCTTGATTTGTGTCATCAAGATTTAATCACCTGATTTAACTAGTATCTTATGAGATTACCTAGGTTCTACTCATCGCATACTTATGTTTTGTTCGAATGTCTCTTGGATTGATCCAATGCCTTATCCCATCTGGTTGAGAAATTCACTGTGAACTAGAACTTGTCAAGCCAATCTTGACCTAACTATTTTGCCTTACCCGATGCTCAACATTTAATAGTCAAGCAATGTCTCTTGGGTTAATTTTTTTATGTAGTCAACATTTAATAGTCAACCTAACATATAATTTTGGGAAAATACAAAAGAATGATTTAACTAATTAAAAATTTTTTAAAATAGAGAATTATGTTAAGTTAATGAATATTTTATGTTGGATTTGAACAAAGAAAATACATGAGAGATAGAAAAATTGAATCTTATTTACTTGCTAAATCAAAGAGATGATTAAATAATTTAGACTCCTAAATATTTTTTCAAATGCCTATAAAAGGAGAGTGTAGTAAATCAAACAACCTAACATTCTATTCCATAATAAAATAAAACCTTACCATTGCTGATGCACATCTCTTCACACATTCAAGTTTGTTGAGTGCTCTGAGGTGCTTTAAAGGCAGCTAGTCCACAAAGTTCAAATTCCATAGCCTTTTCTTTACATTTAAACCTATTTCATATTAAAAAAGCTCATAGGAATAAAAGGCTGAACATTTAAGGGTTAACCCATTAAGCACAAGAGTGACCCACCAAATATTTTTCATAATTTAGAATATTTTTGAAATGATTCATTATCTTTAATACAATAATCACACCACTATATTTCTTTATCATTTGTATGCATGATTGACCACACTAGCAATATAGCACTACGAGTCATTAAACTTAACAGTTAAGAATGCTTGGCTAAGAGCAGTGTTGGGATGGGTGACCTCATAAGTTGTCCTCATGTTCTACTTATTTTTTCAAAGGATTCCTTTTTCTATTAAATGACAGCTAATTTTAAAAATAGCATAATGTTTAAAAATTAAATATTTATAAAAGTTAGGTTACAATTATAACTTTAGTAATTAGTTATTATAAATAACTTTCTGATATTATTGTTAAGTTCATATAATAATAAATATGTTACAACAAACAATATAGTTAATTAATAATTTTTATTATTTTAAAATTTTACAAAATAACTTATATGAGATACTAAATTAGAGTTATTTCACGTTTATAATTTTACATGTGCAATATGGCAAGAATTTTTAAATATAATAATATTATTTTATAAAATATTATAAATATAATGTTATATTATTTATTTTAAATATTATTCATATTTATTATTTGTATTACATCATATAATGATTATATATTTGGATAATGATATTGTTTTAATATCTAATTAACTTTTAAAATTATAATTATTAATAAAATAATATTAAATAAGTTGTCAAAATATTCATTAGACGCTTATAACATTTTAAAATAATAATAAAATAAAAATATTTTTAATATTTTTTATTATTATATGTTATATATGATTAACTTCTTTAAAATGAATAAATATTGTATGCTTAATTATTAATATTAATGTTTTATTTAATCATTTTTCTCAGTTTTTCTTTTTGCATTAATATTACTCACATTCTCCCACTTTTCTCTCTTTTATAGAATCATTATCTACCTCTCCATTATCTATTTTTCAACTTATTAATTAGTAATATGAAAGAAATCCCTCATATTATATAGTTTAATTAATAAAATTTTTCATAAATATATATTTTATTATTTATATTTTTTATGTAATTTAAATTTCTATTTTTAAGAATCATAACTTAGTAAAAGAAAACCATATATTTTATTGTCTATTTTACAAAAAATAATATTTTATTAAAATTAGTTTTTAATTTTATTTAAATAAGTTTTTAATAGTAGAAAATTCTATAACATATATAATAAGCATAATGTTTTTTAAAAGTGCATATTGAATTAAAAACAACAGTGTCAATCTCATAAAAGGGGATAAATTATGCTTTAAAATAATTTTCACAAATTTTTTGATTGTATAATTTTAAAAATTTTTTTATAAAAATAATTTTTTTTATTTCTAAAAACTTTGATCTACAAATAAAATAATTTATAATTTTTATAATGAAATTAAAAGTTGGAATGGTACACCAAACTTTTTTGATAGTTTGGTTCAAAGAAAAACCTACATCCACTCTCAACTAATCTAAAAAACCTGCACTAATAAAAGAATTATAAATTGTGGTTTTTTACTCATATACCTCTGACCTACTAGCTTTTGTAGGTTCAACTATAACCTAGGGTTTTACGAGGTCAAACCTATGTTATTTTTTATGAGCTAAAACTTAACTCAGGATTTTGCACATATCGGACTGCCCAACAAAAAGGAAAAAACAAAATACAACAAGAAACAAAATTTTCATGAAAATGTAAAACTTTTTCTATCATTTTTATGAATTTAGAAAGGCACAAAAAGATAAAAAAAATAAGAAAAGAATTAAGAAAATGAAGTATTGAAAAAATTGGGCTTAACTAAATAAGACTAGGAATTTTACGTAGTCATAAAACATAGCGTTGTAAGAGGAAATTTCTTATACAATTGTTAGGTTTTTATAGGAAACCTTTTATCATGGTCATTTAAAATTGATTGAAAAGTTGGTACAAATGCAGCTTCCAAACAACTTAAAAAATCTTAAAATATTTTTCAAAAATGATTGGTGCAATAGCATAATTATGGCTAGTTATTTAGCCATTAAGAAGGATTTACTTGAGTCATAGGATCAGCACAAAGTAGATATCAACCATTTGATCAAACATTATAATGACATATTTGTATTGGATGGTTAGAATAAGCTGAATTTGATTAGGGCTATTCGGTAAATACAGATGAGATCTAGATCATTACTTTAATAAAAGATAAAATTTGATTTAGATTAGGATCATAGGTTTCAAATGGGAGAAATCGAGGTCATTAATCAAGGATAAATTATATTAAAAAGAAAAAATAAATGATCTCTCTAATGAAGCTAAAAGAGATAACAAACATTGAATGGATCAATTGATTATCCTTGATGAAATTGTAATGCTCTGATTGACGTATCAAATTAACGGTTGGATCAATTAAGATCACTTTTTAAAGGTGGATGTAATCTCAACCATCCGTTCATGAAAATGTGCAATTGTATGGTGGTTTTTGCTATCGATTTTGAATGGAGACTATCACAAGGGATATATTCTGATATTATAGGTGAGCAACCAAATATTTGTCGGCTCCCTATTTGTGTGCTAAGAATTTCACAACCTAGGTATACTCTAATCCTATGGGTTTATCCACATTTGACACATCGCATGCTTATATTTGATTTGAATGCTTCCCGATTAAATCCAATGCCTTTCCCCATCTAGTTCAATAATTCAACATGAACTAGAACTGGTTTACCTGATCTATATATCACTATTTTTCCATACCCTACTCAGAGGCTCATGTTGCATCATTTTCTTTACATCCAAGCATTGCTTCAATTGTAGCATTGAACTTATTAATTTATTTTATTAAGAAAATTTTAAGGGAATTAATTTTTTAGGTAATGAAGATTTAATAATCAACATAATAAAGAATTTAGCAAAAATGCTGAAGTCATTATCTCGAGCTTTAGCTTTGCCAAAGAAATTTACATTTTAGCACATCTTGGGATTTGAAAATATTTTTTCTTTAGTATGGAAATTTTTATAAAAGTAGTTTTTTTATAATGTAAAGATTTAATAATCACTCTAATATAAAATTTGTCAAAATTAAAAAATACATGATTTAACCAAAGAAAGAAAGATTAAAAGATAGAATTATGTTAAATCAATGATTGGTTCATGTACGATTTGAACCAAGAAAAGTATTTAGAGATTGAAAAAATTAATCGTATTCATTTACTAAATAAAAGAGACGATTAAATAATTTAAATGCTTAATTATGACTTTAAATTGATGTAAAAAAAGAGTACGTTAACGTCAACAACCTAACATTCTATTTCATACTAAAATACAACCTTGCCAAATTTTATATGCTTGTCTTCAATCTTATAAGCTTGCTAAACACAACAAGGTGCCTTGAGGATTACTAGTTCACCATGTTCAAAATGTAGAGTAGGTTCTTTATAGCTAAACTAACTTCAAACTAATAATCCCATTAGAATAAATGGTTAAATGTTTAAGGCTTGTCACATTAAACATAACGATGACACAAAAACTATGCTTGATAATTTAAAAAATTTTAGAAATAGTTCATTATCTTCAAAACAATAATCACACAATAAAAATTCTTTTTTATTTGTAAGCAATATTTACCATACTAGTATTATAGTATTATATCTTACTAGAACTCCAAAGTTAAGTAGGCTTGGGCAAGAGCTTTATTGAGATGGGTCACCTCTTGAGAAGTCCTCTTATTCTACTAATTATTTCATACCATTCTTATTCTTAATGAAGGGCAATTGATTTTAATAACATGTAATTGTTAAAAATATAAAATTATTATTAATGATTGTTTATAATTATTATTTTATTAATTAATTAGAACGAATAACTTTATTGTATTATTACACATCTTATGCAATAATAAACACAATAGATCATATGATATAATAAAATAATGTGTTAATTATAACAAACTTGAATTATTCTATGTTTATAGTTATATATATATCTAATGTGTATAGAATTTTTTAAATGTAATAATATTATATTATAAAGTATTAAAAATCTTAAAATACATTATTAATCTTAAATATTATTTATATTTATTATCTACATTACATCATATATAAAAAATAAATTAGAATGATTATTATATTTATTATTTAAATAATATTTTATAATTTTAAATATGAATAAAATAATATTAAATTTATTGTTAGAATAGATTTTAAGTATACATAATATTATAAAACCATAATAAATCAAAAATATTTTTTAATATTTTATAATTATTAAAAGTTATGCATGAAAAAATAATTATATTGCATAAATATGTTTATTTTTATTATTAAGATTTAATATTAATTTAATTAGTTTCTCACTTTTTTCTCTATATCTTAATATCTCTCGCATTATTTACTCTAATAATCATTTTCTTGTTCGTCCCTTCATTCTTCATCTTCTTATGTTCTTCTTGGGCTTTGTCTCTTTTCTATCCTTGTCTACTTTCTCATCTCTCCTTCATTTTTTGTTTATGTATTCATTCTATCTATCTCCTTATATTCTCTCTTTTTTCACTTCACTAAATCATCCCTCATATCTCTTTGTTGTTATTTTTCTCTCTTTTTTGCTCTTATCAATCCATGACTATATCTCTCTCTTATAGAATACTTTTCTCCATTTATAATATCTCTTTTTAGCACCTTAATCAACAATATTTTGAAAAATCGCTTATATTGCATACATTAATGTATATTTTTTATGATAAACACATATTTTATCAATTATATTTATTGCAAAATTAGATTTTTAATTTTTAAGAATGATAACATCATAGAAGAAAATTTTATGTATTAATGTCCACATTATAAAAAATAATAGTTTATGTAAATTTTTTTTTATTTTATATAAATAAAAATAATGACATTAGAATATGTTATGATAAGGATAATAAGTATAAATTTTTTTTAAAAGTGTATGTGCTTGATAATTTGGAAAATCTTAGAAACCTATCCGTTATCTTCAAGGAAATTTTTTTCTTTTATATGCTTGTGCAACCACACCTACAATTGATCTCATTAGACCCCAAAGTTAGGCATTCCTAGGCAATAATAGAATTTGGATAGGTGACTCCTTCAGAAGTCTTTATGTTACTCTTATTTTTTGTAGTTTTCTTTTTCCTAATGAGCCACAATTGATTTTAATAACATATTATTGTTAGGCAAAAGTAAATTATTATAAATGATGACTTAAAATTATAATTTTTAGTAATAAATTATTAATAATAGCTTTATAACGTCATTGTAAATTTCAAATAATAATAAATAAAGCACATCGTTTGACATAATAAATTAATAACTATAATATAAATTAATATTTAGTAATCTATAATATAAAAATTAAAATAAATTAGAATTAATTTATCGTTTTTAATAACAATTACATGTTGTTTATAAATTGTTTTAGTATATTAATTTTTCATTATAAAGTATTAAAAGTCTAAAATTATATCATTAATGTTAAATATTATTTTTTTTATTATGTGTGCTACATCTTATTAAAAAACATATTATTATAATTATATTATTTATAATTGAATCAATTTTTTAAATTTTTTGTGAATATAATAATATTAAATAAATACTCAAAATATTTAAAAAAACTTTTTTGATATACTAAAATTATAATAAAAAAAGAACTTTTTATATTTCTTTATTCTAATTAAAAATAATATATGTTTTGCTAATAATATTTGACAACTTATATAAGTTCAATTTTTAAAATTTACTTTTCATTTAATAATTTCTCTCACTTTCTCTGACTTTTTCTCTTTATCTTACTATCACTCACATTCTCTCAATTTTTCTATTTATCTTACTATCACTCATAATCGCTCACTTCCTTCCCTCTTTTATTGTCATTCTTTCATTTATCTATTAATTCTCTATCTCCATATATTCTTCTAATCATCTCTTTCTTCTCTATCACTTTATATTTTCTTATTTATCTCCCTTTTTCACTTATTTTTTGCTTCTATCTCCTTTATATTCTCTCCTTCTTTTATCTCTTCATTAAATCATCTCTCATCTCTTTATATTTTATTATTTTTTAAAATCTTTCTATCATTAATCTATTTATTTCTTTCTCTTAAGATTTATCTCTATCTCAATTATCTACTTTTAGCCCATCATTAATAATATTAAAAAAATCCATTATAATATAAATTTTAATGTATAATATTTATCATAAATATAAATTTTTTATTTATATTTACTTTATAATTAAATTTTTTTCTTATAAGATTGACAACATAATGGAAGAAAATCTTATGTTTTAATATGAATGTTATAAAAAACAATAATTTATATGATCTTTTATTAATTATATATAAATAAAATATATATGATTGATGATATTACGACATATATATAGGCATAAAGTTTTTTTAACAGTGCATATGCTTTATAACTCCAAAAATTATAGAAAAAGGTTCATTAACTTCAATGAGATAACCATAAAAATATGACTTTATCATTTGTATGCATTTGTAACTGCTCAAGTATTATAGCATAGATTTTATTAGAACTCTAAAGTTCAACAAACTTGTGACGTTGTACTATTGGGAGGTTGGGTGAACTCTTAAGTCCATGTATTACGAATTTTTTCTAATGAATTTTAATTTATTTAATTGACATGTCAATTCTAAAATTTAAATTCTTATAGATGATATTTATAATTATAATTTTAATAGGTAATTATTAATAATAACTTTATAAAAATTTTGAAAATTTCACAAAATAATAAATATAGCACATCATATGTTATAAAGAAATCTTAACTATAATATATTTTAATATTAAGTAAATTAACTTATATTAATTATACTAAAGAAGAATAAATGTTTGTTTATAATATTAAATGAATGATATAAAAAGAATTTTTTAAATATATTAATATTATATTAACGATTATGGGAAATCTAAAATTACATCTTTAGTATTACATATTATTTTATTTAATTTCTATATTACATCATAAAATGATAATATGTTAGAATAGTTATATTATTTATTATTTAATTATATTTAAATTTCTAGTATTAATAAAATTATATATAATTAAGAGTAAAAATATTTTGTAAATGTTTTAATATTCAAAAGTAAAATTAATTTTGAAATATTTTTATATTTTATTAATATAAAAAATTATATATGATTAATATGTCATGTTTAACTAATATTATAAGCTAAATTATTAAGCTTTAATTTTAATTTATTTATTTCTCTCACTTTATGTTTTATCTTAGTATCTTTCATATTCTCATATTTCTCAATTCTATTATTATAATCTATTTTTCTCTTTATTCTATATCTCCTTATATTTTTCTTGGCCTCTCCCTCCTTTATCTTTCTCTATTTTATTATTTTTCGCATTTTATTTATTTATTTTGTTAATCTCCTTTATGTTCTCTCTTTTGTTTCTCTCATCATTCTCCATTACTAAGTTCTTTATTTTTCTTTTCTTGATTAGTGTCTTTGTCTCATATAGAATAGTTTTCTTGATCTTTATTATCAATTTATGAACCCATCAATTAATAATATTTATGAAATATCTCATTTTATATAGTTTAATATATAATATTTATGGTAAATAGAAACAAAATAAATATTACATTCTTTAATCTTTATTTATAAGAATGATAACATAACAAAAGAAAGTCTTATATACAAATGACTACATAATAAAAAATAATAGTTTATGTAATTTTGTATTAATTTAATGTAAATTAAAAATTTACATTAGAATACATTATGACATATATAAGAAGCATGATTTTTTTAAAAATATATTTGAGTGAAAATTAATTTGTGAATCATAGAGAAGTAGATAAATTATTGTTTTAAATAATTTTTGCTAATTTTTATATTGTATTTATTTTTAATAATTTGTTATAAAAATAATATTATGTTTATAAAAAACTTTGATTTATAAATATAATATTTAATAATTTTTGTAATGAAAATAAAAGCTCAAATGGTGCAGCAAAAGTCTTAAGTGGATCGATTCAAACAAGAAACGTATTTCCACACTCATTGGTCGTAAAAGAAACACCAATAAGAAATGAATTACAACTTGATATTTTTTGTCAGTAGTTTACATCTAGCCTTCTCTCTTTTGTGAGTTCAACTATTAAGTAGGTTTTTATAACTTTTAATAACCTTATAATATTATATTTAATTTAATATAATAACAAATACAACACATAATATAATATAATGAAATAGAATTTTAAATATAGTTTAACATGGTATGTTAAATATAATAAACTAGAATTAATTTATGTTTATAATTTTTTATATGAAATGTGTGTAAGAAATTTTTAAAAATTATAGTACTTTATTATAGAATATTAGAAATCTAAAATTATTTGATTAATAATAAATATTATTTATCTTTATTATCTATATTAAATCATATCAAGATAATATATTAGAATAATTATTTTTCTTATTGTTAAGTTAACCTTTTATTCAAAATTATAATTAAATAATATTAAATTAAAATTGAAAATATTTCTTAAATATTTATAATATTTTTAAAAAATAATGAATTATGAATATTTTTATATTTTATCATTACTAAATATTATATATTATTATAATTTTCTTTTAAATAAATATTATTAGTTTAATTATGAAGGTTTATGTTTTATTTAATTATTTCTTACTTTTTTTCTCTTTTTTTAATTTTTATCAACTTTTTTAACTTTATTTTCTGTCTTATTATCAGTCTCCTGTTTGTCTTTTAATTCCTAATCTTCTCATGTTCTTCTTAGCCTCTCTGTCTTATCTATCTTTCTTTACTTCTAATTTCTCTCTCTTTAAGTTATTTATTTCCTCTATCTCCTTTCTTTTCTCTACTTTTTTTACTTTAATAAATGATCTCTCATTTCTCTTTGTTATTATTTTTCTACGTATTATTCTCTAATCAATAGATGACTTAATCCCTCTCTTGTAGTTTGTTATCTTTATTTTTATTATCACTTTTTTAGCCAATCAATTAAACATATTTATGAAATCTCTTCTTTTTTGCATATTTTAATTTATAATATTATGATAAATATTTTTTTGTCATTGGTATTTATTGTATAATTTAATTTTTTATTTGTTAAAGTGATAACATGATGGAAGAAAATCTTTTGTATTAAATTCTACACTTTTAGAAATATTATTTTTTGTAATTCTTTGAAAAATTTATTTAAATAAAATGTTACTACTAGAATATATATTTACATATATGATATGCATAAAAGTTTTTTTAAGAGTGCATATGCTTGATAAATTAGAAAATGATCAAATTGTTCATTATCTTCAAGACAATAAACACAAAACTACGACTTTTTTCTATGGTATGCATGTGCGACGACACTCTATTTACGACACTAGATTTCATTAGAGCTCGAAAGTAAGGCATGTTTGAGTCAGAGTAGTATTGAGATAGGTGACCCTTTGAGATGTTGTAACATTACACATATTTTACATAGAATTTTTTTTAGCTAATGAAAATTGATATTAAAAACACAATAATGTTAAAAATTTAAATTATTATAAATGCTAGTTTATAATTAGAATTTTAGTAATTACTTATTAATTGTAACTTATAGCATTATTATAAATTTTGTATAATAATAAAAATGAAAAATCATTTGATACAATAAAATAATAGCTTTATTAAAGTTTAATATTAGTTAAAAATAAAAATTATAATGAATTAAAGTTAATTTATTTCATATAATAACAAATATTAAAAATTATATGGTATAATATAATAATAACTTTAATATAACTTAATTTTTGCCAAAATAACATATATTAGCTTTAATAAATTAGAATTAATTTATTTTTATAATACAATATTTATATTATGTGTAAAAATTTTAAATATAATAATATTAAATTATATAATATTAGAAATCTAAAGTTATATCATTATTATTAAATATTATTTATATTTATTAACTATTTTAAAACATATAACGAAAACATATTTCAATAATAATATTGTTGCTACTTAATAAACTTTTTAATTAATGTATCAACAAAATTATATTAAATTAATATTTAAAATATTTCTTAAATATTTTTAATATTTTAGAATAATAATAAACCTCATATTATTTTTATTATTTAATATTATATGTGATTAGCTTGTATGTATTTAATAAATATTTTAATTTAATTTTGAAGATTTAACTTCTATATAATTATTTCTCAGTTTTTCTCTTTATCTCAATATCAGTAACATTGTCTTACTTCCTTTTGTCTCATATTCTACTCCTTTTATGTGTCTATTCTTTGTCTATCTCCTTATATTTTCTTGGCTTCTCTCCCACCTCTATACTTTTTTATTTTCTCATTTCTATCTCTTTCACTTATTTATTTATTCTCTCTATCTCTTCTACATTTTCTCTTTTGTTTTTCTTTTCATTAAATCAACTCTAATCCCTTATTATTATTATTTTATTTTATATTTTTCTCTTACCCATCTTTGTCTTTATCTCTCTCATAGATTAATTATCTTCATTCTAATATCTATTTTTTTGCCCATCCATTAACAATATCAAAGAAATCTTTAATGCTTGACAATTTAATGAATAATATTTAAGATAAATATATAGTTTATTATTTATATTTATTACATAATTTAATTTTTAATTTATAACAATAATAATATAATTGTAGAAAATCTTACTTGTTAATTTCAATGTTTTAAAAAATAATAGTTTAAGAAATTTTATCTTAATAGAATATAAATAAAATATAGGTATTAAATTATATTACGACATATATATGCATAATTATTTTTTTAAAAATGCACATGCTTGGTAATTTAGAAAATATAAGATAATGACTCATACGTAGAAGACAATAACCAAACAATTACTATTTTATCTTTTGTATGCCCATGTGACCACACTAGTAGTATAGCACTACATCTTATTAGAACTCCAAAATTAGGCATGCTTTGCTGAGAGTAGTATTCCGATAATAGACCTCGTCAAAAGACATCATGTTGCATTTTTGTTCTATAACAATGTTTTTAATAATGAATGAAAATTTATTTTAATAATAAGTTAATGTTAGTAAATGAAATTATCATAAATGATTATTTATAATATTCGTTTTAGTAATTAATTATTATTGATAATTTTATAATAATATTATTATTTTTATATGATAATAAATATAACACATCATGCTATATTTTAACATAAGAACTTTAATATCATTTGATATAAAGCAAAATATAATATATTAATTATAATTAATTATAGTTAATTCATGTTGGTAATAGTATATATATACTACATATAGATTTTTTTTAATTATAATAATATCATATTATAGATTATTAGAATTCTCAAATTATACTATTAATGTTAAATATTATTTATATTTATTGTAAATATTATATAATAAAAAGACAATCTATAAGAATAATTAAGTTACAAATTATTTAATTTTAAATATGGATAAAATAATATAATATTAATATAACATAATATAATGTTAATAAAAAAAATTTAGAAATTTCAAATATTATAAAATAATAATAAATTTTTTAAAATATTTAATATTTTATTCTTATAAAATATTATATGTGATTAACTTATATTTAGTAAAAATTGTATTTTTAATCATTAGTATTTAATTTTTATTTAATTATTTGCTCACTTTTTCATTTTTCATAATATCTTTTGTATTCTCTCACTTTCTAATCTTTTTTTTATCATTTTCTTATTTGTCTCTTCATTCACAATGATCCTTTAGTTTTCTTTACCTTCAACTCTCCTTGATCATTGTTTACTTTTTATTTCTGCTTTTTCACTTTTTTGTTTATTCTCTTTATCTCTTTTTTTTTGAAGTTTACTCTTTTTTCCTCTTCATTGAATCTCGTCTCATCAATCTCTATTACCATTTTTCTTTTATCAATTTGTAATTTTCACTATCACTTATAGAATAGTTATTGTCATCTCCATTATGTCCTTTTCAACCCATGTAGTAAAAATATTTAACAAATGTCTCATGTTACATAGTTTAATATATCATATTTAGGATAAATATATTTTTTACTCTTTATATTTAATATATATTTTTAATCTCTTATTTATAATAATCTTATGTATTAATATATATATTACCAAAATTAAAAATTTATATCATTTTTTTATTAATTTGATGCAAATAATATATTATTATTAGAATATATTATGAGATATATAATAAGCAAAGAAAATGTAAAAGTGCATATGCTTGATAAATTTAAAAGTTTAGAAGTGGTTCACTATCTTCAACATAATTATCATACAATCATAAATTTTTTTCTAAAATATGCATCTTTGACTACAAGCGCATTATGATGCTTAATCTCACTAGAACTGCAAAGTTAAGCTTGCTTGGGTAAGAGTGTTATTAGGGTAACTGACCTTTTGAGGAGTCCTTATGCCGTAAATACTTTTTTTTTCTTTTTTCTTTTGAATGATAACTCTTTTTTAATAGCATGTTAATGTTAAAAAATTGAATTATTGCAATTAGTATTTTATAATCACTATTATATTAATTAATAGATAATATAACTTTCTACCATTGTTGTCAACAACATATGATAACAAAAATGGCACATCACATAGTATAATAAAATATTAACTTTAATATTGCATAGTATTAAATAAAATAACTTATATAAATTATTATACTTTAGAATTAATTTATATTTATAGTAGTATATATGTGATGTGTATAAGAGGTTTTCAAATATGGTAATATCATATTATAAAATATTAGAAATTTAAAATTATATCATTAATTCTAAGTATTATTTATATTTATTATCTTCATTATGCCAGGTAAAGATTATATGTTAGAATTATTATATTATTTATTTAGTTTTTAAGTTTAAGTATGATTAAAATAATGTAATACTAATAGTTAAAAAAAATTTCAAATGATTCAAATAATCTAAATAAGGGTGATACATAAATAATTTTTATATTTGATTAATATATATTATACATGATGGACTAATTATATTTGATAAATATTATAATTTTAATTATGAAGATTTAATTTTATTTTAATTATTTCTCTAACTTGTTTCCCTTTATCTTAATATCTCTCATATTCTAATACATCTTTCTCTCTCCTATTATCATTCTTTATTTGACTTTTCATTCTCTATCTCTTTATATTTTTTTGAGCCTCATGCTCTCCTTTACCTTCCTTCAAATTCTCATTTCTATCTCTTTTTAATTTTTATATTTATTCTCTCTAACTCATATATTTTCTCTATTTTCTTTTCTAATTTTTTTAAAATCTTTTCTCATCTCTATTTATTATTATTTCTTTCTTTATATTTCTTTTATCAATTTTTAACTTTCTATATCTCTTGCAGAGTAGTTATCTCTATCTTCATTATCTCTTTTTAAGATAATTTAATTTTTTATTTATAGGAATCATACTATAATGGAAGAACCTTTTATATATTGATACCTAAATTATTAAAAATAATTGTTGATGTTATTTTATATAATTTTTATAAATAAAATAATCATAATAAAATATTTTACTACATATGTAATAAGCAAAATAAAATTTAATAGTTCATATTAAAGTTGGAAAGAGTCTGTGAATCCCACATAATTTGATGAATTAATGATTTAAAATATTTTTTCTAATTGTTTTGTTGTATTTTTTTAAAATTTGTTATAAAAATATATTTTTTGTAAAAATTATCAACAAGAAATATATTAATTTATAATTTGATATTTAAAAAAAAATTTAAGTGGTACATCAAGATTTTTTTGTGGTTTGATTAAAAGTAAAACTAACATCTACCCCCTGCCAAGGATAGAAAAATATCCAACAATAAATGAATTACAACATAAGGTTTTTTCAATATGGTTTACGAGTAACCTTTTAATTTTTATGTGTTAAACTATAACCCAAACTTTTAGGAGGTCAACCCTAACTTCATTTTTTATGAGAACAAACAAAAGTAATCTTTTTACAAATGTTGAGCCACTGAACTCAACAGAAAAAAAAAGAAGGAAAAAAAATTATAATAGAAACATAAAACTTTTTTTATGCTTTGTGTTAATATACAATGACATGAAGAACTCAAAATTAAGAAAATAATTGACAAGATGTTAGCTTAGAGTAATTAGGTTAGGATAGAAGAAGTTTTAATTTCAAGTATTAGTTAGTCATAGGTGCTGTTAGACAAAATTTATGCTAGTAGAATGTGATGTGGTCTCTTTTTTAGATGTTAAAATCTTACTCACAATTATTAGTCATTTGATTCATAAATTTTAGAGATTTATCAAAAAAAATTCATTGTAATCATTACAAAGAGAGTGAAAAGTCATTACAAAAGAAGCTTCCAAACAATTTAAAAAGATCTTAAAATATTCTTCCAAAATGGCTACTACAATAACACAATAAAAAATATTATTTATCCATTATGTTGGATTAATTGGAGCTATTGGATCGACATAGAAGAAATCTCAACTATCCAATCAGATTTTATAGAGGTGAACTAGTTTTGGATAGTTGGATCAAGTTGGGTTTGACATAAAGCAATTAATCATGTCAAATGAGACCTAGATCATTCAATTAATTAATAGTAAATTATGATTAGATCTAGGTCTTTAGATCTAGGATAGAATAATTCAAAACAAAGAAATAAAAAAAACCATCCGATGAGGTTGGATGAGAAAACAACCATCAGATGGATCAATTGGTTATTGTGGATGAAGCAATAACCATTCAATCGACATATAAAATGGATGGTTGGATTGATTAAGATCACTACTAGAAGGTAGAGGCGATCTTTACCTTGTGATCATGAAAACGTATGATTGGATGGTGATGAGAGCAGCTGATTATGGATGGAGATTGTCAGAATGGACATTGTCCGACATTGTAGAAGCAAAGCCGTGTTTGGCCTTTATAGTCATTTGCTCAGGATTAATGAGGGAACCTAATATTTGTTGCCTCCTCATTTGTGTGGTTCCTGGACCCGTATCTTACAAGTTTATTTATCGTCAATCGATCTCATGGATTTATTTTGTTCAAATGTGTCCCATTTTGATCCATTTTGTCATGAACTATGATGGGTCAAGCCGATTTGGATCGGATTATTTTTCCTTTCCCTATTCTTAGGTTGAAGCTTTGCCTTGAGACTTTTGTATTTAAGCACACCTTCAAATTTGGTAAATAATTTTTTTATATTTTTTATTTATGAAAATTTTGATAGATTTGACTATTTTAACCAAGATTTAAGAATCAACCTAACATAGAATTTTACAAAAGTATGGAAGTCTTACAATAGGGCTTGAGCTTGGTCCAAGAATTTGGCTTTCAAGCATTACTTGTTATGTGGCACAAAACTTTTTTTTCTATTTAGTTATGAAAAATTATTTAAAAGTTTTCTTTATGTATTCAACATTGAATAATCGACCTAACATAGAATTTCATAGAAACATAAAAGTATAAACTAACTAAAGAGAAATGATTAAAAAATTAAATTATGTTAAGTCAATGAATAATTTAAGTAAGATTTCAACGAAGAAAAGTTTTGAGTGATGGAAAAATTCAATCTTTATCATTGGCCAAATCAAAGAGATGATTAAAAAATTTAGATTCCTAAATTTTTTTAACTTCATACAAGTAATGAGAGCCTTAAAATCAACAAGCTAACATTTTATTTCATAGTAAAATAAAATTTTATCAAAGCTTATGTGTATTATTATTATTAAATATTTTATGTGATTAAATTTTTATATTTTAAAAAATATTATATTTTTAATTATGAAGATTTATTTTTTATTTATTTTTTTCACTTGAATCGTTCTCGTTATCTCAATATCTAACATTCTGCTACTTTCTTCTCTCTTATTATCATTCTCTTATCTACCTCTACATTCCCTATCTTCTTATATTTTTCCTTACCTCTAACTCTATTTTATCATTCTTTACTTTGCCATTTCTCTTTTTTCTTGCTTTTCTTATGTATTCTTATTATCTCCTTTATGTTCATTATTTTCTTTTCCATTTCATAAAATAATCTCTCATCAATCCTTATTACTAATTTCATCTCTAGTTTTCTCTATTACACATATATTTTCATAATAATTCTTTTAATAACAATTGATTTTAAAATGTTAATGATAAAAAATTAAATTATTATAAATAATAGTTTATAATTACCATCTTAGTAATTCATTGTAAATAATAAATTTATCATATTTTTAAAAATTTAATAAAATAATAAATATGACAAACCATAAAATATAACTTTATAATAAATTTAATATTGAGAGAAATAACTTATTAAATTTAAAAAAATTAAAAACTTAATTTATGTTTACAATTGGATATACATCTTATATATAAAAATTTTAAAACATAATAATATTTTATTGCAAGGTACTAGAAATTTTAAATTAAAATATCTAATATTAAATTTTATTTTTTTACTATCTATATTAGGTCATCCAAAGAAAATATATGAGAATAACTACATCATTATTTATTTAATTTTATTTTTAATTATATGTATGAATAAAATAACATAATATTAATAATTAAAATATTCTTTAAGAATTTATGATCTTCCAAATCAATAATATATGTTAAACCCATTTTATATTTTACTATTATTAAATATTTTATTTGATTAACTTACTATATTTAATAAATATTTTATATATAATTATTAAAATTAAATTTTTATTTAAATATTTTACACTTTTTTCTCTTTTTCTCATTGTCTCTCATATTACATCGCTTGTGTCTCCAACTATAATTTTCTATTTGTCTCTTCATTTTTTTATCTTCTCTATGTTCTCTTTTTTCTCTTCATTAAATTGTCACTTATTAATATCTAACACTACTTTCCTCTCTATTTTGCTCCTTTAATCCATGGCCTTTTCTTTCTATTATAGAATAGTTATCTCAATCTCGATTATCTCATTTTTAGCCCATGAAATAAAAATATTTAATAATTATCTCAAGTTACATAGTTTAATAAATAACATTTAAGGAAAAAATTCATTTTATTATTTATATTTGTTTCAGAATTAAGCTTTTATTCATAAAGATTATTCAACTATAGATCAAATCATTTTTATGAAAATTTAAGAAATTATTCAATATCTTCAAGAAAAAAGTCAAATAATTACAATTTCTTGTCTATTGTACGCATGTAAAACAAATCAAGCGTTATAGCAATGTACTTGTTAAAAGTAAAATATTAAGCTTGCTTGAGTAAGTGTGGTTTTGGGATGGGTGACTTCCTCAGAAGTCTTCAAGTTGCAAATATTATTTTATATTTTTTTCTAATGAATGAAAATTTATTTTTAGCATGTCATGAAATTAAATTCTTATAAATGATGATTTATAATTACCATTTTAGTAATTTATTATTAAACATAACTTTATAACATTATTTCCTATTTCATATAATAATAACTATTATGCATCATTTGATATAATAAAAAAATAACTCCAATATGGCTTAATCTTAACAATAAAACTTATACAATTATATTAAATTAGAATTAATTCATATTTATAATCATAAAGAAATATTGTGCAAAAAATTTTTTAAATATAATAATTTTATATTATAGATTATTTGAATTTAAAAATATATTTTTAATGACAAATATTATTTAATTATTTTTCCTAAATTAGGTCATATAATGATGTTATAATAGAATAATTATATTATTTATTATCCAACAACTTTTTTAATTTAAATTTTTAATAAAATAAAGAAATATAAAAAATTAAAATATTCACATATTTTTTTCTCTTTATCTTAATGCCTCTCAAACCATATGTCATTATCTCTCCTATTACAATTCTCTTTTTGTCTCTTTATTCTCTACAACTCTTTATTTTTATTGGGTTTTCTTTCTCCTTTATCTTTCTCTATTTTCATATTTTTCTCTTTGATTTATTTTTTATTCCTAATATCCCTTCTATGTACCCTCTTTTTTTGTCTTCATTAAATCTTATTTCATCTTTATGTGTAACTACTTATGTTGCTCTTATTAATCCATGTCTTTCTTTCACACTTGTAGAATAGGTATCTACATTTATATTATTTATTTTTCAACCCATTAATTAAAAATATTTAGGAAAACTCTTATGTTTCATAATTTTATAAATAATATTTATGATAAATATTTATTTTATAATTTATTTTCTTTAAAAAATTTAACTATTTTATAAGAATAATACCATAATTTAAAAAAGCCTTATATATTAACACATATGTTAACAAAAAGAATATTTTATGTAATGTTTCATTAATTTAATATAAGTAAAATATTAACATTAGAATATATTATGACATATATATTAAGAATTTTTTTAATTAGTGCATATGTTAGATAATTTTGAAAGTTTTAGGAAGAGTTTATGATCTTCAACATTATAATTACTCAACTCTGATTTTTTTTTCTATTGTGCACATGTGCAACCACACGAGCATTAGGGAAAAACAACTCATTACAATGCCAAATCGCAGCTTGCTTGGGTGAGAGTGGTATTGGGATTGATGACCTCTTGAGGAGTACTAAACTATGGTTCTAAATTATGGTTACAAATAAGGCTGAATTATTATTTTAAACAATTTTTACTAATTTTTTTTATATTTATTTTCAAAAAAATCAAAAAAAGAATTTATTTTTTATAAAAATCTTTGATTAGCAAATATAATAATTTATAATTTTTAATAATTAAAATAATATTTAAAATGCTACACAAAAATTTGAAAGAGATTTGGTTAAAACTACAACCTATATCTGCCCTCAATTGAGTTAAAAAAATTTGCTGCTAAAAGAATTACAAGTTGAGTTTTTTCCTTGCCATTTACCTCAAGCACACAAGCTTTTATACGTTCAATTATAACCCTGGTTTACATGAAGTCAACCCTAACTAGGTTCTTTATGAAATAAAATTGAACTTTAGCTTTGGCAATTATGGGGCACCTAACCCAAAAGAAAAATAAATTTTTGATAAAAACATAACAATTTTCTTATAATTGTTGATAAATGTAAAAAGACATGAATAGCTCAAAATTAAAGAAAAGAATTAAGAAAAGAAAATCTTAGAAGAATTAAGCTTTGTTGGAATAATTTTGGAATTTTAAGTGGTGGTAAGTTGTAGTATTTGTAGAGGAAATTCACATTAGTAAAATATGATGCATCCTTTTTTAAGATATTAAAATCTTAGTCACATTCAATAGTCATTTCATTCATAATAGTCTAGTATTAATAAAAAAACATTTTGTCATAACCACTAGAAAGACATTAAGATGCTATTACAAAAGATCTTATGATATTCTTTCAAATCATTACTGTAATTACGACATAATAACTAGTTATTTTGTTGTTAGGTGGAATACATTGGAGCGATTATGTTAACACAAAGTGGTCTCAACTACCTGATTAGTTTTTGTAAAGACGATGGTGTTTTTGAGTGTTGGATAAAGTTGGATTTTATGGGGGCTATTCAATCAAGTTAGATGATATCTACATCATTCTATTAATCAACAAAAAAATTATGATTATATGAAGGTTTAGGATTCAAATAAGAGAGATCAAGCTCATACGATCTATAGTAGATTATTTCAAAAAGTGGAAATAAAAATAGCTATCCGATGAAGTTAAATGAAATAACGACCATTAGATTGACCAATTAGTTATAATGAATGAAGCAGTAACCATCCCTTCTACATATCAAATGACAGGTTCAATTTATTAGGATCCCTGTTTAAGGGTGGAGGATATCTCCATTATGTGATCTTGAAAAAATCACTATTAAATGGTGCTAAGCATTGCCTTCTTTGGATGGAGAGTATAACATGGGACATAAACCCACATTGCAGGAGAGGAAACATATTTGGTGTTTCAAAGCATTCACCAAAGTGTAACTCGCAAATGTATAATTAGCTACCTCCTCATTTGTACACTATTGTTTTAATGACCTAGGAAGACCCATATCTTATCGGTTTATCCATGTTCAACACATCCCATACTTATATTTAGTTCCAGTGCTTCCCAGATCAATCCAATGCAATTCCTTGTTCGGTTTAAGAATTATCCATGAACTAGAACTGTTCAACTTGATTTGGATTTGACTATTTCCATACTCTATGGTTTGGCCTAACCTTCACCTGTGACTTTTGCATTCCTACATAGTTCTGCATGTTGCATAATTCTTTTATTTAATTATTTATTAAAATTTTAATAAATTTATTTTTTCATGTAATCAAGAATTAACAAACAACCTAATAAAGAATTTGAAAGAAATAGAGAGTCCTATGCTCAGGATTAAGCTTGACCCAAGTCTTCGGTATTTGGGTATAGCTTAGCATATGACATCTTTTTATTTAATTATATAAATTGTAGTAAAATTATTTTTTTGTTGTGATAAATATTTATCTCTCAACCTGACATAGAATTTGGTAAAAAGACAAAAGTGTGATTTAATAAAATGTGGAATGATTTGAAATAGAATTATGTTAAATCAATAATGGCTTAAAAAGGATTTCAACCAATAGAAGAATAGAAAGATTGAAAAATTTAATTCTATTCATTTTTTAAAACATAAAAGTGATTAAACATCCCGTGTTTGAATATCATTTGAAAAGTATACAAAAGGAGTGTGCCTCAAAATAAAGAAACGAACACTTTATTTCATAATAAAATAAAAGTTTATCAAAGCTTATGTGCATGTGCTTAATCCTTTATGTTGAACTCAACATGGTGCTTTGAAGACCACTAGTACACTATATTCAAAATGTATTATTTGTCCTTTACATGATAAACCAATTTTACACTAATCAAGTTTATTAAAATAAAGTACTAAATATCTGAGCCTTGACCAAACCTAGGGGTGACCCAACATATATGTCTGATAATTTAGAAAATTTTATAAATAATTTATTATCTTTAAGATAATAATCATGCAACTATAATTCTTTATAATTAATATCCATGTCTAACAACACTAACATTATAGCATAGGATGTCCTTATGACAGACAAAGTGAAGCATGTTCAAGTGAGAGTTGTGTTAGTATGGCTAACCTCTTCCAATGTTCTCACGTTCTACTAATTTTTTCATAGCATTCCTTCTTTTAATATATGAAAATTTATTCTAATAAAATATTAATCTTAAAAAAATTAGGTTAATTTAAATTATCGTTAGATATGATCATTTTTGTAATTAATTATTATTGATAACCTTATAAAATTATTGTTAATTTTATATAACAATAAATATGACAAATCATTTTATATAATAAAAAATAATTTTATTTTGTTTAAAATTTTGCAAAATAATTTATATTTATTTTAAAAAAATAAAGTTAATTTATGCTTATTTTTGTATATATTTAATGTCTACAAAAGTTTTTAAAAATCTAAATATTATATTATAAGATATTAAAAATAAAAAATAATATCATTAACGTATGAAATAATTTATATTTATGATCTATATTACATCATAAAAAGTTAATATGGAAGAGTAATTATATTATTTATTATTTAATAAAACATTTTAACTTTAAATATTAAAAAATAATTTTAAATAAATAATCGAAATATTCTTTAAATTTTTGTGATATTTTTATATAATAGTATATTAAAATTTATTTTTATATTTTATCATTATTAAATATTATGTATGATTAACTTACTATATTTAATAATTATTATAACTTTACTTTTTTAATATTTCACTTTATTTAATTATTTTCTCACTATTTCACTTTATCTTAATGTCTCTCACATTATCTCACTTCATTCTCTCCTCCATGATTCTCTTTCTGTCACTTTTATTTTTTTTAATTTTAAAATAATAATTAGTTATTAATTTTCCTTATTTAATTTTTAATTTGTTAGTAATTTCAAATGAGGTTTGATTAAGGCAAAATAAACATCATTGCAGTCACCAAAATGAGATTTATCAAACAAAATATTTATTTGTGTGTCTTTAACATTTTATTTATTTTTTCGATAAGCTTTAAGAGAGATTTCAAGTCATACTTGATTTGATGGTTAAGAATATTTTACTAGCTCACCTTAGTCTCTTTGAGTGCAACTCTCTAACAAAAATTATGTCAATTCTTCAGAAGTTTTTCCTTGATTTTGATGATATAACTGTGGAATTCGATATCACTTCTTATGTGACCCTTACATCACTTTAATTCTGTTATATTACATTACTTTGATTTATCTAATTTTTTTATTATGTATTTGATTAATATTAGAGAAATAATTTTTTGTAATTTATTCTCATTTAGATTAAAAATTTGCATTATATGTAAACTTGCTTTTATTGGGAGGAAACAAATGTCATTGGATGTGTCTTGATGAGCTCTATCAAAATAAATTTTATTTTCTATATTTTAAAAAAATTATTTTCAATGGTTTTAGCATATTTATAAGGTATCTTAATTTGCACTTGATTTAATGGTATAAGGTGCTAACTTGATCTCCTTAAAGTCTTAAAATAAAATTTTGATGTGCAATTTATCATAATTTTTCAATTTTTTAATTTAAATTTATAATATTAGTATGAAATTCTAATTTGTTTTTTCTCATATGGCCCTTACATCACTTTGAATTAGTTATGTTACAATACTTATCAGTTTTACTTCTTTAATTTTAATATATTTAGTAAATATTAAATGGGAATTTGTTTTTTTATTGATGTTTGCTTAACATTGTGATTTATAGTAATGAGAAATAAGAATAGATTAGAGCAATTAGTATTTCAAAATCTAAGAAATTTAAAAATTACATGATAAGAGAATTACAATGTCATAGTAACATAACAAACTCAAGGCAAAAACATTTAAGAAATGATATAAATTAAATAAGAAATTTACATTCTAAGATACTAAAGGTATATAGTGTACCATCCTTGACTGTTAAATCGAGTAAAAATGAAAATATATCACAAAATAAGATTAATCAAAATAATAAAAATTCGTAAAAGTGTTCAATTAAATATTTTATTAGATAAAGATTATCGAGACTATTGCAATGATATTTCTTTTATCACAATAAGAAGTAGTTTAGAACTATTTAATTTTACCATTATAAATAAAAAAAGTAATATTTATTGTTTTAATATTAAATAAATATATATTAAATACGAAATTTGATAAATTAAAAATAATATAATATAATAAATTAAAAACAATATGAGTGTCATTGGAATGGAGATTTAGAGCATCATTGAAATATAACAAAATAAAAGTAAAACATTTGAAGAAATGAGGTATATTATATAAATAATTCCTATTCAATTTGTTTTATTTGTACAAAATTTTCTCCTTAAATTAGTTATACTATTATGATATTATAAATCTCCTCTCATGTTACATTTATAAAGCATTGATTTAGATATATTACATCAATTTAATTTGTATTGTTAATGTTTTAATATATATTTTCTTAATATTATAGCAATAATTTATTATTTCGTATGCTTATTTAATTTGATAATTTATAATAATTCCGAACAAGGTCTGATTCAATTGAAATTGGGTCAATACACTCACCTAAATGAGAATTATCTAATTAAATATTCAATGTTATTTTTTTAAGAATATTATAGTTTTTAGATTTGCTCTTGTTTTACAAGACATTTCAATTTGTAGAATATTCGAAGATTTAATATGCTATACCAGATCTTGTTCGTATATTGGAGTCCAACCTTCCCATATTATTTATTTTATTTGCCTCAATGTTTTTTATTTGAATTGGTTATATATCTTAAATTTATCTTATTTTAGCTTAAAAATATATTTAACTATCATTAAAACATTAACTAATTATTCATTATTTCTACTTATTTGGTTAATTCGTAATAATTCAGATGCATGTTTATTAAGAAAAAATGTGCTTTGATTCACCTCTACAAGGTCTGTCCAATTAGAAATTAAATTTTAAATTTTTGCATATTTTATTTTCAATAGAATTAGGATTTTTTGTTAGACATTTTGATTCTTATCTTTTTTGATGATCTAAGTGCTATAATTTATCGATTTAGTATTTTTGAAAATAACTTTTTCATATAGTTTATCTTATATCATCAAACTTTTTTTTTATATTTGTTTATTTTACTATGAAACCCATATTCTAATTTTGTGTACCCTCTACATCATATTGAATTTGCTATATTACATTGTCTAATTAATCACATTTCAAGTTTAACATATATCTACTTAATCTTAACATAAAAATTTATTATTATTTATGATTACTAACTCTTTTTATTCATTATTACTTCTAAAGTATTTTTTTCTTTTATTTTTACTTGCTTTATAAGATATTTTGATTAGTATCATTTTTGCCATTTGAGGATGCTGCACTTGAATCTCCTTACAGATTTGTAATGCTTTACATACAATTTATATCATTTCTTAAAATTTTCGATTTGATTTGGCCATTTTCTAATTCATCGTTTTATCCCATTTTTGTTTTAATGCATATTTACTTTTTTATAATAATAGTAATTTGTTATTATTAACTCTTATATATTATTATTAATCTATTCATTACGCAACAATATCCTGTTTTGTCATCAAGAAGCTCACGTGCTCAACAATCTCCCCCTTTATTGATCAGAAAACTAATGCTGGAATTTTTGTTTTATATTACAAAGCCAGGGAAGACAATTCTAGGACACTGGCTAGAAATAAATTCTATAATATGGGCTATACTAAGATATAAAGTAATCACAATAATGCATAGTAATATAATAGTAAAAGCATTACAAAAATCAAGTAGAATTAAGAGTGTAGAGCAAACAAAATGACTTCATTATCAAATAGTTTCCATTAAATAGTTATAAAATGCAATCAAACAAACAAAAAAGAATCCCACCATTTGGCTTCTATTAAGTCATTGAATAATTTAAGTATTGTGCTTTTGTAATCATTCAAAGCGTTTACAACGGAAGAAACATACAAGCAATATAAGTTTAATACAACCTAATTTATAAATTTAATTGTAGTAATTATAATGACAATTTAATAGGTAAAGTTTCTATTTTATAGTTCACAATATAAGTTGACTTGGAAAGTAATTCAAACTGATTCCTAAGTTTAGTTCTTATTGTGGAGAACCAACATTTAAACTTGTCAAACGATTATTTGACTTTAGTTTAAGTTAATTCGTCCTTAAAGTAATAGTTGATTCTCAATGATAGTTGTTAGATCAATGAAGGAGATGATCACAAAATATTGGTTATAATGAATAGTTCAAGTGTTTGTATGCAAACATTACTTATTGCATGTAATGGATGAATAGAAAGAAGTAGGGCCCATAGATAAGTAATTAGAAGAATATTGAAAATAGGTGTTCAAGCCTTTGGTTCAACTTTAAAACCGTGGAACCATTTTGTTCAGTACCTAAACATCATGACTTCACTTTCAAGAAATTTTTTCTGTTTGATCTATAAATCCTTCACTTTGTAATTATGTCTATTAAAAATCATTGTTTTCATCATCTTGCTAGGTCATGATCCTTAAAGTTTTTGAGAATAGCTGTGGCTTATTAATCATAGAAAACATGCCCATTAAGATACTTATGTTGTTTATAATCAAGCTAAAAGTTACAACTAAAGTTTGAGATTTTCATGGCACCATATAAGAATTTTGGTTCAAGATATAGATGCAAGTACTACTCAGAGTTGCGATTAGAAGTTTAATGTTGACCATACAGGTTTAAAATTTGAACTTATTTGATATATTCTCTAAAATAGAGTTTCCATTGGCATCGTCTTTTAAGAAGATTCCTTAATGAAAATGTGTAATTTATTTTGCTCTTTTATTTTATCATCCATCTTAGCTGTGTTGTTTTCAAACATGTCCAATTATTTTATTTTACCAGTATGACTTAAATGCAATTATTTTATAATGTTTTATGCAGATTTGCTGTTATATGCTTATCAAGTTGTTGCTTTATGATGTTCTTGCTTTCTATATCAAATAGCGTGAAGAAAAGTATCAAATTTGTATAATACCTTATGCAAGTCAGATAACTTGAATGACTAAGAATAAATGTGTGCTCATTGTGATTTATGGACATGACATTTGCATTTTGTGAGTACAACAATTATCAAATTAAACTAGATATCAAAGTTCTGCATTATAGTTTTACAATGAACATGTTCATACAAGTACGATTCACTTTGAGGCAAGTCTTAAAAAAATCAAACATATAGCTATCATACTTCTATAATAATTATATTGTTTGTATGCAACTACTCTATTAATCATAGGTAAGTAGAATTGCTACATCATTATAATTTGGATTATTTTTATATGAACATATCAAACAACATTTTTTCAATAGCTTGCTACTTGATTAAGTAAAACATCATATGATAGCAATGTACTATTACACATGTATTAATTATTTAAAATTTGGAAATTAATATATTGTACTTGTATAATCGGCATGAACATCAAGTACATATACATAAAGCATATGTATTGCCCTAAGAATTAGAGTTGTTATTACCAACTGAGTTTCTTTGTGTGTAACTAGTTCACCTTTTCCTTTAATTGAAGATAGCATACTTTAATAAATTAATGATGCATTAATTGGAAAGCATTTTTTATTGTTCAAAATAGAAAACTTACCTTAATATGTCTTATGCTAAATTTGAGATGGAATAATCCAACTATAGGTCCATTTCACTATTAGTTATTCCTTCATCTACATTGCATTATGTAAAGCTTTATCATGAATGTCAATATAATTAGATTGTGTAGTTTTTTTAAATGTACAACATTATTCATTTTATCAAAGAGATTGTTGTTACATGATTATCAAATAGGCTTTTACATTTACTAATGATGCTAATGTTGTAATCCTTTGTTGTAAAAAGTGCACGTCTTGATTGGATTAGAAATTGTAGCAATATGAAGCCGCACATCATTAAAAAAAGATGTTTAAGGCATAATTATTGAGTTCAATACTCATATGAGTCCATTGAAAGAAGGTTTAAATGTATTGTTCTTGATGATTACTTGGATGGACAATATGTACTTATATGATATAGTTTTTGGCAATATACATTTTACATATGATATTTATATTCTTTGTGAGCTTTATTAAATTATGTGTTATCGTATTTGTAATACTATTCTATTTACAATTCTTGCAAGGAATAGCTCAACAACTTTGCCTATAGGGAGTTGTTATAATATTTACCCTAGTTGATTGTACAAAAAGGGTGCGATTTGTTAGTGGAAACCTAACCAAGTTGAATAGGGTGGATGTAGGTACTAGTTAGGTTGAATCACATAAAATCACTTTGCTCTTTTTCCTTAGTTAAGCTACATGCTTTGCAAGGCCCCTTACATTTCAAAAGAATTACCATGCGATTTCTTTGAAGGCTAAAGAATATTTTTGCATACCATTAAAAGTAGTTGACATTCACAATTAATATTAAAAACAACTAATGTTGGTCAAATTTTATTGAAAAAGTAAAGGTGTTTATCACAACATTATATTGGGAATTAGAAGATTTGCATAGCTAAAAAATTTACCTCACTCTTATGTTTGTTGATGGCATATAATTCTAACATATGGTATCAAAACAAGATTATGTTAAGGCAAGAAATTCTCATGACAAGGTCATAGGTTACTCTTTTTTATGTGTAGTGATCTATTATAATTAAAGAGGAGCAAATATTACAAGTGCATGTTGTATTCTATTTTTCAAATCAAAATTAGGCAATACTCACCTATAAAACTAAAGGAAAAAAACAATAAAAAAAGGAAATAAGAAGTGTACATAGTTTTTCTTCGTGGTTCAACTTGAACAATTGCAATACTCACTTATAATTAACTTGATGGGGATTCCACAAGGCACTCCCTTTCATTATAGCTAGTTGTTATAAACGAAATATAATAATGGTACTAAGATGAGAAACAAATAAAGGAAATGGTGTTATCTAAAGTAAAAGAATACATGTCTTACTAACCAATACATTCAAAAACCTACACCTATAATCATTTATGAACAAATGTACCACAAAAGTAAATAAGATTTATTTTTATCAATATGGGTAAAATAGCAAGAGACGCGACAGAACATGGCATGGACTTTGAAAACCAAGCTGATGATGCAGACAAAATGAATTATGGTTGCATTCTTGATCTTTTTTTAAAAATTAATATACTATAATTTAGTAATTTTAATCTATCCCATCTACAGTCAATCTATATTTATGCTATAGTTGATCCCAAAGTTATTCACAGATCATCTATTGTTTAAATGCTTAATTTGAAGATAATTAAATAGCCATTATGTTCTCAAATTCCTCTCATTTTTCTTGAACATCAAATCCTAATAAGATGATATAGCTTCACCCAGAATCATCCCAAACATGTTTACAATATGATGATTGTGAATTAATTTGGAAGACTTGTTGTGCAAGTTTAATAAAGGTCTTTCTACTGTATGACACCAATTAACAATGCGGCACTTAATTCTTTTAAATGTTGTACTGGATGATCACACATTTTAAACTAATACAATACACTTCATCTTAATAGTTCATGTAGATTGTATATGTCTAATTGTTTCACTACAACATGTTTATTTTCTTGATGTTCAGTGCTCTTAGGAACAATAGTAGATGTGATCATATACAAAGGAGCACCCATACGACAATCTGTTAATGACTTAACATAGGATGAAAGATATTGTAGAACCTATAAAATAAACCTTTCATAATAGTATGAGAATTTGTTTTGTCAACTTATTTATGGTTATGAAATGTTCCTATAAAAGTCACAGATAGATCATCATTTTATAATAATAAACATTTCAAGGTTTAGTCATAATGAATGATTATCGAACTCACTTGATTGAACTATCATAATTATGTGATAATTATGAAACAATTTTTATTTGAAGTATTTTGAGTGATAATGAATGTTAAAATATGAATGTATATACTTTCATGTGTGTTGAAGGACTTCAATCATATATGTTCAAGTACTAGACCAAACAAGCATTGTGTTCATACAACATAATAAGTGCATTATTATTTTATGGCATTTATATTATTCATAAGATATATATCAATGTACGGCTATAATAATTTCTTTATACTATATGGTATGCATATTGTAAATATCACTTGGTAAGGGAATATAAATTAACTCATGTAAAAAAAAGCTAGTTGTGACAAGTTAAGTTCATATGATATGATATAATTATTTAGTATTTCTTACCAATATTAAGCACTTACATGGGATGGACCTTGAGAGGAAATAAGGTTTGTACTCATATGAAGAAAGCTTCGTATGCATATGGTGCAAAGTGGAGACTCGACCCTAGAGAATGGATGACCCAAATAAAAGACTTGTACCATATAGGATTAAGCTCACTTCTATTCATTTAATCAGAAGTTCGTCTCACCATTTTGATGAAGTCAATATACTTATACTATGTCATGACAACATCAAAATACTATTGGGGTATTAAGATAGAATTTGGATTATACAAGCATGATATGGGATATTATATTATATGATTAATAAAACCAAAAATTACTTTTAGTTTTAAACCATATTTTTTTCGTTAAAATAAATATAAAACATGAAAGTAGTTATATTTCAATTAAACTAATGGACATTACGAGTACTTTATAGGATGAATGTATGCTTTTAAGAATTCATGCATGTAATGTGTACATTTTTTCAAACATTAAATTTTACAAAAGATGAAGGTTTCACGTCCTGTCTTAGTAAATCTATAGTAATGCATACCTCTATAGGATTAGTGATACAATAGAGAGCTTGCCTTTGCAACTACATGGTTTTAAGGGTTAGCCATTCTCAAGCAAACATCTCCCAACATCATCCAACTAAAAATACAAGATCCTTACTAATTTTAATCATTTAGTTTAACAAAAAAATACTTTAAAAACATAAATTAGCTAGCCAATAGTTTTTTCAAAACAAACATAAACTATATGATATTATCCTAATTGCTAATTACCAAGTATTTGATATAAGAATGATATTGAAATAAGAGGCAAATTAACTTGAAAAACATTAATATCGACATGAATTTAGTAAAATTTGTTTCTTTTCAATTTTTTATAGCATTTTACAATTTTATACAATACAAAATCTATGTATAATGAGCAATATGGAAGTTTAGCATTTAAAACTACCTCCCTTGAATCTATGAAGTTTTAGCAATAACTCATATTGTCATCAGTGTTTGTAGTCACTCGCTTTCACATAACTACAAATTCTAATGGGTCAGGAAATAGCATCCCTTTACTTTATGAATTTGTGCTTAACATTCTTCCATTGTTTGTACACAATAAAAGGGGTTAACTCCTCAAGATTTCAAAGTTTTTTAAAAGCTTGCAAAGATAATGGTTTGATAAACATATTAGTTAATCGGTTAGGGGAAGGAACAAAAAATAAATAATGTGTTTCTTCTCAACATCATATATAACATTGATAATATTAATTATCAATGTGCTAATTCTAAGAGTGAGGAATCTCATTTTTTTTTTGAAAAGTCATACTATTGTTATAACAAAATAAATGAATGTTTACAAAATAATAACCATTATCCATTAATTTTTATTTAACCACCAAAACATGTGCAACATAAGTTTTGTTGTGATTAACCAAGGACATCATAGAACAAAAAATCATCAAAAAAATTTCTTGAGGTAATTTTTTATCGACTTGGCTCCTACACAAATTATCATCTTTGCATTCTAACAAATAAAATCTTATTTCATACTTTGGATACTACAAACCAAGTTGTTTGCAGCCAATGAGATAATTACAAACATGTTTATCTGCTTGGAGATTACAAACTTTATCATTTTATTAAAGTATAGCACACAAACTAACACAAAATACAACAATTAGTAAACTTGTAATAAGATATAGTAGAGCATCAATCATTCCTCTAAACAATCTTACAATAACTGATCATTTTAATACATCATTATCTAAGAAAGCGCTTATTTCTATTGGATTTTATGTAACATTCACATTTTAAAATACAAATATTTGCAGAAACTCCATCTATTGTTCACTTTGTGAAATGAAAACTCCTTCATTAGTTTTCTTAAGTTGACGTCTAAAAAGAACGTCAACTAACCAAGTATGATATCATGAACATTCCAGATTAATTAATTGTTTATTTCTAAAATTTCTCATACATTTTGTCACACGCTGCTCTAAATATGATATCATGAACATGGGCATAACAAACCAATCATCCTCCATTGAATTTAAATTAAACAATCTATTGTTGAGTTTTCCCATAACAAATCCATTTGCAAAATGAAATGTGTAAGGTATCTCATAACGTGAACGTGGTGCATTATTCAATCCATAAAAAGGCCTTCTTTTAATTTGTATACATGATCTAATTTGACAGGTCCCTCAAATGTTTGGTGTTCATCTATATAAACTTTTTTTACGAAAGGCCTCATTTAAGACGGAACTTTTAAGATCCATTGAAATATTTTGAAATCTTTATGGCATCCAAACTCTAGAAGAATTATATTTCCTCAAGATGTGAAGCTAGCACAATGGTTTTCTATACATCAACTCCCTTAACTTTACTATTGCCCTTTCCAACCAATCTTTCCTTACTTCTAATGGCTTCTCCATTTCCGTCTAACTTATTTTAACCACACTTAGTACAAATGATGGTTTTTTCAATTGATTCAGGCACTAAGTTGTACATTTGAATGCTTTCAAATTCCTTTAACTCCTCAATCATAGCAACTATCAAAGAATAAATAATCAAATTTTTATCACCCATATTAGGCTCAAAATCAAAAACAATTGATGTGTAATTGATTAATCTTCTGGTCTCATCTCTTTCTCCCACATCACGTATGATGAACTCACTAAGTTTATCTTGAAAGAACATGCATTCTCAACTTTTTACTTTCTCCCTCTAAGATTTATTTTTCATTCTTTGTTTTGCACATATATTCATCATTAAGGCTTAATTATTCTATTTTATGCAATACATTAAAAGTTGGATAGCTATAAGAAGTTCCACAATGTATTTCGCCAAATTTTGCAAGTATTATTTCTTCTACAACTAAAGTTATTTTTTCTTTATTTTTTGTTTTTCAAATTTTTATGGTTTATTATTCATTTGTAAGAGGGATTTCAATGATACAAGGAAATTCAAAGATCATAATCATAGCACATGAATGTTAAATCACCCAATGTAAAGTGTAATGTATTGGTGGTCTTGTTCTTTGTCACCTATCACCCTAGTTTATGTGTACATGATGCTTAATTATGTATCAAATAGTAGATTATCAAATATGTGATATTTTTTAATCTAGCTTACAAATCCTTAGAGTGATGAAGTATTTTATTTCTCTCTATCAGTTGCCTTCAAGAGGTTGAGCATGTTAGTTGTGCTAGTGCATTTGGCACAGCATTTCCTACTTCAAAGACATGTTAAAACTACACTGATTTTTGCATAAATATCTCTTTAATCCTTTGAGTGATTCAAGGCATATGCCATAGAGTGGTGGTGTTTCCAGTTAACATGTTAATAATGTTTTGTAAACCCATTCCAATGAGAAGCTACTAAAAATCTTTTCTAAAATAGTGTAGGAGCACATCCCTAACAGCAAACCCTTATGCTTCAATGCTTGTTTTGTTGTAGCATATATACTAAACGACCATATGATGCTACCCTTGTCACCTCTTATCATGCTATTCACATCGACAGCCCTTAGAGTCCCATTTATAGACCCATCAAAGTTAAGCTTGATGAAATTTGGTGTAGGCTAGCAAATAGTAAAAGTTTGCATTATTCTAACCTTAGAGAAGGAATTCTGCAAACCACTAAAATCTACAGTATAATGCTCATAAAATTTTTTAGTGAAAGGAAAGCACTATTATCTCATGAAGGAGCCATATGTTTTTTCATATTCTAGTACTGATTTAATTTTCTCCACAAATAGAAATTTCTTTCTCACTTTAAAAATTTTATAACAAATAATTCTTAGTTTCAAGTGAATTACTTCTCGAAGAATTGTTGTTGTATTTTGAAAAATCCATTTGTTAAGTAGCATCCAATGAAAAGATTGGCTTTTATATCTACAATTGTTATGATTTTATAAAAGTATTGCCAAACATCATGTGCTCTATCGTAGAGAACAAATCCATGATCCATCATATTTGTTACCAGACAATCTGGACACTTTAATGGAAAATAAAAATAAAACGAACACAATATTTTAATGAATCAGAGAAGCCTTTGACTAGACTCCAAGAAAATATGGATTTATTGGATGTTGGTCACTCACTGAAAATATTTCTTCTCGTGTCCAATATGATACCTCATTTTACGTAAATATCTTATATGCTAAAGAAGTTGTGAATTCTCCAATATTTGTTAAAGGCCATTGTTTGTATTAATCTAAACTTGTAATTATTATGCATTGATGCATGCAACATTAAACTTGTGGAATATATGTCCAAGTACATGATGCTCCTCATTTTCTATTTTCCTTATACTTGGGTACTTGAACACATCCATTAACTCTTTTTGGGTTAATTAATCTTTTGCAACATCTTTCTCATCCTTTGACATTTCGGTGAATTAAACTCCACTATAATATGAATTTCAAAAATGGAGGTTGCTCATTTCAAAAAGTTCTTCACTAAAAATTTTAAGATCTAGATTATCATATTAGTGCTAAATTTTAGCCTATAAATTTTTTGAATTAAAAACTTAATCATTGTCCTTCTCTTTTTTTTTTTTTTTTTAAGGAACTTTAATCATCCAATAATTAGCTTGTCAAACAATTGATCTCTCTTGTATATATGATGTGCCATTAATTAGCATTAAGGATGTGCTCAATTGTTGTTATTTTCATTAAGACCTATATTTAAACATCCATTTTTGATTTCTTGGACAAAGGGTTAACAACTTAAGTAAGAATTTTGGTGGCTTTAGTCTTTTCCTATTTTTGGTTATCGCTGTTGACATCTTTATTGATATTTTATACATTAATGATGTGCCACTATTCCTGGATATTAAAAAGAAGATGGCCCTAAGAGTTATCTAATTATTTTTAATGTGTGCCTTGAGCTAGCTATTGCCTATGTTTGTGGCATCCTTTGTCAAATGTATGTAGGTTCTCATACTATAATTTCTAACAAAAATTATTGTTTGAAACCACTCCAGTAGAAATTATAATTTCGTATGGAAAATATTTTCCTAACTCTACATCGATACATGCTCAAGCAATTTTAGGATGTGTGAGATTCCAAGTAGCAACGTCTACTTCCAATCGGCCTAGTTGCTGATGTCATTAAGAGAAGTACTATAACAATGAATTGGTTTGTGCTTTGTTGTTTTCCAACCCATCGACTAATTGAAATTTAATTGAAAGGAAGGGTAGAAGCCTTACACAAATGAAATTGGTTATTGATAGTCTTGCAAAATTCACTCAAATTCACATCTGAATGGCCTCTGTGCATGAAGAAACATGTTAAAGGATATTTACAAAATGTTCCTTCAATTTAATAAGTACCTTTTACAACAAGACTAAGTGAATAAAGTTTTCTTTGACATCTACATTTTATTTTCTTAATTGAATACTCTATCATTTCAAAACATCAATGCAAGAATTACGTACAAATAATTGCTTTTTCACAATAAACAAGCTCTTTTTGTAAGTCATTTAGAAAGTAGATATGTGACTATTTAGCCTCGTAGAGTTATTCATTACTAAACAAAATTTCATATCTCTTGTTGATTAGCTTAGTGTTGATTAGCTTCATAAGCTCATTACTAATTAATTAATGCATTTAGATAAATTATCATCACATTAAAAAAGCGAGATATCATCAAGATATCAATCGATCTTTGCACTTTTGATTGAAAAACATAATGAGAGAATACATGATGTTACCTTTCTTTTCTATTTCTTTTGCATTTTCTTCTCTTTCTAGTATTAAATAGTGATTTGAGACAATTTACCATGAAATAACTTATCTAAATCTTGCATTTCTTCATGACAAGAAGAAAAGTTGTAGACTTTTACCCCAATGCTATGAGACAGAAATGTGCAAATGGCTTTGTCCTCTTGTGTAAGTTGAGCAATTGTACATGACCTATGATCCTTATAGTCAATAACAATGCTAAAATGGACAATGAAATTCAACGAATTATAAATTACATTTCCAAAAAAATTAGATGCATTTTTCCATAATGCACAATGTTTCCAAAGAAATAAAGAGGATAATCAACAATGCTAATAGACAATGTCCTTGCAACAACTTCATCAATCACTGGTTCACCACAACACCTTGAGCTTGGGATGATTAGCCAGCCTTGATCATAATACCAACAATTGCAGTTGTTTAAAGAATAAAATTTATAAGACAGAAAATGTTTTATAGCTTTTACATTAATCCTTTTTAAAAAAGTGACACAGTATATAAATGTATGTTGAAGATATTATTATGCTTAGAATCAAATAAATAATGATGATAGAACGAAATGTGTTCATCCATCTATTCTAAGATAAAAAAGTAGTCTTAGTTCTATTCATGATAAATCACTCATTTTTAAAGGTAAGTCTAACTGTTCTAATTACTTTCTTAAAGTGATTAAAGTAGCCATTATGAATTTCGTAATTGTCCATAAACTTACATTCAATAGAACATTCTAGGGCAATAGGTAGATAAAGATGATTGCCCCAAAAATACAAGATATCACACATTTACGTGTTTGTAGCATAAGTTTATCATACAAGTTTGTCATAAATGAATAGACAGTACAATGAAAAGCTTCATTACATTTTTAGTTTTTTTGTTTATGTACAAAATGATCATTCATATTTGACAAGTATTATAAATTTATTACAAAATGTCGTACAACTGTAAAAAGGGGGTCACTAATATAGAATTGATTTTTTTCAAATTATATAGATCTCTTAGGATTTTATTGTACCATATATGCTTACAATATTATGATAATGTTCTAGTTAAAAAATTTTAACTTAGCAATGAAGTCATACTCATAAAGAGAATATGATATTTCGATGATAAAATTGTAACATTTTTATTTTTATTCCTCTAAGCAATGAATGAAAAGAAATAAATTTTATAAGTAGAACATTATATTTTGTATTATTTCATATAAAAGTTATGCAAAAATACAAAACAAATGCCTACTGTTTTGTAGAAGATACCTCTTACTAACAAGAAGAGGTTTGTCATACAAAGTTAAATGAAGAATCATATCAATATGACAAATTATATCATACATGTTCAACTCAATTATGATAAAATCATGACTTAGGATTCTCATAGAAAAAAAATTTGGACATATGAAAAAGATTTGGTATAAATGTTGTATGTAGAAGAACTCAACTCTTTGAACATTATGAAAATATGACAAGATAGATATGTTTCTATCTTAAATGATAATCATATGTACATATTGAAATCATTACATATATATGATCTATTTATAGTTCTAATTTTTACTAGTAAAATAATACATGAATTGGACCATACATGTGTAACATTTAGTAATCGTATTTAGTGATCATAGATAAGAGAAAAATTTAAGCTTATTTTAAACTTTTTTCCTTAATGTATACCACATATTTTGAATCTATGATGTTTTCATTGAATATTTTGTGTGTTCTAGAGCTTAACATGTCAAATAGAACTCAAGAATAATGATTTAATTGGAATGGATGCGTCATTTTTTAAATTAAGTATAACTTATTTATAAATGAAAGGTTCAATGGTTCTACCAATTAAAATATAGTGAACATAAGATCCTAAAGTTATTTAGCAACAACATTTGAAAACAACCCACTTGGTTTAGGATCAGGAAGTTACTTAAGCCATTAAGCAGCACCATTAATCTTCAATCCAACTTAAGGTGTCTGTTTGCCTTGCTCCATCACAATTTTTTACTTTCACTAGTTATTACTACATATTCACAATAACTATACAAATGAGTACTACATATTATCTTTATAAAGTTATCCCAAATACTTTTTTTAGCTTACTTTACAAAGTAGGATTTAAAAATTGAAGTTGTAATGTCTCCGTATTATTTTCTATTTTTTATTTGGTTTTTGCATTTATGTAATTCTAATAAAATTCTTAACATTTTAATGTTTTTTTCAAGTATTTGTAATATGAAATTTCATTAATTATTCAATGTGTTAATAATTTGAATCCACTAAAAGAAAAGTAATTTTTAAGATAATAAACTTACTTTAGATATCTAATTTTTTTTATTTTCATGGGATTTAATTTTTTTTTAAAACTTTTCTTGAGTTGTAGAATTATTAAATTTTGTAAACAAGAAATGCACATAGTTTTTAACATTATTAGTGTTGCATTACAATATTGACATATTTATATGTTAAAATTCATCATAATTTCTATTTATTAAATTAAGGTTATTTTCCTTACTTTTATGAAAAAAGTACATGCTAATGTGTTTTCCTCACTTTTAAGTCTTTTCTATTTGAAATAATAAGAAAACTCTTTTGTTCATGAATAAGTTAGAATATTATCCCTTGAATAAATTAAATAAATAAATTTTACATGTCTTTTATCTAATTCTAAATATTTATGCTATTTATTTTTTATAGCTTCGTAGATTTTTAGTTTAGTAATCTTTTAAATGGCATGCTTTATATAATTAATTAAAGTTTTTTATGTGTATTTTAAAATTTTTTCTCTTCAGTTAATATTTATATCACATAAGATACATTCTTCTAATTAAACAATCTATTAATTCATATATTATATAATTTTTAAGTGAAAGTTTACCAAATATTTTAATAGTATATCACGTAGATTATTTTCAGCTTTTGAAAATTTTTTCACTTCGTTTACGTAGACATTTTCTTATTTAAAATAATCTTTTTTTTTAATTATTTTATATTTTCACATAACAACTTTAATCTTTAGACATTTGTTAAGACTTAAGTACTATGAATATATTTTTGTAAATCTATGTACACATTATTTTTATTTTTTAATTATTTCCTTGTTGTCATTTTTTATCTTTTCACTTTCTCAATTTCTTGATTTACATCATCACCTTAAATTTTCTTGCATTATTAGCAAAACCTTTTGTTAATATATTATGTAGAATTTTTAATGACCTTTAAATTTTTAATATTAATGGTATATATTTTATGTATTTTTTATATTTCTTTTTAGATTTAGTATTAAAGATAATCTTTGCCAAAAAAATGTTATTCATATGTGTTGCTTTTCTGTAATACAACAACTATATTTTGGTACATAGTTTCTTAAGTTTTTGAAATGTTAAAATCCTTGACAATATTAATTATATTTAATATTTCATTTGTAAAATATTAACATTTTGAAATGTTCTATTACTAAAGAAATTTTATTTGACGTTACCAATTTGTTTAGTTATTATATTATAAATTTTTATTATGCAAACACTTTTTTTCCTTTTTTTATTTTTTTAATTTCTATCTATAATATAAGACTTATTATTCTTATGCTAATAAAATTAAATTTTGATAACTTACCTACACATTCAAGAAGATATATGATGAATATTCTTTTAAAACATATTTTTTTATTTTTTAAGATATATTTGACTAGATTATTGTAAATATTAATTTTTTTAATAATTTATTATTCTTCATATTTTATATAAGTAACCTTTAACAATGAAATTTTTATTTTAAAATATTTATTGAATTATTTTTAAAACAATGGTATTTTGGATTGGCAATCTAGGAGTAATGTTTTATGTTGTCATGTAGCCAAAACCGTCACATGGTAAATTTCATGTACATTAAAAATTTCATATTGTCTTTTTATTTGTACTTTTTTACTATCTTCGAAACTATTTCCTATGCTTATATTAAGAAAAAATTATTTTTATCACATGATTTTTTTATTAATTATTTTAAAATAGTTATTAATTCAATATTTTTTTTATTCTTATCTTTTTCAATAATTTATTTTTTCCATTATTATTTCTCATAAATTTCTTTCACAGAATTTTTTTATTATTTAAAAAATTAGCACAACATTATTTCAATTTTATTAGTCATAATTGTTGATGTTTATAAGTAAATTTGAGCTTAGAATGCCGATATTTTTAAAGAAACAATTTTTTTAAATTTGATGTTTGTTTAAAAATTTTAATTTCCAATACTCTTGTGGTTTTTGTCTATTTTTATGATGTAGATATTAACTTATTTATTTATTAAACATTCAATAAAATTATATTTTTTTAGTTCAAATGCTATACTAATTTGTTATTCTTTAAATATTTAATATTTTTCCACTAAAATAGATTTTCACTAAGGTATTTTTTCACAAAAATATTTTTACACTAAAATACAATGATCACAAAATATAGTTAAATATTTACTAATATTATTTTTAGCTGAATATTATAGCAGTTAAATCTCAAGATGTTTTGTTGTAGTTTGAGGATTACTTTTAAGCTATCTATATTTTTAATTTAGTTTAAGTCATTTGGGGAATGACTAGTAGCTTTTTGGATACTTATGCTTTAAATTTGATCCAATACAATCTTACAATTGTATAGTAATTTTTTTAGAAAAAATGTTATTTTATATTGAGTTTAAAATGGCTTAAAATTTAGTATTGGACCACTTTTTTCTACTACCCTATCATCTTTCAACTTTACTGCTACTAGTGTTGATCTGTTTTCCCTACATGACCCACCTTGACTCTTTGAACTTATTGATTAGCTCAACACAAACTAACTAGTGTTGATCTACAATCCATGAAATTTTCTAAATAGTCAACACATGTTGACCTATTAGTGCATGATGACCTACAAATTGGAGTCGAGGTGCAACTATTTCTCTTCGCCTATGCTGCACTTATCGCATAATACACCTCCTTGCCTCTCACTACATGGATCCTATGCCAAATTAATTTCGCTTCATCTCAAGGAAAAGTTTTTTGCTAAATTCGAATTATACTTTTCATAATTTGTGAGGAATTTTTGAATTCAAAAAATGTACTTTAGAATTCTAATATGTGTTCCACAGTATTCCAATAATATCCTTTTGTTTCTTAGGCTAACAAAATATCATTGAAGCTTTGAGATATCTATAAATAATGATGCTTACAATATCGTAAGTAAGGCAATTTGAATGAAATAACAGAGTGAGGCCACAAAGCTAGTTTAGTAGAAGGTTGTGGGGTATGTTGTATATAATAGTGTGATTCTAGAGACTACCTAGGAAGGAGAGTGAATAGCTAAAGAACAAGGGATCCTAACAAATTATTCAATATTCATAAGAGCAACAAATCTCTAAGAAAGCTCTTAATCACTAAATTACCACTTTTTGGAAATTAATAATCTCATATAAATTTCTAATTTTTCTTAATGAACAAGTGATTTTCTTATTTAGCACTCTAAGAACTCCACTTGTGCACCTTGACACTTTTTCTCTAACTTAAGTATTTGGGTTGTTGGTTATTGAAGCCACATTTTTTTTAGGTTAACATCTCTTATGTTAATGATCAGTGTATGTTTTAAGTTTCTATGAATGTTTTTACTTGTATAATGATATTAGGATTGGTTATTGTAAACCAATAACACCTTTAAGTAGGCTTTTATAACGATATGTTGCATGAACCTAAGAACTTTTCAATTATTGATGACCTAAAAATAGGTTTTAAAATATCATCATATATTGACTTGGTATCAAAGGATAGTTAGCTATAAGACTTTTGTACAATTTGTAATTTATCATTAAAGTTACATCTTTTTAATTTTATGCATTTTTAATAGCTAACATTTATTAAAAATTGCATGAAAAGAATAAAAAAAATTAAAAAAAGCTTATTTTCAAGTTTGAATCTACAACATGTATTTATTTAATATTTTTTTGCTAATATATTTCATGATTTCTTTTTTTCATTATCTTTATGATATAAAAATACAAATGTTTTTTAAAACCAAATTGTTTATGACTAGTAGGTCTACAAAATAACAAATTCTCTACTTGTCAGCCATTTGTTGGCCTAATGATGTAACCTATAATTATAGAATTAATTCATTCTATGCAAGCACTAAGAGTAACCTTAATAGTGTGCATAGACCAAATGGAAAAATGTAGTAAAAATAGATGTGGTGGAACTCATAAATTAAGTTGGTCTATGATACGTAGCTCTAAAGTGATGCTAAATACCTTTTAAAAATGAACCTAACCAAATGGAATGTCAACCTAAGTGTCAAGCTACCCCATATATGCATGATAGCCGACATAGTCAGGATAATGATCACTAGGTTAACATTGTTAAAATAAGAGTTGCAACATTTGAGGGAAGTTTAGACCCTAAGCATATCAAAAATTTTAAAAAGGAGAGTATAATGTTATTTTGAATGATATGATCTTAGTAAGCATGAAAAGTAAAAATTTGCAAAAACTTAGGCTCATATCACATGCTAGATTATTTATTCACACATTAAACAATTATTTTTTTTGATAAGCAAGCATTATCGTGATCTTGGAAGGAAATCAAAATTTTCCTACAAGGTTAATATTAACTCACTTCTTATTTTGACAAACTTTTGAATAAATAACAATATTTATCTTAATGTTCAAACACTTCTAACAAATACATTACTAAATTTGAGGATTATATACTTTAATGTGGTCTCTTGGAGCTAGATCAAGTAACGTTTTTTTTTTATTTTGAGTTTATCTTAGAGAGACTATTGAATTGAGCTATACATGAGAAATATTATTTGTTTAGAAAAAGCATATAAAGTAGTTTAAGATTTAAAATATCATTTACTTGTAAGAGTTAGATTCCTTTGACTAATTCCTACCCTAAAATGCATATCACTTTTTTCACTATTCTACTACTTGTGCCCTATAAACAAACCTTTTCTCTTCACAAATAGTATTAGCTCATTGCGTTCAACCCTTAGACAAACAATCTAACTTCCCTAAAAGAGTGTTAATATTATCACAAGAAAGGGTGTGTCATAACATAGTATTTTGAGAGAGCCCTAGGCATAAACATAAAAGAAGGATAAAAGAAAGCACTAAAGTTAAAGAAAATGATGTTATATAGCTAGATGAGGATGTTGAAGTAGAATTACAAGCACTAGATTAAAGAATTTAATATACTGCATATCCTATAGTTTTTGTGAGATGTGGTTTGATTACTAGGAATAAGTAAAAATTACTGGCAAACTAAAATCTTCTGTGTGTTCATTAGAATTAAAGACAAACCTAAAAGATCATTATGGATAGCAATAGTTATATCATTGTCATATTAGAGAATACAATCAAAAAGAGAGGTTTAAAATTCGTAGACCATCTCCACCCATACAGAGTATTGTTAATCAATAAAATATCAATTTCTACGAAATAAATTGTTACATTTCCTTAAAGATTGGTCAACCTTTTAAAGAATTATAGTGTAATGCTATCCCAATGCAAGTAGATGATCTTATTTTAGAAAGACCTTGGTTATTCGATTGAGATGTTTCCTTAAATGGAAGTGAAAATACTTGTACTTTTGGATAACAAGGATAAAAGATCACACAACATCTTTTACCTCCCTCAGAAAACATTTTTAACCAAAATACTCAAAAAAAGATGAAGAGAAAGAAAAAAGTAATTTGTCATTTCACTGGTTCAGATTATGAGCAATAAAACCAGTAGAAAAGTTAACAAATTTGTAACAATTTAGGAAGCCCTTACCATTATAACCACCCCACCACCCCATGGTCTAATCCTTGTTAAAAGAATTTATGAAGGTGTTCCTGATGACTTGCTAAACATAGCCAAGCTATTAAGAGATATTCAGCATGCTATTGATCTTGTTCTTAGCACTTCGCTATCACATTTACTAAATTACTGATTAAATCCATTTTCTTAAGAAGAAATTATATGATAAGTAAATGACCCCATTCAAAAGAAATTTATTATGAAAAGTGTTAGAGAATGTGAAGAAATAACTTTTTTTCTCAAAAAAATGATGAAACTCGATGCATGCACACAGATCGTCATGTCGTTAACAAAATAATGATTATGTATAGATTTCCAATTCATATGCTCTATGATTTGTTAGTTCAAATAGTTGGAGCCGCCATATTTTATAATTTAGATCTCAAAATTGGATACTATTATATTAGAATCTACATAGTGATAAATGTTATTTGCAGTAGGGTTTCTTAATTTGTACCATCCATATTTTTTAGAAATCCTTAGAATAATGTTCATGTTACTTCTTTCTTCAAAGTGTCCGCCGCATTTGAAGCTCTTAGTGCAAGTGTTTTTATTAGTAAGACTCTAATGTGCTTATCTTGCTTTATTTAGATTACCTAGATAATCCTGAATCATCAGATTATGCTAAAACTTTTTTATCGAATAATCTATTAAGTTGTACAACTATTTGATCCAATATTTTGAACCTATCAATGTGTGTGTAACAACAATCATAAGCATGTAGCATCAATTTCATCCACATTCTAATTCCACTCCAAGTTCTAATTTCACTATGCAGTCCACTGTCAAGCTTTACTCAAATTCATTAAAAGATCATTAGTTCATTTCTTTGCCTTACAACAACGAAATACAAATAAAATACTAAAATGATTTATCTTGTTCTATATGCACTCTATGTTGTGTGGTTTAGCAATAAGGGGAAGGGTTTCTTGGAATAAAATTTTTGATTTTTTCTTAAGGAATATTTAAAGAAATGCTTTAAACTAGTTCCTTAACAAACTTGATTACATTTTCAAAAGTGATTATTAACAAATGTTAATTTTCTTTTAAAACATATTAATTTTATTTTAAAATACATTGATTTTTTAATAATAAATTTTAATGAAAATTATGAAAAAAAATTAAATTTTAAAAAATATACATAAATGATTATTTGGTATTTTGATTTAAAAGTAAGCCTACACCTACCCTTGATTAAAATCAAGAAAAAATAATAGCAACAAATATAAGTCTTTCACTATAAGATGATTACATTTAACTCTTACAATAATAAAACAATAGAAAAAAAGCACTACGATCACATAACATAAGAAATGTGAAAAAAGAATAAAATAATTCAATGATAAAAAATTCAAAGTAATGCAAATAAAAAAATACTTAATGAGATAGAAGTGTTTTAATAGAATCCATAAAAAATAAAAAAATTGAGAACTTCATTGATTTCAGAGACACGACATAAGAAAGTAAGAATGAGCACTAGGTTCTTATGACTTGAATGTCATTACATGAAAATTTTTATTCAGATTTAGTAAAAATTTTATTAGTTAATATTTTTGAAGAACTGAACTACTTATACATATCTTTAATGATTAGAAATGTTTGCCAAATTGATTAATTAATTAATAATAATAAATTATAGAAATCTCAATAGGTCAAAATAACTATTAAATGAGCTGTTATATTTGAGCTACTCCATATAATGCCTCCTTAACCTATTTATACCAAACTACTTGATTAGATGAATAAATTAAATAAGCATTATTTAGAAATTAGGATTCGTTATGGACTGCTATATTTGTATTTGGATCTGAGGTTTGGATCACAAAATTATGCCATTAGATGATAGACATAATTATGTGTTAAAGGTGGATGTGAGTACAATTATTTGATCACAAAATTATGCAATTAGATGGCAAAATAATTACCATAATTCTAATTACAAGAAACAAATACAAGATTTAGTCCTATATTACATAAATAATCGATCATTATGGCGTTATATGAGTTTTCCTACACTACAAAATAAGTGTATTTTTTGGAGTTAGCATCCCCTATTTCATTCTAAAGTACTTCCTCTATTGCAAAAACATTCATATTTAATTCAATATAGATTTGTGAGTTATATGTTAAATTAGAATTTCTTGAAGAGTTTTGGTGTCATTTTCTTGATCCAATAAGTGCATCTAATTATATTTTGTTTGGTTACCCTTATGTTTGAAATGTCAAGCCATTGATACTAATCACTTTGTCATACTTCACTTGATTAGAGGGAATCAAATTTTGTTTTAAAAAATTAGACATGCATTTTTGAAGATAATAAATTAGAGGTTATCAAAGTGCCTTGTAGATTTCAATAAGGATCAAAGATAAGTGATGTATGCATCCAGTTTGTAAAATATTTTTACTACAAAATAGAATAGTAGCCTATTGATTATAATGCACATCGTTATTCACTTTCAAATCCAAATTTAGTTATCTAATTTATTCAACCTTTTCATGATTTAGGAAACTTACAAGTTCTTATTTTCTTACTGAATCCTTTTTTTATTAACTCCATATAACAAATCTTTACCAAATTTCATCTCAATTGATAAACTTTTGGTGATCCAAAAAATTAATTTTATTAAATTTTCTTAATTGAAAAAAAATTAACATCGCTTTAAGCTTGCTAAGTAAAAATCACTCAGGTTGACTAAGCCCATGAAGGTCTAGAAGTGTCGTAATGGGAGACCAGCTAAAAACAAGGCTAATTTGGCCAAAAATTAGTTAGAGGTGCATCCATGAACATAGTTGAGATAAGACAGAGGATTGATTAAGGTTGAACTGTAATTAAATATACAAATGAGGGTCAAGTTAGACCCATAATCATGAAATTACTCATAAGTTTATGATTGGCCTAAGTGATGAAATCCCAAGCACACTTGGATTATGCACCCAGTATTACAAGGAGAAAACTATTTTTCTTTTTGATAATGTGAGACTAACATTAGTCCAATTACTCAAAACCAACAACAGTTGTTATTTCTTACCCCACAATTTTTTATTAGATTATAAATGTTCCATCCACTATAAGCACTCAATCTTGGCTCAAAATCGAATGACCATGATCACTCTATCTTCATTGCATTACTTTGATTCTTTCTGTCTTTTGAAATAATCTTCTCATGAATTACATGGCCCAACAATTTCCACATTTGTATCGTATAGCTAAGATCTTTTTTGGCTTTGTAAATGATGAATTCAATGACCAAAATCTCATCTTGCTTAATTAGATGGCTTACATCTAATACATCTTGATCAAACCATCTAGAACTAATCTACTTTTATAATATTTGATTTATTAGTCTAGAACATCTCTAATAAGATCTAATGGTGTTGGTCGATCCCACCTAATGGATAATTCCTTAGTCATTATTTGAGCCACTATGTTAACAAATTCAAAGAAATATTTTAAGCTTTTTGGAAGAGCATTTTAAGCTATTTGGAAGCATTATTTGGAACAAATTGTCCTTAACTTTTTATAACATATATCAGACATTTTGTACATAAGCCAAACTATTATTCATGAAATGACTGGCAAACATGAACCAATATTTGACATCTCAACATAGAACAATATGACATTCTACTACCATAAAATCTCTTTATGGTAACCACAACTTAGTTCTTCACAAAATGTCAAATTCTTTCAGCTAATCTTATCACTTCTAAGCTTCAATCTCTTACTTAGCATATCAATTTTATACTCATGTTGTGTGCTTCTATTAAACAACAAGCATCAAAAGTCATTCAAATTTATCACAATTTTTCGCTCTTGTTATATTTTTCCATTTTTTTGGGTTGGGTGGCCTAGCATTTATAAAAGCTTCAATTTTATTTGATGTCATAAAAAACCAAGTTGTTCATAAGATTGTAAAATCTTCGGTTATAATTGAACCCATAAAAGCTAGTAGGTTGGAGGCGATTCGTATGAAAAAACCTTAAGTAGTAAACTTTTTGATAGTGGTGATTTTTTGGACATTAGTTGTAGGTGGATGTAGGACCATATTTTAACCCAACAATATAAAAATTTTGCTGTATTATTTTAATATTTATTTTTTATTTTTTAAATCATAAAAATAAAAAATTGACATATATAAAATCAAGGTTTTTCAAAAACATTAAATTTTTTATGAAGAATTTTTAAAAAAGAAATAGAATCCCAAAATCCAAAATGTATTTTAAGTCATACCAATTACCTGATCAAAGTGTCAAGCACCTAGTAACACAACTAAGTTCTTCCAAGTGTAACATAAATGTGGCCATATAAATTAGTCACATGAAATATTAAGAAATTTCCAAACTTGATAACAATATAGTATATTTGAGTATCTTTAATTTGAATGGATCTATCAAAGTTCATCATAATGGGTAAAGGAAGGCAATATGACTAACATTATGATGTAAATAACCATAATAACACCTAATAAATAATAATATTCTCATTAATAAAACTTATAGCTTCTCAAAAAATTTTAGTATTAAACATATTGAGAGATTTCACAAAATAATCAAATAGATTCTGATAGTGGATTAAGTAATACAATACGATAAATTTGTACCACAAATCATGGGGACATTAATTGGAATTTTTTATGCCAACAAGCTAATCAAACATTTGTTGAACTTTTAGACAATCAATATTTCTATTCTTCTTATCCATACCTAAGATAAACTCTAAACATTTATAATATGCTCAGAATTCATACCAAGAAGGAAAAAAGACCCAAAAAAGGACTATTGAGCAAAATTTTGTCATTGCCTTCATATGTTGCTCATTGTCAGCCTGACTGCACCTTAGTGTTTACATGGACAACATTTTCCTGAAATAAATCAATGAATATGGCTTCTATGCATAATCTAGATCACAAGTTCATATGACCTGCAAACACATCTAGATTAGCTACAACAAGTTTGCCAATGCAAACCAACATAAAGCAACATAGTCTTTAGAACCCTCAAACAAACTCAAATCTATCAAACTATTCTAACCTACCATCCCATTCTACCATGCATTAAGCTAGATCGGATCCATGACACTATTGTTGTCATGTCGGCCAATTGGCATGATCTATGACACAATAACATAGATATAACATAGGAACCACAGACATTACATCGACCCCATGACCTAATCCACAATAAAAACATAGTCAAACTTACAACACTAGAGTTGGCATTCCATCTCACTAACCAGATCCATGAAAATTTGATACGAATATCACTTGCAAGGTTTGCACAAACTTACCAAATAATAAACTAATAATATAACTGCTTAGGGAGCTATTTTGCAACTATTTAGTTTGAAGAAATTTTGGAACAAAAAAAAACAACTTTTTGACCAAAACTTTAGCAACCACTTTTTAGAAAAAAGATATTTAAAACTAAAATAGTGGCTTTTCGAACTACGATTTTGAAAAAGCTTTTTAAGATAAATCTTGCATTTTTACATTCTATTTTTTGCTTTGGCACTCTATAAAATTGGAGGTATAGTGATGCAGGAGCATCTAAAATTAGCACACAATCACCAATTTGTTGGTGTCATACTACTTTCACAAGTCCGCTAGTACAAAATTTATTTCAAAATTATTTTAAAAAAAGTTAAAATAAATTTTTTATTGATTCACCACTTCCGTCAACTGCCAATGTTTTGCTCTCATCAGCACTGTCATATGTGAACTCAAGAACACTGATTGACCAACGTTCATCTAGCATCGACTCGTTTTGAACTGACCTATGACAACCCACCTCAACTCGCCATTCGCACAAAACCTACCCAGCCTTTCTTTCTGCCAAACCCGAGCCAACCTTGAAGTTGGAACAAACACACTAAGACCTATGTCTACATTGCTTTGACATCACAAAGCAATTTTTTCCACCTGTCATATTGCCACCCACTATTCTTGCCACCAAAGGCCTAGAATTTATTTGCAAATTACTTAATTCAATTAATTTCGATGTTTTTTTTAACTATTTTTCATTTTTCTAAATTAGTTATGAATTTTTCAAAATCCTTATAAATAAGGATGTTTGTAATATTAAAAAAATAATGAAATTAAATTTACTTTGTTTATGTGCTTCCAACTTTGTAAATAAAGTGTATATACCTAACCCTAGTTGGGGACTCTAATTTTACTTGTGAGAGATAAGGATCGAAGGTGAGGTCTTGCCACCAATAGAGCCCACAACCAAACTCCTTTTGAGAGACAATGATCGAAGGTGAGAATCCGTCTAGTAAGAGAGTCGATAACCAAATAGATTCTTGCTTCTCCTAGCATTCACATAAACATCAAAAGTTTTAATTTTCAACAACTTTTATTTTTTAGGTAATAATCTAATGGTAAAGTTACTCTTTTCTATTATAGCAATTCATATAGAGTTTATCTAAATAGTTTTTTAGTATATCTAAATTTGGATGTTACAAAAATTATTTTTGTTGGATTTTATGCTTAATGCTAGAGGAGTCGTCAACTCAATTTAGTAATATGCACTACAATTTCAGAATGCCAATCTTTGAATAGTTCTTAAACGCCACATATTTCTTATTACCCTCATTATTATATATTACATTCTTTATATTCTCTAATAATCTTTTAAGTATTTTCAATATTGTAGAATCCAATTTAGACCCTAATAAAAGCTCAAATGTCCCATGCATCAACTTTGGTACCAAAGACTATGATTCTCTACTAAAAAAGTTTTTTTCTTTAATTTAGTTCATTCAACTTTGGCATTAAACATAAGCTTTTCTACTAAAAAAATTCTTCTACTTACTAAGTCAACTTTGGTTTTCAACTAATTTTTTATTAATAAAAAATTTCTTTTTTTTATTAAGAACATATTTCTTTATTTCCTACTTAAATTTAAATTTTTACAAAAAAATTTCTACAAATTATTTTTCTTTTAAACTTAGTTTATCCATTAAGTAACGTATAACTAGTTACATTGTTTTAAGAGGTGGTACAAAAGTAGTGATATGAGTCCCCATCATCTTTCTTGGGACTTAGCAAGGTCTATCTAAGAAGTTGAATGACAAAAGCAGAGACCTTGATCATTTGCCATTTTCTTAGAAGCATATCTCATCTCAAGTTTGCTAGTTTATGGCAGTGATTACTTTCACATTTTTTTTATTAAGAAAAAAAAGAAAAGAAAGGATATCCCAAATTTTTTTCATGATAACCCTTGTATGACAAATCCTTGAATGACCATGAGATCTAGTAGGTCTTATGAAATAGTAAATCAAAATCAATGATTAGTTAAAAACCAAAGACAATTTAAAACAAGATGTCATACTAAAAATATCCCAATCAATAGCCCAACTCAACAAAATAGTTGGTTAAATCCTACTAAACCAATAATGTGACTAAAATCTCAAAATAGAAACTTATAACGAAAGAAGTGTCACAAATAATTATTTAGAAGAAAGAAGTCCAAAGATATGTAGAAACTATAAAAGACATGATGATCCTTTCGATAACTCAAATCAAGATATCTATAGAAGAGATCATGATAGAAGAAGAAGAAATAAACATTCAAATTAGTCTAGAAAAAATAATTATTTACATATATCTAGTAATGAGAAAATACTTATGTGGCATCGAGATAAAGAGCACATCATTAATGTTAAATTGGATGCCTTAACATTTTGTGGTAGCTATGATTCTAATGATTATATCAACTGACAGACTAGTGTTGATGATTGTCTTAATTGAAAAAAATTGAGTTAGTAAAAAAATATCAATTTATTAAGACTAAACTCATTAGTACTACTTATAGATTCTTTAGAAAGTTAGAATGATAATATATTATCAATGATGAATAAGTACACCAAACATGGAGAAATCTTGAAGGTTAAGTTGTACCACAGGTTTGTTCCAATAGCCTATAGTGTTGATATATTAGATAAATGATAAAGATTTTCCTAACGCGATAGATCTATTGAGTATATTAACAAATTTTAGGATTATAACCTAAATATGATATAGATAACCCAACCACACAGGATTGCCACATTTTATAGAAGGTTTAAGGCAATACATACATGTTGAACTTAACTTGAGAAATTTTACTACTTTATAGAAAACTTATCGCATAACTAAAAATGCGAAAAAAGAAGAATTTTTTATTTTAAAAGAAATGATGAGCCAAACTCTATGAAGGCTCACACTATAATATTTCAACACACTGATACTCACACTTCATCTACCTCATCCATCATAGTTTATAAACCTCCCAAACAAATATTGCCACCCACTTCTTCACCACATTCCTTAAGAAAACTCACATAATGTAGAATTACCTATTTTATGTCCCAAAAGAAGGGTGTATAGTTGTAAGCTACCTAAAGCAATCGATGACCCTGAACCTAGAAAGTGTTAATGAAAAAGAAAAGTCAAAAGAAGAGAAAAACATAATGCATGATGATATAATTGAGTAAGAATTAGAGGACATAGAAAATTTAATAGTAAAATGCACCCCTATAACTCCATAATCATAAGATGACTGAAAGTTCACCAATATGTTTAAGAAAAACATAAAAATTAAGGAACAACTATATATGCTGATAATAAGCAATGGTAGTTACATTAATATATTATCCCCTCATTCCACTAAGAATAACAACAATGTGACATACTAAATTTGAAAAATAATTTCCAAATTTTCTTAATTATAACTTTCATGACAACCATGATATTTTCTTTTATGTTGCATTTGATTTTAACTTGATTGATTTTGAGAAAAAAAAATTATTTTCTAAAAACTACATAGGTTTTCCAAAAACTAAACTCTTTAAAGAATAATTAAAATTAAGAAGAGATTATTAGAGTGATATTAATTATTTTAGTACAAAAAAAAACTATATTGAGTTATTAAAGTTTTCTTTGGTTTTGTCTTCAAAAATGAAAAGAAACTTACTAATATTTATGTCATGACTTGACGTGCCAATACTTAGTTAATTTTAATTTTGTTTAAATTTGTATGAGTCCCCCCCCCTCTGATGGACATCGTGTTCACAAATTTCTAACACTAAATATTTTTTATGTTTTATTATTCTATAAATTATATTTTTTATCTTAATATTTTTTGTTTATATGTGCTTATATGTATTTTTTTAGAGATATATATTTTAAAGTTGTAATATAATAATTATTTTCAATTTATAATATTTTATATATTATTTTTAAATTACATAATATCTATCCCTCAAATTGTTAAAACTTTCTTATCGAAATATACTACAACTAGAATTTTGCTAATATTTTTTTTGAACCATGCAAAAACTTTTTAACATTAAAAATTAATTTCAAATATTTTCATTTTTATTAATTAATTATTATTTTCTATTTTAGTTTTTTAATGCAATGTTCTAACCTTTTTTGCAATTTTCAATCATTATTATTTGTTACATATTTAAAGTTCATTTTTCTACCTAGATATCTAATGTTGTTATCCTGGTATAATAATATTTTATTGTAAATACACATAATTATCTTTTTCTTAATTGTCAAAATTAATAGCTTCTTTAAATTTTACTTTAGTCTATTGTACTATGAAATTGTGTAAACATAATAATCAATTTTGTGTTATTTAAAAATCTTTTTTTGACTAATTAATCTTATTTTACTAAATTAAATAATTGAGTTATTATCTCTATTATTTTAATTTTTTGATCTCTTTTATACCATCTTTAATCGATGTAAATTATTTGTAATTGGATTTCTTATAAAAATTCATTTAAAATACTATGATGTTATGTCATTTAATTGATTTTTTTATTGTTAATTTTTTTAATTAATTAAAATGTTGAGTTTAGTAGGTTTATATTTCAATATACATGATATTAGTGTTATACATAATGTTTTTAATATTAATTGTTTTAACATTTTTATGATTTTTGTACATTTTTTAATAATTATTTATTTTGTTAATTTGTTTTTGGAAGTTTTATTACTAAAATACTTTTTTAAAAGTTCAAATATAAAAATTAAATTTCAATATTTTAATTACCATAAAACATATGAAATTTTAAGTAAATTACAAATTTTATTATTTATGCTAAACTTGTTTTTTAAAAAACTAGAAAACTATTTTATTGACGCAAAAGGCCAATGTTTTACTAATAAAATTATTATACTTCTTAAATATTCCACAATTTCTTGTGTTTCTAGGATAATGAAATATCCATCACTGATTGATCAAGATAATAATTTTATTATTTATATGTATTATGTCTTATATTCTAGTTGAACTTAACTAGGTATTTTATTTTTTTACCTTTAATAATTTTATTTTTTTCACAGGAATCTTTACATTTCTTGTTTAGCACCATTTTTTCGCTTAAATATTTTCAAATTATTGAAATTTTAATATTTTTAGTTTATCATTTTTTAGATGATTTATTATTTCATTTCCTATCAATAATCTTTATTTTGAAGTACCTTTTTGAAATGGATTATGCAATCTAATCAAACCACATCTCTAAAAGCCAAATATTATATAAGATAGAGAATAGAAACGGCTAGTAGACGTAGTCACATGCCTTTTCTATAGTTATCGAACGAATTATTAAAGATGAGGCAAATATTCAAACTCATTTGTAATCTTTCACTACTTTTTTTATTATCCAATTTAATCTAATTTCAACATTTTGTGTTTCTATTCAATTAACTATTTGTTTTTCATAAATCGTGCTATTGATTTTTAATAATATGATTATTTGCTATCATTATGATTTTCTTTTATGATTGTATTTTCTTAAAATTTTTCAAATATTAATTAAAATTTTTTTGAGCTTCATTATTAATAAAATATTTTGTTACTAAACCATATATTAACTTTATATAAACATATTCTAAGGATTTGGCTATCTAAATGATTGTTTTAAATAATTATTTAATATTTTGCAATTAATTTTAAACATTTGAGCTCTTTAGTTATAATAAAAATTTTCCAAAACATGTTTAAAATAAAAAATATTTGCTGAAACAATATTTTGAATACTCATTATTTTTAATAAAAGTTTATCTTGATTTGTTATCCAATTAATTTTAAATGTTAAGGATTTTTTTTACAATCCTAATAATTTGATATAATTTTATATTTCTTTTACTATTTTCAAGCAATAAATTTTTAATAAAGTATGAATATTTAAATACTTATTAAAATTAATTATTCCTTACTCTAATTATTTTTTGGAATAATGTTTTATCACATAATATCTTTGAATCAAATTATCACAATCCCTTTTTTAACATATTATAAAACAGAATAGGTTTTGTAATGTAATCCACTATTAAATTATTATGCTAATTCCTTTGAACCTCTTAAATTCTTTTTATCGTGATAACATTCTAATTTATTATTTTTATGTTCATTTTTATTTGAAAAAAATCAAAAGTATTTTTTCTTTATGTTTTCATTAACATGTCACCATATGTTTTTCAATATTTAAATATTTTTAATTATCTAACTAATTTTTTATACATATTTCGTTTATATTTTGATTATTATGACTACATACATAATTTTTTTTAAAATACCAAGTTTGGCAATTTTATATCTTGTACTCAATGTTAGGTTTTTTATTTTTTTTGCTTATAATAAGGTTGATATTTGGAGTACATTTTAATCGTAGTATTTAGATGATCAAGTGTGCAATCGCCATAGAAGTTTTATTTTATTACATTGCCTTAAACATGCTATGTCTACATCAACATATTAATTATCAATATTGTTTAAAAATGACTCTTTGAATAAAATATTATTTTTAATTGAATTACGCAAAATTATATTTCATTTTTCTCGCTTCATAATTTCTTTTTTTATTAACGCATTCATTAACCAATTTTTAATATAATATTTTGGCTATAATGATCAAAGTTTTTACTTCATTTTTTGCAGAGAACTTTTCATTTACTTTTCTTTATTAGAATTGTTTTTGGGAACTTTTTGTGTGTAAAAGTTTTAAGAGCTTTAATATTGTGTAACACTATTTTTTATATCTTCTTGCGATACAATTTTCTTTTTCACTAACATATCTTGTTTTTCTATAATGAAATCAATAATTGAAAATGCATAAAAAAAATTTTTGGTTTGTTAAAATATAATTCTTTTGCAATTAAAATTTAAAAAATATTTAATGCATAAATATAATTCTTAAATTTTACTTAAAATAATTAAATTCCTTTAACATTAGAGTATGTTTGTTCTTGTCAAAAATATCTTTTGGTTTTAATCCAAGATTCCTGAACAAACCAATATTAATCAAATTCTATGAGTATTGTCATAAAAATATATTTTTTGTGTAAATATTTTAATTAATCACAATTATGACAAAACTTAACAAAAAAAGTTTAGTTGAGCTAAACTAAAAACTGTATTAGAAATATAAGAAAATAATCATTGACAAAGACAAAAAAATATTTAAAATTTCTTTAACATTTTAAATAACAAACTTTAATGAATAAATTGTCCAAAATAAATTAAAGTTTCATAAAGTGAAAAAACTTAACAAAAAAAGTTTAATTGAGAAAAAGTAAAAACTATATCAAAAATATAAGAAAATAATCAAAGACTAAAAACAAAAAATATTAAAAATTTCTTTAACATTTTAAATGACAAACTTTTATGAATAAATTATCCAAAATAAATTAAAGTTTCGTAAAGTGAATAGCAAATACTAGAATTAAATAAAAATGAAATTTTAAAGCAAAAAATTAAATAAATGATTAGATACATTAATATGATAACAAGGTCCATAAATATTCTACCATAAGTTATGAAAAAAAAATCATATTCTATTAAATAATATAATTAAAACCTTTTAGGAAATAGAAAGAAATAGAGTAAGGTCCACCAAATTTTCCTGAACTTGAAATTATTTTGGCATAATATTTCAAAATGAAATGAAAAATACTTTCAATGACAAAAAGTGTAAAATAGTCAAAACATAAAGAATAATTAATGATCGAAATTTGAAATTATTAAAAGGAAATGTCATATTATTTAAAAAAATTATGAGACACAAGTATAAAAACTATGTTATTAAAATTAAGAAAGTTAAAAATACATAAAAGACTACAAGAAAACAAGATTTTCATATATTAAATATCAAGCGTGACTTATTGCAGATTATCAAAATTAATTACTAGAAGAAAAAGTATGGCATCCTTAGTGAGACGAACCTAGCTATATAAACATTTCAGTTTTAGGAAATTATGTAGAATAGTTTTTCTCTTTTTCCTTGATACCACAATCATAATCAATAATTTTATACTTGCTTATTTAGATAATAACTACAACATATAAATTTTTTTCAAAATAAGAAACAAAAAGCTTCTTAAAAAATATCAATGATATTATTTTTTTAAAAATAAAATTTATTCAAAATGTATCACATTGTACTATAAAAAAGGTATTCTAGGCTTTTGATTTTGTACATATATTAAATGAAGAAAAGTTTTTAAAACAGGAGTTTGTGCTACCTATTCTTTTGATAATATCTATCCCATTTAACAATTATTCTTGACTAAAATAGTTGATGCTCCATAAAAAAATATGCCTAAAATAATTATTTGATGTAAGAAAATAAAATCTTACTTCCATTACAAATTTCAATTCTAAGTAAAATAATGAAAATGTAATACTGTTGCATGTCCTGAACTGAATGAGCACATAACCAATTATACTATAATCCTTCATTACTTAATCTATCCACCTTAACTATCTTAAAAATCTATTCTTAATCATATCTTAATATTATTTAAATAAATTTTACAAACTGTGTATCAGAATTACGATAATTAATTAGTAAAAATAATTCTAATATATTTTAATGGGGACCAGTAGCCTTGACAGCGCCTAAAATATGTTGGATGTTATTAAAGGGTTGAGAAAGCTTGTTAACAAACCTCTCAACAAGTTATGGTACTAAGTAAGACTACAAAAACTGTTTATGCGGTCTTGGATCAAGTTATTACAATCGTACCTGCATATACAATTTATAGTGCATCACTAGTCGTAGGTAAACTAAAGGGCAGCCAACACCAAATGTGGGATAATCAAATTTTTTTTGTGATTCATGCTTCTAAATTGTAGTCATAGCCAAAATTGTCGAGTTGTATAATTTCATGATCAAATAATTCTAAACCCCTCTCTATTTCTAGGAAGATAGATAATATCCTTCATTACATGATATTATTTCACATTCACACGATATATGTTATTTTATATATATGATCAAAATTTTATCCTTTGATCAGTATTCAGGTCTAATTGTCACATTCAAATCCTATTTCTAAATAGCCCCAATCGAATCTTATCCATTCAATTGTGTAGTTTTCATGATCAAATATTCCTATATCATTTAGATCTAGTAGCTCATGCAAAACAACCCTTTTAGTCATTATTTTTTAGCTACTAAAACATTTTAATTAAACTACATTTTTTTATTAAAAAATCTAAAAGTAATCTAAATAATAAGATTATTTTAATTATTTAATAAGTGTTTTTAGTTGTTAGATTATGTTTATAAATAAGAGAATTTTTTAGTGATATGGATTAATGAATTTTTGCACTATCTGAAAGTAATTTTCAAGTAATCACATTCAAGTCATTTATAGCATGTGATCGTTATTGCTTCAATACACTACCTCTTTTAGTCTTCAAACTCTTAAAAGTAGTGTTCTTCTCAATCAATAAAGTTATAAATTTTTGTTGTTCTTAATTGATTTAATTAAGGCACTTGTGCCTCTTTAATCATTTTTAATTTAATGTTACCAATTATTTTTCTGCTATCACCATTTTATATTATTGTGAGGTTGTTGTATATGGTTTCTTTCGTTTTGTTCTTGTAATAGTTTAGTCTTCCTATTTTTTGAGAAAAGGCATTATTGTCAAAATTTTTTTTGTGGATTACAAAAGATTCTTTTAAATTGAACATCTAAAAATCATTTGTGTATATTTTAATTCTTATTATTTTTCTATTTCCTAGTTTTTATAAACTTTTTACTTAAATAAATCAAAATATTTTAAATTAAACACAAATTATAAAAAATATTTTTCAGATTTTCTCAAGCTTTTGAAATGTACCTAAAGCTATTTCTTTTAGTATTTTCGTAAAAAATTAGAAATTTCAATTCTTAAGTAATCATCATCACCTTGTAAAATCATAATTAAATTAGTATTAGAGCAAGATTTCCTTCTTACAACAAGAAATTCTACAAGTGATTTAGGGCTTAAATTAATTTTTTTGTCAGTTTAGGAGTAGGTGGCTCTTCCTATATGCCACCACTATTTTGTGGTGATATAAATCTCTATTGAATGACTAAAATAACTAGTTATTTAAAACACATTAATAGAGAAATGCTAGAAGTAACACAAATTCCATATTATTTTCCCACTAATAAAATCTCACAAGATATTTTTTACTACTGAATTTATGAATATTATACATTGGATACTACTAAATTTAAAAGAATTATGAGTTTTAAAATAGCTTATAAAATTTGGCATGAGTTACTTAGGTTTTAGAAGAGTCATTTAAGAAGGATGAAATAAAAACATACAAGAAAAAAGAAGACATAGAAAATAGCTTTGAATGAGTCAATAATGATTATTACAAGTGGAAAGGAAGAAGATAGCGAAGGACTCTTTTGCATTATGGTTGAAGAATAAAAAGAATAGGGTATATCTTGAAGTGAGGAGAAAAATTACTTCAAAAAATAGGTTAAACAATTACTATATGTTCACAAAAGATATCAAAAGTTAAATAGAAAATAAAATACTTTAAAAGAAGAATATAATGAATATAAAATCCATTATTAAAAAAATTATAGAAAAGTTCAACATGTATTTTGAGAGCGTGGAAAGGCCCACGATTTAAAAGAAATCATTAATAAGCATGCATCATTAGTTAAGGAATCGAGTGATTTTAAATACTAATACTCTGCTTAATCACTTTCCAAAGCAAAATCTAATTTGTAGAGAAATGTTCGTTACAAATGTTAGAAGATCTTATATGCATACACATATTCATGGTTTACATGCTATAATCATATTAAATGACATTATTGCATGCAACATGGTCATACATCACATGCATGTAAGATTAAAGCTAATATTTAATTAAAATTTCCAACTTTTGCACTGTGAGTGAAACAAATAATAACATAATTATACACAAATACGTTAAACCAAAAATAGCTTGGGTTCTCGAATCTAATAGTTATAAACATGTATTATACATGTAAACTTTGATTAATAAATTTAAACTAAAAAATTAATATGAACTTAAATAAAGAATAAATGAGAACTAAGAAATGAAGTTTAAATTATTCAACTAAAATAAATAGAGAAAAATGATATAATTAATCAAAATCGTAAAACTTTAAAATATATTTACAATCATCATAAAGAATAACTTAAATATGAAATTTTGATTGGTTTTATAATTGATTTTTATCATTAAAGTCTGAACTAATGTGTAAATCCTAAAAATAGGGATCTTAAAATAATCCTTGATAATAAGAAATTCACTTAATTTTCAAATATGTTTTATAAAAATAATTTTATGTTAATTAAAAACTTGAATTTATAAAAATTTTAATTTATAATTTTTGTGATTGCGAAAAATAAATATAAAAGTTTAATGGTAGACCAAAATGCCTTTTAGGCTTTATTCAAGTTAAAAGCTACGTCCACCCCAAACTAAGGTTGAGAAAAACTTTACTAATAAAAGAGTTATAACTTGAGATTTTTTTCATACGATAAACCTGAAAGCTATTTGAGATTTTTTTTTTCTACGATTCATGTGAAAGTTACAAGCTTTTAAGAGTTTAATTATAACCTAGGTTTTATGAGCTCAACCACAACTCAGGTTTTTTTAAGATCAAATGGACCTTAGGCTTTCACAAATAGTCAGTCACCCAACCCAAAAGAAAAATACCAATATAGTAATAAAATAATATTTTATAAAGCAAAACTTACAAATTTTGGTATCCTTATTTATGTGTACACAAACACAAAAAAAACTCAAAAGTATAACAAGATTTTAGAAAATAAAAGCTTAGAAGAATTAGGCTTACCTAAAAGATTCTAAAATTCAAGTTATAGTCACTGGGTACTACAAAAAATTCATGTCAATAGAATATGATGTAACCCCTCTTGGAGATTTTAAAATCTTATTCACATTCAATAGTCATTTTATTCATAATAATTAGAAATTTATAGAAAAAGTTTGTTCATAACCATTATAAAATGTAGTAAAAGCTTTTTAAAAAGCTGCTATCGAACATCTTAAAATGTATTTCAAATTGGCTCAAAATTAAAAAATGGCTACTTCAATGACATATATAAGGACAAGTTATTTAGCCATTAAGCACGATTGACTTGATTCATTGGATTAGCTAAGAGGAGATTACGACCAACCAATAAAATGTTGTAAAGGAGGATGAGATCTTAGTAGTTGGATCAAGTTGGATTCGATCTAGACCATTAAATCAAGTTAGCTGAGATCTGGATCGTTCGATTAATCAACTACAAAATTGAGAATGATTTCAACCATATGGATAAAAATTTATTATTTAAAGCCACATGATTCAAGAATAAAGTTTTCACAAGAAAAGAAATCTAAAAAAGTCAAACAAGTTCACGACAATTGGATGTCGAGCAGGGATCAAGCACTTATAGTGGATGATGTAGTAACCCTCTGATCAGCTAATCAAATTGAGAGCTAAGTCAATTAAGAACATTAATTAAAGGTAGATAGGATCTCCTTTGTTCCATCAAAAAAATCAGTGAATGGACGATAATGAGCACTGATAATTTTGGAAGAAGAGAAGTAGCAAAGAATAGTCGCACATTACATAGTATTAAAGGGATGTGCTCTTCATAAGCATTTGCACAACGCTATTTTGTGAGCCAAAAAGGGGCCGGCTCCTCCTTGTCTGCTCATGATTTAATCATTCAACAAACTCATATAGTTAGAGAATTACAAGTCTTATATAGCCCAACAAGACTCAAGAGTATAGTAGACTGGCTTAACTTGATTTTGTCTCAATCACTACTCCTAACAATTGCAAATGCCTGCCTTAGCTTAAGCTCAAGCCTGGAGCATTTCTTTTTGGCATAACTAAGATGTAGATTAATTTTTTTAATTATTTAACTATGAAAATTTGAGCATAATTATTTTTTTATTTAATTAAGGTTTAATAATTACACAAAATAAAATTTTGGAAAAATATATGAGTATGATTTAACTAAGAAATAATAATTATTAAATTATGAAAATTTTAACAAAATCATTTTTTTATTTAGTTAAGGTCTAATAATCAACCTAACATAGAATTTCAAAAAAATATATAAGAGTGTGATTTAACAAACAATAAAATGATTGAAAAATAGAATCACATTTCATAAATCAATGAATAGTTTAAGATTTAAACAAATAAAAACTTTGAGAGATTAAAAAGAGTGTTTAATAATTTTGATGCCTAAATATAATTTGAAATTAATATAAAAATAGAGTGTCATAAAATCAATAAGCTAATATTCTATTTTATAGTAAAAGAAATTTTATCAAAACTAACGCACATGTGTTCAATTTTGTTTGTTGATAATAAACTCTCTAAGTACTTTTCAAAAAAATTTAAATAAATTTTTGAGTTTTAGATACACAATGTTTGTATTAGTGCGAAAACTTGAAGAAGTGTAGCATAAGTGAAATTGCATGAAAACAATTCTAGATGGAGTAATAAACTATCAAAAGATACATTTTGAATTAATTTTGAGGAAATTTAATTTTACTTTGATTAAAATATTAACATTGATTGAAATATTATCACAAGAAATAAAAATTAAATCTTATTAATTTTAATATTCTAAAAAAATTACGTCTTAAAAAACTTATTTCTTCTTCATTTATTATCTTGAATTCATTTTTTAATTTTTTTATTATATCTTAGTATTTATTCAATAAGTTCTATAAAATGTACATTATATGTATAATAATTAATTAGAAAAAATAATGCAAACTAAAATAATAAAATTATTAGTAAAAGAACCAAAAGCTTTTATAGTGCCTAAAACATGCTAGTTATCGTTAAGAGGTCTGTAATGAAATTCCCGAAGCTTGTGGTCAATTGTGATCCTAAGTACAATTACAAACATAGTTCTTAAGGTCTTAGAATGGGTTAGCGCTCTCATATCCATATATATAATTTCTAAATCATCAATGACAGCATGAGTAGTGAACTTTTGAGAAAAACTAGAGGTTAGTCAACCCTAAATAAGCTGACTTCGAGGAATTTTTAGGCTTTATATGCAAAACATCCTTATTCACTTTCATAATGTGGGACTAAACAAAGCCTTGTTTTTATAGGAGCATGCTTTAGAATTATGGTACTAACTAGGACCTTCTGATCATGCAAGTTCATGCTCAAGCGATGTCGATCTCCTCCATCTTTTTATAATGACAGATAAGTCTTACTATCAAATCAAGATAAATTTTATGGTTCTGATTAAATTCTTTTTCTAAACATCCTTATGAAATCTCATTCATCCAACAAGCAGTTTTCCTAAACAAATTGTCTCAGATCGTTCCAATAGAGCGACTCATGTGCAACATTTCTTTTTGCTATTTTTAAGCCATTAGAATGTTTTATTTAAATAAAAATTTTTCAATTAAAAAAATTAAAAAATAGATAATACAATAATGCTTTTTTTCCTTCATAATAAATGTTTTTAGATATTACAAAAAAATCTATAAATAAGAGAAGTTTTGAACAAAATGGATTGATGAATCTTTATGCAATATGAAGAAAATTTTAAAGTCATTAGCAACCCATGATAATGGTCACTACTGTAGCTACTTCCTTTACTTATCAAACTCTTAATCACAACCTTCTTCACATGTAAGCTAAGTTATTAATTTTCTTTATTCCTAATTGATTTAATTAAGATAGTTGTACCTCTTTAATCATTTTGTTAACCAAATGATTTTAGTGGTATTGATTTTTATTTTATGTCACCATATCTTTTTCCTCTATGGTCATTTTAATTTGTTGTAATGCTATAATAACTTGTTTCTTTTTTCTGGAATTAGCCAATACGTATTTTGGTAAATGAACTTTACAAAGTTTTTTTCACAAAATTTGTCGGGACTCGATGTAGGTTTTTTAGGTAGAATCACAAAAATATCATCGTTGTATATTTTAGTTCTTATTGATTTTTTAATTTCCAGTTTTTTTATAAATTATTATTATTAAAAGAAAAAGTAATATTTTTATCTTAATTTTAAATTTTTATAAAATACTTTAAAAAATTTTATTCAAGTATTTTTGTGACAAATTTAAATTTATATTCATAACAATTTATCCCTTTCTTACTGATCTAAGCTTAATCATATGTCATTATGAAGTGTTAGTTTATGAGGGTGGGGTGAATTGTTTGGAATAAAAGTTTGTCTTTCTTAGAGAATATTTAGAAGAATACTTTAATATATTTTTTAACAAACTTATGTATGTCTTTAAAAGTGAGTTTAGCAAACATTAAATTTATTTTAAAAATTATTAACTCTATTTTAAGGAATGTTGATTTCTTTTCATACTAAACTTTTAAAAAAATATCAAAAACTTTGTATAAATAAAAAATGATAAGAAAATGGTTTTTAGGTGATTCAGCTTAAAATGACACCATTATCTACCCCTAAAAAGATATAACAAAAACAAATATAACTAAAATAACTCTTTCTCCAAAAGATTGGTAGGTTAAAATCTTACAACAATAAAATAATAGAAATTGGCTACTAGAGCATCACAACCTAACAAACTTGAAACAAAATAAAACAATTTAGTAACACAAAAAAAAATTAATAGAAACAAAACTTTATACTTAAAAATGACGAAAGAGGAACGAGTATTTTAAATGAATCAACTAAAAAAATTAAGAACTTCACTCATTTGAGAAGAAAGTAAGGATTACGAACTTGATATGTGAAAAACAAAGCATAAGGATGTGATGATGAGTAGTGGGTGCTAACGACTTAAATGTCATCACTTGAAAATTTTTCTTTAAATTTCATCAAAATTTCATCTATCAATGTTATTTAGAAAATCACTAATTTATAAAAATTTTTCTAATTACTAAAAGGACTTACCAAACAAATCAATTAGCCATTATAGGTAAATTATGAGCATTTTAATGTTTTGAAATAATGGCTAAAAGAGGCATTACGTAAGAGCTGCTAGATCTAAAGGCTCTTAGATCATTTCATCATGAATGAAACATGATCAGATGTTAGACTAAAAAGGACTATTTGAACTAAGCCAAGTGTTTAATTATGAAAGATATGGCTCTTATGCATGGATAAAACAAGGGTTTAATTATGAAATTACATTATCGAACAACAAATTTAATTATTGTTTTTAAGAGTCTAATGAGATTACGATCATTTGATTTCATAATTGCATGTTTAGATGATAAAATCACTAATGATTTTGAGTATAGTCATGAAAAATGGTCACATTTTAGTTCCACATTACATGAACGATGATTTGTTATTGCTTTATAAAAATTTTCTTATGCCTCATAATAAGTGCATTATTGTGGTTTAGTAACCCCTAATTAACACTAAAGTAATTTCTTTTATTCAAAAAACGTTAACACTCCATTAAAATTTGATATGTGAGCTATGTATTGAACAAAAATTTTTTAATAAGATTTGGAGATATTTTATCAATCTGATAAACCAAGTTACCCACATTTAGGAGCTATGCTCTAACCGGAGACTTTCGATTATTATTAGTAATATGTATTTACTTTTTATTATTGTAATTATATTTTTATTTTTATTAATTAATTATTATAATTATAATACACTTTTTGAAATAAGTTATTGCTAAAAAATTTTTAATGATATGATCAAGAATAAAATAATTCTTAAGATGGATGAACTTTGATCCATATTTTAGAGTCGTAATATTTTTTCTAAAATGATTAATTTTAAAAAATTTTTTTTACTTCAAATAGTGATTTTAATTTAGAATAACATTCAAATCAAAACGAAATTATAATATCTATAATTAAATTCAAAATATTTCTCTTAATTATTTTTCAATCTAAGCAAAATGATCATCCAAAAATTTCACCTTTGCTCTTCTTTCCTTTCAAAGTTTACCTTGAATAAAGGTATCGTCTATCTAAAATTTATAATTTATTTAAACAAATTCATTAGTTATACTTAGGGTTCATGATCATCAAATAAAACATCATGACAACGGGTCAATACAACAATCCCTCTTTCTTCACCATAAAAAAACTTTTAATAAAATGTATTAAATTATAAATTATTTATAAAAGTAAATATCAAAAGAATTAAAGATAAGTTACTCAACTAGTATGCCATATTAGATTAATATTGTCCTATAATTTCTTGTCATTTTATCTTTTAATTTCTATTCTCCCCCTCTTTGTCAACTCTATATTCAGTAGATTGTTCACAAATTTACATATTTTTTAAATTATAAATCAACTCATCAATTTTATTAAGTCTATTATGTTCAAATTATACCTATATCAAATGATTAAGGACTTGCATAATTTAATTCAAATATATTTAATTCATTCTTTCTAATTATTACCAAAATTTACTATTTAAGCTATCTTGTGTAATGGATGGCTTAAACTTTGTTATATGGATTATGGTTAGGAAAGATTAAGTTTTAACACAAATCATAATTTCATCTATAACTTATTTGTTTATAAGATCATTACAAAAACTCAATGTTTAAGGATTTTCTATGACTATTTTTATTTATTATTATAATTTTCTACACTTAATTTTTCAAATTCTATTTGAGCAACATATATATATGTATATATATATATTGCTTTAGTTGAAATTAATTGATCAATGTTTTAATATATAGTATTTGATTTTAATTATTAGATTTGATATCGCAAACCATTTTATGTCCAACACTTTTAGTTGTAATTGAGAAACTATTCTTATTCATATAAAGAATTTTTCCAAAAGAGCTAAATCCTTATAACAAAATCATAGAAAAAGAGTGCTATGATCATGCAACATAATAAACTCGATAATAGAATAAAATAATTCAATGAAACAAAATATAAATTAATAAAAAAAATCTTATGATTGATGAAAGCTTATTGAGAAATAAGTGTTCTAATTAAATCAATTATAATTAAGGAAAATTTAGAACTTAGCATGTTTTAGAAAAAAGTAGAGATTATTAGTTTGATGATTGAAGCATGTACCATAAGAAAATGTCAATAAGCATCGACAACTAAACATTTGAATAACATGACCTAAAAAGTTTTATTCAGATTCCTTAAAAATGATGGCAGTCTATCTTGTTTATTAATTCACATTTTTATAAACGTTTTTAGAGTAAAACAACTTTACAAATTAACCAACTACTCATTATTATTTCAATTAAGAAGTCCACAATAGTATTTAATTAATAAATTATAAAATTATAAACAACTAAAACACCCACTACATAGGAGCCACTCGATTGGAAGGCTCTTAGACAATTTCTTTGTGAAATCTTCTCGATTCGATGGATAAGATTAAAAGCACTATTTATAAATTGGGATTTAATTTGAACCACTAAATCTAAATCAAGATTGAATGTCAGATTTATCTCTTACATGTAGATAAAACATGGACTATGAGATCTCAAATTTATGTGATTAGACAGATGATCTAAATAGGTCTTTTTAAAAAGGGATGAAATTAGAATCATTCGATCACATAATTATGCGATTGGATAGTAAAAACAATCACACAATCTTTAACACCAACTTGTGAAATGGATATAGGATTTTTTTTAGTCTTACATTGAGTAAATGATGGATTATTATGGCTTTTTTCAAGCTTTTCTTATTTGAAAACTTTACTTTTTTTTTGGTTTGTCTAGCCCTTATTACGTTCTAATGCAAGTTATGTTTGGATTCTTGATTTATGAATGAATCAAAATTGTTCTATATGTTTGAGAGTTATTTTATCGACATGATAAACATTATTAGCTGTATTCAAGCACTGTGTTATAGTTTAGACTTTTGGTTCTTTTAAATAATATTTTTTTTTTCTAATTATATAATTATTTTTATAATTAATTTTAGTAAATATAATACACTTTTTGCAACAAGTTTTGGAAAGATAATTTTCAAAGATATGATAACGAAAAAATTACTCTTGGATGGTAAAGATAAGATAAAGATTTTAGAATCCTAATACTTTTTTAAGATGATTAATTTAAATAAGAATAAATTTTTGTATCTCGTATGATCGATTTCAATCAAGCTTATCATCTATTCGAAATAAAATTAAAATAAATGAAATTAAATTTAAAATAATCTCTTTTTTAAATTCAAACCATAACTCCTATTCTTTTTTTAACTTCTTCTCTACACACAAGTATCGATTTTTTAAAATTCACAAATTTTTTTTTTACAGATTCAATAATACTTTTTACGATTTGTTATCATCAAACAAAGTACCACGACTGTGTGTCATTAACATAATACATTAAACCATCAAATACTCTATGAAACTATAATAAAACTACAGACTATCATTTGATAGTGATGGTCTCCATTCTACAACACTTTCCGACCATTCTAACTATTTATAGGACCACTTGCTACTCACTTGCAATATTGTCTCTTATGCCTAAATGCTTTGCCATTACAAAACTCCTTTTAGGTCTAGTGAAAATATTATTGAGAATATTAAATGTCTTGTGTTATATAAGTATTAACTTGGACCATTACTAATTTTTTTAGAAAATTAAATCCACCTTCAAGAGGTGACTAACCTTTCTTCCTCAAAAAAGCATCATATAATCACTTCATGAAACTTGTTCCTTCCCCATCCTTAAGGGCACTTTCACATTTACCAAATTTGTCTACCTCTTCCTAGCCTTTCCTATACTTTTCCATTCCCATCCCAACTATAATATCTTTGTTATTTGTTGCTTTCCTCTCAATACTATCCTCATAAGGTACATAATTTTTCTTTTACTAGATATCTAGTGTGACCAAAACCTATCCAAGGTTACTATTTCTAGCACATTCTATTGTAAATGACTTCTATAACTTTTTCAAGAAATTTAAAAAAACTACTCCATGTGTTATTTATTTCGATAAATAATTCATATGTTTCCAAAATCATTTGGCTCTTTTAATATTTTCCTTTAAAAATTCCCTAACAATTAAATTAAAATTATTTTTAAAAACTTTTTGAATTGTTTTATGACATATACATTTCAATTTGAAGAATAATTATTATTTGACTTCTCATCTATATTACAAATTACTTCAAATAATAGTTTTTAGGATATTATAAAAAATATACCTATGCAAATTTCATTTAGTCACATTCACAATAAATTTTATATTCATTTACATTTATTCAAAAAATGTTAAAAGTTCTCTTGAAGTCCATTGAATATTTTGTAAACTTCCCTTCATTTAAGAATTTAATCATTCAAATTCAGAAAATATTGGGATGCCTACAAATGAACTCTTCCTTTACTTCCTCAATAGCTACAAGTCAATATAACTTATCCATTGGCCTTTCCTCCTGAAATAATCATGCATGCACCATCATGGTACTTTGATCATGTTCAAATATATTAGTTGTATTAGCAAGAAATTTTATTAAAACTAAAAGAAAAAATATAGTATGTTCCCTGGCTAATGATAACAACAAAATTATCTTCTAAGCAATGTAATAATTTATTTCAAAAATGTATAACGACAAAAAATTCCTTGTCTTTAATTATCCCCATTTTCCAAATATTATAATGCATTTTGTTAGACTTACCTTTAACAATACATACTCCTCCTCTTAAGATTGGTTGACAAAAAAAGATCCTGGAACGACAAACTTTATTGTTTTCTACTAAGACATTTTTTTAGGTTGAGAATGTAGATAGAACTTTCTTCAACAAGGATTGTGCTAATTAATTTCTTCAAGTCCAATATTACTTTAATGATAGCATATTTGGATGATCAAACTATGACTTATGTGAACGATTTGGTAAGATTGTAAGTGTATGATTTGAGATGAACATAATCAGTGAGGTTTCCTATTTTCATGAATGCATGTTAAGTAGGATTAGAAAGGTCTCCTTGATCTTGAAAAAATTATATAAATGATAAGATCAAACTTAAAAAAGAACGAAATGGTTCAATCAAAGAAGTTATCATAGAATGAAAATCACCTTACAGATGTAATCCTAAGTGACCTCACTTTTGGAGTACAAACGAATGCCTCTCTTTAAAAAAATTATATATGGTGCAATTGTTTCAAAATTTGTACCTCAAAGTATAAATAAAGCATTGAGCAAAGAATTTTTTTTATTTTGCCAAGCTACATGTTTCCAACTTGTTTGTGGGAATGAATTTTTTGGAATTAATAGACATTCTAAGTGACCAAATTATTGTGCCAAAAAGTGGGTACTCAAAAATAAAAAGTAAATTATTGTGTGGTTACCTTTAAGAATAAGGGAAGGCTAGAGGCAAAGGGTTATAATCTTGTATGGCTAAACTTAGAGGGAATACTTTCAGCAATGGTATGGTTGAAAGCAACATGGTCATTTTTACCTTTTTCTTTAAAGTTATTTAAACTATACCAAATGGATTTTACGAGCACCTTTATAAATGTTGTTATTTAAGAGAAAGTGTTTATAGGATAGTTTGACTGCATTCAACATTTTCATCATAAAAATCATGTGCATAAGATAATGAAAGAATCATATGAATTACAACAAGAACAAAGAATGTGTTTTGAACTACATAGTAGATTTCTAGTAAAACTTTATTTTAGGATTTGAATGTAGATAGGAAAACCAACTTGGACTTATGTGAATGATTTAGTAAGGTTATCAATGTTGGATTTGACTTGAACATAATGGGTAAGGTTAAATTATTTTTTGGATTAAAGTTAAGTAGGATAAGAAAGGTATCCTTGTCTCCAAAATAAATTATAAAAATGAGATGTTAAAATTGCGTGATCTTGGGAACATCAAATGCATTTCTACTTTCAAGGGTCCCCACCATACTATTGAATAAACATGAGAAAGGAAAACCAATAGATTTCAAGGTATATAAGGAAATGACACATTCTTTACTTTACTATTAGAAGACCTAACATAGGTTTTAGTGAGGGACTTTTTTGATCAATTTCTATCAAGCCCAAAGGACTTCCAACACGAAGTTATAAATAGTGCATTTTGATAATAGCTTGAAACAAAGGTTTTAAGGTTTTGGTATCCCAAAATTGTGTTGTCATGATCTCACAGGATATGGCTACAATGATTATGTAGGTTCTTAAATACATAAGAAATGCATTTTAGGTATTTGGTCACTTTTAGCACCACTTATACTAATGATCTAGCAAAAAAATATGGAACTATTGTTTTAGCAAAAAATGAACCACAATATATAACATTATGAAGATTTTTAGGAAAAGTTTTTTGTTTGAGAAGGAAATTAGATGATACGGGATTACATTTACAAACAATTCCCTAAAAATATGACAATTTGAAAGCTTTTTCCCTAATTCAAAACCTTATAAAGTACTATAAGATTGAACAAATTGATTTTAGGCACCATTTCATCAAGGACTATGTAAAATGAAATATAGTAGGCATTCAATTTGTTGGAAACAACATGAAGCAAGTTAGCGCCTTAACAAAGCTTCTTAGTAAAGATTTATTCCATAGACTTACAAGTCTTTTTATGATGACAAAAGTGCATGAAATTAAGTTTTTTTTAAGAGAAGTTCCTTGAGCAAAAAGGATCTCAAGGTTGTGCTTTAATTACTTCCAAATCTAGCTTGACCTGATAATATCTAGCAAATGTTTTCTTGCACTATATTCATTTACATTATCGTAAACTTTGATGGTAAGTCATCATGAAACAAAAAGAGGTTGTTGGTCCCATGAGCAATTCTCTATGATATTTTGATGTTAACGACCTTATTAAATAGCATACTAGTTGATTATATAGCATTGCTTATAGATATGATAGTTGAAAAATATTGCAAGGACATTAATGTCAAAAGAACAAGTCAATTGATTAAATATATGGATATAATCGTGTGTGGAATAAGAATGGAAAGGATTTTGGCAAGGTCAAGAAACTAAGTGTTTTTTTGTTGTAAAATGAGAGGAAAAATGAATAATAAAAGTGACAAATTTTATTTTTAGCAAATGTTTGTATTACAAAAAAAAAGAGAAGTTTTTAGTTTAAAATAAAGTTTTTTTATGAAACTTATTAACAAAATAAAATTGCTCAACAATAAACAAAATGTACAAAAGATTTTCAAGTTGTTTGACAAACACTTTTGCCTACATCCATCCCCAATCATTGATCAGCCTTCTGCTAACTGCTCCCTTTTGTTGAAGCTAAGAGAGTTAAAACAAATATATATATCGATGCTTTAATGTGATACCAAATTCTAATAAATTTAGGATATACGAAAAAATTTGAAACTTTACAATTATTTCTTACAAAAATCCATACATCTTTGTAATTTCTAAACAAGACTAGTACATCTAATGAATGAAAAGATGCTACAAGGAAATAAAAAAAATTATTGAGGTAAAGTAGGAGAAATGGAGATTAATGAAAATCCATAGCTCAAATAATTACGTAGAAATGCGTTGCTCACAGTTTCAACTTCACTTGGACATGTATGAAAATGTTCAGGTTCAATTTAATAGTTTTAAGAACTTGTAAATGATCCATATTTATAATTAAAACAAAAAACTCCGAAAATAACATGCACAACAACTAAAATCTACTTTTAAGAAAGCTAGCAATAACAGACAAAGATGATGGTACAACTGTCATCCATTTAAGCGAATGTAGTGGTAACCATCTAATCAACTTCAAAGATAAAGGCTCCAGATTTAGTCATGTCAAGATAAGATTTAGAGAGCTGGATTCAAAAGTTTGACGGACAGTAATGATGGTCATATTACAATTCACATAGAGAAAGAGACTCTCAGCCATTCGATCAAAAATTCTGGATAATGACAAAAGAATGTTAACTATTCATAAATATGAGTGTGATTTGGACTGCTCGATTGCAAAAACACAGGATTAGCCAATATAGAAATCTCAAGTTTGGTAATAGCTTTTGTTTTGTCTGATATTGTAAAACAATTGAAGTATTCTATGTTTATAATACATCAATAGCATATTACAATTAGTAAAATGGTTTGGGAAAACCCAAGTGTTCTCAAGAAGTTAAAACCTAGGTCGTAGTGGTTATGTATGGTTTTAACCTAACTCGACTTTCCTAAACTAATTAAAGTGTTTGCATTGACTCATTTTGCGTAAGCCTGTTCATAAGCTATGCTTCCAACAAATTAAGAAAGAGACCACAAAAGTAACTTGACTTGATCAATGCTTGGGTTTAACTCATTCAGATTTGATCAGGTTCCTAACTCTTTGGGGTGCTACTCGCTATTTGAGCTAAGCTCTTTCGAGTTAATATTGAGAATGCTTATGAAAAATATTATAATAATAATAATAATAATAATAATAATAAGTTATATATAAAAAACTATTTTAACATTTATAAGATTTTCATGAGCTTAAATGCTTTGAAATAAAATATAACTTGAACCCAAGTTAAATATGCATAAAAAATGATTACCCTATTTGCCATAATTATGAAGAAATTAAAAGTTTAACATGCTTATCAAAAAAATTTAGAAATAAAGTTATTTTTGGATTAGCCCATTTACAAAGACCATTGTCATTGGCTCTAAAGTCACTAAATTGTGACATCAAATAATATTCATTAATTACTTTGTAGTTCTTACCCCAAAAAAATCCATTTTGTTAGAATTCTACTGAAATCTTACTAAAACTATACCAAGTTCAAAAAAGTAATATTAAAAACTTAGTTTTTTATAGTCATATTAAAAGGAATAATAATCATCTCCTTGAGGATTATAAAACTAAAACTAAAATAAAATATAATAATAATGAAAAAAACTATAATTTAAAATTCAACATTGTAGTATATATCTTATCTTGTAGTCCATACTTCTGTTGATTTCTCGCTTACCCTCACTCAGAATTCTAACACTTAGTTCTCTCTATTTTTGTAATAATTCAAAGGGGTTAGTGACATCTAAGCTCAATATAAGTTTATTAAATATTTTGATATATAATGGCTTAGTAAAAATATCAACTAGTAAAATAAAAAATAGTACAAGTGATAAAAAAATTATTTTTTTCACACATACTCTTTAATAAAGTTATAGCTTAATTCTATATCTTTTGTTCTTAAGTGTTGAATGGAATCTTTAGCTAAATAAATTGAAGTTAAATTATCTTAAAAAATCAGAATTCTATAAGTTCTAAGCCCTAATCTAAACATTATTGTTTCGTCCATAGAACTTAAGTTGCCTATGAAACCTTAACATTTTTTCTTACAAAATTTCCTGCACCTTTAATTCTTTAAACAAAAGTGATATTATTGTTTCGTCCATAGAACTTAAGTTGCCTATGAAACCTTAACATTTTTTCTTACAAAATTTCCTGCACTTTTAATTCTTTAAACAAAAGTGATATTATTAATGAATGAAGAAGATTTTTTTAAGAAATGAAAAAAATTATTATGAACAATGGAAAGAGAAATAGAGACTGACTAAAATCTATAGCTCTAGTAATTTTGTGAAAATTTATTGCTCACAGTTTGAACTTCATTTCAACTCCCATGATAATTTTTAAATCTAAATCAATTATTTTAATGTTTTGTAAATCATTCGTACATATCGTTGAAATACAAAAACTCAAAAATAACTCCCAATTGACTAGAATTTGCTTTTCGGAAAGCTAGTCGATATAGATAGAGAAGATGGTACAGCTGTCATCCAATTAAGCAAATGAAACTGTGGTCATTGAATCAGCATAAACGATAAAGGGTTCAAATCTAATCCCAGTAAGATAGGATGCGAAGCACTGGATTTGAAAGTCAAATGGATAATAATGATGATCAGAGTGCTATTTACCAAAGAGGAGAGACTCTCAACCACTCAATCAACTATTTTGGATGAACAACTATAGAAAATTAACTTTTCTTAAATATGAGCATGATATAGACTGTTCGATTGGAAAAATGCACATTAGTGTACAAAATCCCATTTTTTTTATAACTTTTATTTCATCTAACATTTTGAAAAATTTGAAGTGTTTCATGCTTACATTTCTCCTAGCCCGATTCATAGGTAAATGCATTGAATCGATTGACCCAGAGACTGCAATAGTAAAATGACTTTACTAATACTCAAGCTTAAGTCGTCTTACATTTGATGAATTCTTGGCCTATGGAGGTGCCTAAGCCACATGCACCAAGGTGGTATGAGTCACTTGACCAGAGCCATTTGGCCTCAGTAGTTAGTGTGAGCTTAAGAAAAAAATATTTTAATAATAATAAAAAAAATTACATAAAAAATATTTGAATATTTAAAAGATTTTCAAAAACTCGAATGCATTCAAATGAAAAACAACTTAAACTAAATTCGCATATGCATAACAGATTGATTGTTTTATGCGCCAATATTACAAAACAATTAAAGGTTTAACTAGACATTAGTAAACACAGGTATAAAACTTGAAGTATTTGAAAGAAAAATTTATAATAAATGCAAAAAATAGAAGTCATTGAAATTAGGAAATTATAAAATGAAAAAAATAAAAGTCCAAAAAAACTATGAAACAATTTAAAAAATTAAAATTGTTTATAAAAGTTTTCAAAATAAATTGTTGTTCGACACAACTTTAAGGTCGATATAAAGAAGGCCTAAGACATTCCTAAAATACTTTTACACATCGATATTTAATCACATCGATTCTTGATAAAAGTGTTGTATTTAAAATATTCGTTAGATTTCTACAATGCATTACAAAGTTTCACAATAACACAAATAAAAACAAACATCTTTTTATTGTTGATGAGATGGTTGTTCGAATTCTTTTGCATATGTACATTAATTATTTAAGTGTTATATACTTTTGACTTTAACAATTTTATTATAAATAAACAATTTTTTTTTCAAACTAACTAGAATTTTCATATGAAAAATAATACCAATTTGTTAAATGCATAAACTAATTATTTTAGTGTTACATACTTTTCATTTTAATAATTTTATTATAAATAAACTAATTATTTTTCAAATTTATTTAACATTTCATATAGAGATAATTTTGATTAATAAGTTATAAATGATTTTTTTCTTGTGTTTGCAAATATTACAATTACTTATAGTACTTTTTTAAGATAATGGCACTTTTTTATGTTTTTATATTTTTGCAATCTTATGATAGTTATATTTTTGATTGATTATTTTTTATGTGACTATTTGTTTTAAAATCTATGAATTTTCTTATTTGTAAAAAGTTGTTCATGAAAAAAGCTTAAATTTTTTGAAATTTAATATTACATTAAGAAGAAAAATTATCCTTTTGGAACATATATTAATATTTTGAAATATTTTATATTTTCACGTTTATTAAAATTGGAAATTATTAAAAATAAAATATAAAAGCTTATTATATAAAGTTATATTTTATTATATTATTTTCCTAACATATTGCCAATGTTGTTTTGAATACATACAAATTGCTTGCGAAGATTTTTTTTCTTTTATTCTCTTTTATCTCATTAAATGAAAAGTAGTTTGTAATTAATCTGGAAAATTTTTATTACATTTTATATCTAATAGTTTTCTATATTTTTATTATCTTATATTTATCAGTAATATTAAATTTTTTCAAAATTTTTATTAATCAATTTGCCTAAAGTTTAATAAATTATAAATCTATTTATTTATTTGTTTATTTGTTCGAATTATGTTTTATTGAAATTTTATTATAACTACCTGATATGTTGAATGGAATGATCAAACGTTAAATTATTCAGTTATTTTAATAATCATATATGTCTTTAATATTTCAAAATTTTTTAAATTACATGTTTTTGACCACACATTACAAATAAAGTTTGTGTTCATTTCTAAAGCATTAGGCAATAATTATTTAAATCACTTTTAATAGTGTAAACATTTTTGCAACTCTTTTAATCTTTTATATTGGCATATTTTTTTAATTTAAGTACTTAAATAATTTTTTGATGTATTATACACATTTTTTTGAAATTGACGTACACCTATTTTGTGATGATTTTCCATTTTTTGTCTAACCAAATTTTTATTGAAAAGGTATTTAATATATGTTTCTATTATGATATTTGATTTACTGTCTTCTACACATTTCTTTCATTTGATATATTTAGAATTTTATTTTTCATAGAACAATTTTATTGTATTACTCGGCTTAGTTCTTTAGTTCCTTTACTCAATATTTTAAAATATTTAAATATTAAATTTTACCTTTTTTTTGTATTTTAAATTTTTTAATTCACATATTAAAAGTATAGATCTGGGCAAAATAACTATTAAAGTATGATAGATTTACAAAATAGCATTATCTGCATAATATTCATTTACTATTTTTATTTAAAAAAATATCTTAACAAATATATAATACCTTTATTTCTTTTGTCGTGAATTTGTAGTAACATGCAAATATTGCAAATAGAATCATATCTTATTCTTTTGATTGCATTAGAATAATTTTTTCAGATTTCTTATAAAAAAAATTTATTTTGTCATTTATTAGGGATTAATTTTTTAATATTTTGAAAATTGTCTAATAATAATTGTTTTTTACATTTTTATGTTTTTATTAAAATAGAAATATTATTTTTTTATTGTAAAGTGAGATACAATATTTAAAATATCCAGAGCTTTTTTTATAATTTATTAATAAAATATTAAATTTTTATTTGAAAGGTAAGAAATATATAAAGAAAATAAAAATATACTATTAATAAAATTAGTAAAATATTATTAACATAATATAATAATTCTAGCATTTGATCAATTTTAATATTTTAATTTATTTTGCGAGCTAGGCAAGCCTATGATTGTTCCAATATAATGGGATTTGTCAAGCGAAGAAAAACAAACTTGTACCAAGACGTCTAAACTAATAGAAATTATAAAGAAAATAATAAAAAAATTACATAATACTAGGAAAATAAATTTTACTTTAAAATTATGAAAATTTTAAATATCAAAAGCAAAAAATTTATCTATGATATTAAACATATATATTATTCAAATTGTATAACATATAAACAACAAATTAACAATCATTGCAAACATAAGGAATAGGCAAAGGTAAAAAAGAAAAAAATTGAAGGAAGTAAAATAAACAAGTACATAAAATAGATAATTTCATAAATATATTCATAACACAACATCAATAAAATTTTAGTTGAAAACATGTTTTACCAAAAAAAGGATGGAAGAAATATTTTCTAGGAGCCACAAAAACAAAACAGTAAGAGCTACAAAATATCTAAAAGTAATCAAAATATAATGTACAATTTATTATAAAATCTCACAAATATGTTGAGAAAAATAAAAATTAAAAAAATCCAAAAAAAATAATAGAAAAATAAACATATGTGCATTATTAAAAATAATTTAATATTACATTACTTAAAAAAATATATAGTATGTAAAAGTATGAAAAATATTTTATTACAAACAAAAACATAGAACAAAATTGATCGAAAAAAGGTAGGATCTGAATCCATTAATTACATTTAGATCTTGCCTTTATGTCTCAATGATAACAAAAAATAGACAAAGAGTAAAAAAAAAAAAAAAGCAAGGCCAATCTATGTATCAAAATGCTAACCTCATGGTATCAAAAACTTTCCTTGTGCATAAATCATCATTAAAAATTAAATTGTATAATTTTGATCATATTAGAAAAATCCCTATACGATCATTATTAAACCACATAATATAGCTTGCCTTATATCAAGTAAACAAACTAAGGTGTTACACATTTTATATATTACACTATTAATGTATTCGTTGAGTTCAAAATTTATTTTAAAAGTGTCACTAATCAATTAATCCAAAACTATTCGTATACATAAGCAAATAAACTTTTATGCTTACTATTATATTTTAAATTAGAGACAAGTTTTTGGAAGTAACACAAATTCAACTTGTTTTTTTAATTCCTTATTTAGAATAAGCCTAAGATAAATAAACTCAGGTAAAAAGTTTTCAGAAAGGTAATACATAAAATGTTAATTACTATAATGAGGAGTAAAATTAGGAAGACATTGCTAAGATATGATAGGTTTTATTTAGATTTCACATATGTGGATAAATTTTTGAAAGATCTTCAAATTTTCATTCGTGTTAAAGAAAGTCAAAACTTCAGATTTGTGCTTATCATTGATGAAATTTAAGCATGAGGTATTGAATAATAAGATTAATATTTTATGTCATAGAAAATACCCTATCAAAATGCGAAACACCTACTTAACACATCTAAGTTCTTCCAAGTATAATATAAATGTAGCAATGTAAATCCTTCACACCAAATATTATGAAAGAAATTTTCGTAGTTGATAGTAATACTATTTTTTTGAGTGTCTTAAACTTTAATGGATTTCTCAAAGTTCATTGAAATGATTATATGAAGTGCAATATGATTAATATTTTTAGATGTAAGTAACCAAGGTAATTGCTATTAAACAATAATATTCTCATTAATAAAATTGTAGCTTTCCAAAAACTTTTAATATTAAACGTAGTAAGAGATTGCACATAGTAGTCAAATGGATTCTGATGGTAGATTAAGCAAAAAGAATACAATAAATGTGTAACATGAATCATTTTATGGTTTGAGTATAATGAAAATACATTAACATGAATCATTTTATAGATGCTCATTTTTACTACATTGAATGGAAGGGTTTGTGACTTTCAAGAGTGACAAGTTTTCATAAGATGACATTAGATTGGCCATGAATTTTGTAATCTAATTTGACAAACATAAACAAAAATCTAATCTTCTCAAAATGTACTTATGTAAAAAAACTAGGCCACTAGTGGCATAAGAATTACATCAAAATATGGTAAAATTTCATTGATAAATTGTTTTAAAACATTCTTTCAAAATAGGCTAGAAATAATTTAGAAAAAGGATTTGACCTTTGGTAAGCCATGTTTAATTTCAATTTTTGTTGAGGTAGTTAGATGCAATTACTTCGCTACGTTAGTCATTAGTTTGGTGGCAAAATAGACAAGTCACTTGTGACTATTACTCTCTTCTGATCTACTTGGTCAATATGATGATGAATAAGGTTGTGCCAGATAAATAAGATAGTGAGGCCATGGGTCTGGTTGTCGACGTACTACTACTTAAGAATTATTTGAAGAATGCTTATAGTAATGTGTTGACAGCATATATGTAGCAAAAATGCAATGATTAAGGGCCATAATAAGGGATGGAAAAAATTTCTAAAAATTAGGAAAGTGCGTGCAACAAAGTGTGACAATGCAACAAGTAGTGTTTGTGGATAATCTTGTTCATTTGAATAACACAAATTATACTTTGATACGAAAAATATTAATAGAGAAGGTACATATGGTAGGAATCTTATAGTTGGACTCTAATATAGCTCTAATTCCATTAATAAGAAGAATACAAAAAGAAGAAAAAAGGTAAGGAAAGGAAGGGTAGAAATGAGGATCTATAAAATTTTGAATTTTCACTACACTAACTTATTAAATGTTTGGTAAAAACAATCTTAATACTTAAAGAAAAATGACAAAAACACTACTACATAAATAATTGGTGCAAACATTAAAATATTTGTAAACATTTTAGCCTTATACTTGACTTGTTATAGTATATTATAAACTTACATTTTTAAATAACCAAGAAAATGCCTATATGGCTATTAGCTAACAATATAGTGCCTCTTATCTTGCACTAAAAATGTTCTAAGCTAAGGAAGGAAAGGTATAATATAAGATAACACAATTTAAGATCAATACACAAATTGTGGTGCATAAGAAATGGAGCTTGATAACTTATTGCTTATGATCAAAGAGAACTCTTATATGAAAGTATATAGAAAAAACAAAAGTTTGAATAAAAGGGAATGTAATAGAAGACAAGCCTACTCCCTTTCAAGAGTGTGAACATGCAAAAAATTACCTTCGTGACTGAGAAATGACACATTCAACTATTAATCTCAACATTCTAACTACATAAAAGCAATATTTATGTAATAATATGAATCCATTGAATAAACAACAATTTAATTTCATCAATTCACATAAATAAATAAAACTAAAAGTTACATTTCATGGAGAAAAGACAAAACAAGCCAATAAATTTAAAAGGCTCATTCCATCTCAACCATGAGCCTTATTCAACATGATTTCATGGTGCCGAAAAATATTACATGATCACAATATTTATTTACTTTTTATGGACTTGCTTTGAAATATTCCAAACGTTTAAATTGATACAAAATTATCTTTTTAAGATATAATTTAGTATTCACTTTCATAATGAGAATATTTTTTTAAATATGCTTACACATGGTTTTATCATAATAACTATAGCATTTTATTAATGATTTTTTCTATTTTATGAAATGTTTAATTTTTTTTGCAATGATAATTTTTATTAGCATGTATTATTTAGAAAAAGTTTCCCAGTATTTGTTGTAACTAACATTTTATATTAATGACATCCCTATTTCCCATGATTTTAAATTTTTTTATGCTTATCACACATATATCATTATTAACTACTCGCTAAAATTAAATATTTTTTAAAAAGCTTATTTCTTTTCTTGTAATAGCATGTTTATGATACATCTAATAATTCAAAAACTATTTGATAATAAAAAATTTTGTATATGTTCTGTGCCTTTATATAAAAAATTAGTATTTGACATGTTATAGATAATTGTATAAGGATCATAGATTTTTCATTATCTACATAACATTACAATGTTTTCTTTTCTTATTATTATTATTATTTACATTAAAGTTTTTTACTTATTTATGAAAATTCTTAATTATTTTATAATAACTATTTTAGTCTTTTAATATTTAGTTATTTTTCATATGGATCACGTAATACTTATGTTATTGGCCTCCTAAGTGCCATGACTTAATTTTAAGTTTAATTGATTATAATATTAATAAAGTAAGCCACTAACAAGTTTGTCTAGTCAGTTATATTACACTAAAGCTATGTGATCTATAAAAAACACTTTAGTGAATTAAAGATTAATTCAATAAGCTTAAAATGAAGTCCAAATGAATCTCAAATTAAGCAAATTAAAAACCATATTTGAAGCAATAAGTGTGCTCCAAGTGACCACTCAACAACAGATCATGATCATTCATGATACTAAGGCAAAGTTTCAATTTGCAAAAGAAAAGCAAATTAAAGTTAGAAATAATCACGGAGGCTTGAAAGAAAGAAAGATCCTTCTTAATGTCAAAAAATCGAGATCATTCAATTTGTGTGCATGATGGCTTTAAAAATATGTCAAAAGACATCATTTGAATATTTTCACACATTGCTCATAAAATGGTTTCAAAATGTTTTAAAAATCCAGCTACTACATTGGCAGCATTCATGTACTGAAGAAACATTATTACACACACACACACGCAAAAATCTAAGGTACTTCAAGTATCTCTTAAGCAAGCATAAATCCAGGGTGCATCAACCATATGTCTATGAACCTTGTGAACAATAAAGAAACATTTCTTCAAATAATTCTACAAACCTATGCCACAAAACAATTGATAGTACATTGTTATATATGTGTTGAAAGTCAGGATAAATGCACATAAGCAGAATGAGGCATATAGACAATATTCCTAACATAAAGTATATCTAGCTCACTAGAAATTGTTAATCAACAGTAAATATGATAGTTTAGGTAAATAATAAATTTTCTTAGCAAGTAGATGTTCTTAATTTAGTTATAAGCCTATCTTTAAAAGTTTAATGTTAAATTCACAATTGGAAGGGTTCAAATTAATTCTAAGATAGCAAAACTATTCTAAAGTTTTTATAAGTAGAATTGAATAAAAAATTTTGGATTTTGTGCACATAACATTTCTTAATGCAATCAAATGCTTATATTCCATAATCAAATTAATTTTATGACATTTAATTATTTTAAAACCCTTGAGAACAACAAAAGCTTACAACTACTTATTGGAAGTTTTGTTTAAGAAAAAGATAAATTGTTGTACAATATTTCCCCAACAACCACATGCATCAACAAAGTTTGCAAGAAAGTATTTTTTACATTTCATATGTTCTACACATGACCCACATTTTATAGAATCTTATGTATTATGCTTTAAGCAAAGGGATTTGTTTTTAAGAATTAAAACTTGATTGGGTTTTAGTTACAAACATAGCCATTTTTGTGAAGGTTAGAGTCTAACCCACAAAGTCTCACCAAAGGTTGGCTTTAACATTGTAAGAGACAAACTTAGATTATGTTCCAAATAGCAAAAAATACAAGGGGTTGTGCACTAGCACAAGGATAAAAATAGTCATGGTGAGGTTGTGTGTTTACCTTTTGAAAATAACATGTGATGCCTTCTCAACTTTCTATGCAATGGTTCAATTGGGTAGAAACTAAACCAACTAAAATATTTTTGGTATTTTTTCATTACTACCAATATTCTTTTCTTACTTTCACTTACCAAGAATTTGATAACTTTTATTACTAGTAGTTGGATCATTTGGAACTAATAGCTATTATCATAAACAATCCACTAACTTTCAAAACATGTAAAGTTACATCTTTAGAGCATAACACACATTTTTCTAAGTACAAAAGTTTTTGGGGACAATCAAAGCAAATAGCCTTGGTAAGATTCTTAGTATGATCATCAGTTAACATTTTTATACCCAAAAATAAATCAAACATCTATTGGCACTTTTGAGGAATCAATTATCTATTCTTTATATGTAGAGTTAAGATAAATCCTAAAATTATATTCTAGGCTCAACTTTCATGCAACAAGGGTGAAAAGGATCCAAAAAATGGCAAATTTTTGTCGATTCCTTTGTTTGTTACCCACCACTGAACATATTAGAGCTAATCGCATACATGGACCATGCTTTTTTGGAACAGATCGATTGACAAGTCTTTAAAGTCAAATCTAGATCACAAGCACATATGATCTACAAACACACCAAGATCTACAACTTTGTGCTTACAATGAGCACCAACTTAAAAGTAGCAAAATTTGTAAGACCTTCAAACAAAAGTAGATCTACTAATGCTATGCTTAGTTACCATCACACTTTGCTATGCACTGAACTAGAAATGATCCATGACAACATCGATGTCAAATTGACCCGTTAACTTCATACATGACACATCAAATCAAATTTGACCAAAACATCATCAACACTACAATGGTCCAATGAATAGATCCACAACACATGCACTTGAGTTTTACTTGCAACACATTCATTGGTGTGCCAATTCACTAATTTAATCCACAAAATGCCAACACAAATTGATTTTGATGACCCATGTGAACATGGCTAATAAAAAAATGAAAATACAACTTTTTACGAAGATAGTTTCACAACAGTTTGGACCTTGGGAACTTTGGGCTAAAACAATAACTTTTTAGAACGCTATCTTCCAATAACTTTGACCAAAGCTTTGGTAACTACCTTTTAGAAAATAAATTTTTTTAAACTAAAGGGGTAGATTTTCAAATTGATTTTTGTTAAGAGCTAATTACATCAGATTTATGTTTTTAATTTCTTTTTTTCTTTGCATAGGCTCTTTATAAAATGTGAGGCATGCCCTTTCGAAGAGATGATCCTTACATGTGCAAAATTCCACATTTTTTCCCTTATTAAGTTCTAGGGTTAATTACAATTCAAACTCCAACGTGTTAAATCATCTAAGCTTATATATTAGGTGGAAGTGTGCGATGCATAGCCGATGGGATAGTGTACAAGTTTACTTATAACACTACTATTTCGCCTTCTTGTGGGAGTTGCATAATGTTTCCTTTCAAATGATGTTTCTCTTACACCATTGACCCACTTTTATATGTCGTTTTCATGCACTTCATTATTTCTTTTAAAATGATGGAAACAATCACATGAAGTCTATAAAATGTGGCATTCGCATCTTTAAACCATTGCTTCTCATGGTTTAAACTTAATGGAAAACAAAAGTATTGTTTGCACAAATGAAACTGGGAAAATAAAGTCAGCAATCTATAAAAATCATAGAAACTTGCTATTAAAAAAGGGGATCACCACTCATCAAATATATGTTCGTCCCTTAAAAGAATTGCTTACTTGACCAATGACATGACTAACAAACGGAGGAAAGTATGTTAATGAGTGCATTACTCATTTTGATGAGTACAATTGTATTGTGGCATTAATGTAGACCATTTGGTCCCCACTTGTAGATTCTGAGTTGTGCTTAGAGATATATTTAGAGGGAGCTTTTCAGACAAAACATTCACACCTTAAATGAGGCCTATGTGAATTTTGCTAATTATGAAACTTAGGAACATTTATCAAGTCAAAAGTGTTGAGGCATCAACCATGTTAAACTTCAAGCTGACCAACACCAAACGCTCCATAAGTAGTGTACCAAAACATACTACTCAAAGCCCTCCCTGTCCTTAAACTTACAATGAAAGCCAACTAACCTATTAACCAATCACCCAAGTAAGTTGTCCTCGGGGAGGACAATTATGGGAATTGAACACCAATGAAAAGATAAGAGATCAAAGAATGTGCTTCCTAATCTCACATAGCTAATGAATACTCTAATAAGGATTAAGAGAACAACATTGATGTCACAAGACCATTATAGCCATGAGAACAACCTCCACCTAACCAAAGAGAAGCAAAGATTGAAGACATACCACCATTTGCCAAATCTTTGTCAAGCTTAGAGAAAAGGATTATAAATATACCATAGAAAGTGGTAGTGGCACCAAAGACATTTCTACAAATGGCATATAGCATACCTTAGACTATGGATCATTCATCATCTAAAACAAAAAACCAAATTTTTATTAACAAATTATGCATGTGTGAAAAGAAAAAATGAATTATACCTGTTAATTTTGGCCAACAATTTCGAACTTATTTTATGTGATATTGCTCCTATGTTAATATTAAGTATCATCTTAGTATGACACTAGTTATATGACCATGATGCCATTTTTGCTAGCAAAACCAACACCTACACATTTACATATCAAGACTAAAAATTTAACATACACCCATAAACACCTAAAGACCATGTCAAACATATCAAAAACCACCCAACATTACAAATAAGAAAATCTTATTTATGTTCCATGGTAGAGTACATAAAGAATTTATTGATAGAACTTCCATTTATGCCATAGTAGTACCTTATATAGTACTACTTCTCATTGTAAAATCCATTTTATTTTTCTTTTCTAAAAGTTTTACAAATGAACCCCAAGGTTTACCACTTCTTCATGACATCTAATACTCTATAAAACTTATACTAGGTATTATTTTACTAAATTTCTCAAATTATAGGATGAATCCTTTTGGAACATCAAGAACTCAACTGACAAGTGCAAGGTTGATTAGACAATGGATTCAATTGAGAAAGTCATAATCATGTGTCATTCCTACCCCTCAAGCATTAAAAAAGAATGGTTCATGGAGAGTTTGTTTCAATAATAGGGAAATTAGCAAAATGATGTGAATTATAGTTCCTCAGCCCTTGCTTGGATGAACTTTTAAACCAAACTAAGGTAGCCACAATTTTATCCAAAATCAATTTAAAAATTAGAAAGCACCATGATAGAATCTAGTTAAGGGATGAGTGAAAAATGACTTTTAAAATAAGAGATAGATTATACAAGTGGTTAGTCATTCTCTTCACCATATTTAACACACCAATTACATTTGTAAGAATATTGACTCAAATACCCTAATTAAGAAAGTTTGTGATAGTTTACTTTAATGACTCTTGTACATTCGTTATACCATTAAACATAAGTTAGACCACCTTAGAAAGATTTGTTCCATGCTTAGGGAGAACACCCCTACCCAACATAAAAAAATGCACATTTGTTTCCCATTATCTTAACTATTTGGGCTTCAAGCCTTAAAATATGATGTATCATCTTACCATGACAAAATCAAGCCTATAAATGATTAACCAACATCTTAGGAAGTCGAAAATATTAAGAGTTTTGATGGCCAACCTTGCGAAGGAAATTCATTAATAGTTTTATTGTCAATGATACCAAATTAGCTAGATAATTTTAGGAATAGAAATTTTGGGTGGACCCTTACATGTACAAAAAAAAAATTATGAAACTTAATGGGACCATGACCCAAGAATTTATGCTTAAAACTCCACACTATACTTGACAAAGTGTCTATGTTTAATTAGATGCTCAACACCACAATTACTAATAAGGATGTTTGCTTTATTTGGTATTTGTGAAAAACCATTTCGCATCTTTTGCGAATAAGGTTAAAGTTCATATTTTTTTGTCATCGTTAGCTTTCGATCAAATTGAGTTCATAAATCATAGCCGAGGAAATCAATTATGGTGTTTGGTAAGGGAAAACAAAAATAATTCAGACCATCTTTTACTACAAGCCAAAAAAGCTTATAATAGTTCCATGAATATGTCTACAACAATGAGCCCCTTTGAATCCAATAATGAATATGAAACATTTAAGCTGTTTGACATAATCATATCACCCATTCAAGCACAATCATAAATGTTTGCATATAAGGTAGGCTCATAAGCATATCAAGTAAATAATAAATCTTTGTAAAGAGTAGTACAATAGATTGGCTAATGCACACCACAAGCTTAAATAATTCTTAGAAGGGCAATTCGTGATGATCAAAATCAACTCTGAATGGATTCCTCTGTGAACTTTGTAGAAGTTGCATTCAAGAGTAGTATGTGCATACCAAATCTCAAAGGTTGGACCAAATGCATACATCATGGAGCTAAGTGCTTACAAAGCTATCATGGTAAGAAGAATAATAAGATTGAAGCAATAATTGATGTGAACGCTAAAGAAACAAAAAGTTAAGAGTTATCAAAGGTATGTTTTTCACTGGAAAGGTTAACAAGGAAATAAGGATAGTTTGATCATAATGGAAGAGTCATAAACACAAAAACCATGACACATTAGACATTTATTGGGACGAATCTTGAGTAGGAAACTCATTAGAAATGAAACTCATCTACTTCAACGAAACTTGAGAGAACACCAGTTAAGATTTTATTGCTCAAGGACCAGTTAGACTTGTGTCAACAATTCCAAACAATCAAGCTATCTTTTTCTCATGTGCCAAGTTGAAACGGAGCTTAAAATTGTATTCTATGCTCACAATTCATGGCATGAATGAATAAAAGAACAAACAAATGGCCAATTGAGACCATTTCCATCATTCCTTGTTGCCTCCTTTGCTCTTCGTTGACTTTGCTTGATTAGACTCGATGCCAACTTTGACTATTCTCTAAAAAAATAGAATAGTAAATGGGTCATTTAGGCTTGATCCCATGCATGAGTTTGCATAACCCTACACCTAGATCCATTAGCAACCTGTTACATCGACACACCAATAGTAAAGGCCATCAGCCAAGCCTAGACAATTAACACTAATCGTACCCAACAATCCACTTTGTGACACATTGACCTAGATAAATCATGCGACACAATGAACATCGCATAAGCCCCAAAAAATTAATTTATGACATGACTATCTTGATATGACCTTGGACATTGCTGATATCTAACCCAATGTGCAACACATTGATAGAGAACATAATAACCAAATCCATGACATGTCAACCTTGATCAAAACGACAAGGACCATAGCTAACCTGTTTACCTTGAAAGAAAAAATGCAGCTTTTTGTAAAATTACTTAGCAATAGCTTTGACCACATAACTTTTGGTCAAAAATAATATCTCCTTAAAAATTTTTTTTGAAATTTTTTTCACAATAACTTTGGCAAATAGGTTATTAAGAAGTGCTTTTTTCTAAAATGAAAAGATTGTTGCTTAAAAATGTACATGGAAAAAGATTTTCACCATCAATTTTTAATTTTTACGTTCTTTTTTTTATTTTCTTCTATTGTCTTTCATTTGTTAAACATTGGGAAGCCAATCCTTTAAAATGGACAATCTTTGTAAGAGCAAAATTTCCATTATTTCATTGTGTCTTGTTGAGTTCTATTTTTTTATTATAACAAAAGTCTAACTTAATCACTTTTTAGAGAACTAAATTTCTAAGTAGAGGAGGAATGTTCGAACGATGAGGCACCATGCTAATTTACCTATAATTAATACATACTTTCCAATTGTAGCTACACAATGTTTTCTTTCACTATGTCGTTTCTTTCACTTTATTAATTTGCATTTACTTCATCATTTTTGTTCATTTTGTCATTCTTTTTCACTTTATTTCATAATGTTTTTCTCAAATTTCTAGTCCTACTACATATCATTGCATTTAGTACTTTTCTCAACTTTGTTTTCATTGCATTTACTCAACATTTTTTGTAAAACTATGTAAAGTTATTCATTGCTTTCAAGCAACACCCAAGTCACCTTTGATTTGATCTTTCATTATCGAAAAGGTAGTTTTATCAAACAGCTTTCGAAGTACACCATCCCTATATTGTTAATGAGGTAACTAGCCTTGCATACATTGTGACCCTTGTGTTGGTCTTGGTCCCCACTTAGCTAGAATTGCCTTTGATTAGTGCCTCGTGTGTGTTACATATTTATGTTTGAAGTGTTTATCATCTAAATTTTTATATTCTTATTTTATGCAAATTAATCTCTAGGTACTTATTTTAATTTCTATCACTAATCTTGCATCAATTCACTTTTCATTTTTGGAATAAATGATGACTAGATTCTTCTTGTCCATAGATATAAGCTAGAATGCCATACAGAGAATGCTGTCTCATCCAAATAGGGTTTGGGCGACCATATTGTTTGAAAACATTTAAATGTTGTTAAGGGGAAATCTCTTTTGAATAACAAATGCAACACTTGGATTTTTCATTTAGTTCTGAATTCACTTATATGCCTAGAAACAAGGAAGATAAAAGACACCAAGAAAAGCTCAAAATATCAATCTTCGCTAGAGTTTCTATGTATTGGGAAGTGAATTAAGTAAGCCATATCCTTAACTAAGATCAACTTTAGGAACATTATGTTTAGAATATATGGTGAGCCAAATATATAAGGAATTATTAGTTGTTTCCTTGGGTGTTATAAAAGCTAAGCCTTGAAAAAGTAGTGAAAAGAATTAAAAGCATGTTCTTAGAGAGGTGATGATGGATAACTTATATTTTGAAGAGAAGGAGGCACATTCATTGGTGTACTCCACTACATGGATTAAGGTTGGATATACCTCATGGCTATGGAATTAAATGAGAAGTCTGTGTGAGTTCAAACAAAATATTTTTGTATATATGCATGATTTGATTTTTATGATTTTGTTAAGAGGGCTATTGTAACCATATTTCATAACAATTCCTAGATCAAATGGCGGTGTACATAAACTTGAGTTTCAATAATTGAATTAATGACAAGGTAATCTCCTATCTATTAAGATGACTATTGAATTCCAATTTCACTTGGAAAAAAGATTAATTATTTTAAGGAACTAGTACTATCATTATTAATACCCTAACATTGTATAGTAATTACTCACATAATAATACTAGAATAGTTTTTAAATCTATGCTATGTGATGTGCTTTACAAATTCTACAATCTTCTTCCATGTTGTCCAAACCATAACTATTAAAATGTGTAGCAAAGAAAATTATTTTACCTAGTGTATGCCTTAAGGTTTAATGGGAAGGCTTGGTGGAGGGCTTTGGAACCTTTTTCTACTAGGCTAGAGTTTAAACTAATTGACCCATAATTATTTATTTCTCTTGAACTAGACTTGCAGATGATCTATGATGAAGGAATCCATATAATGGTAAGCTGATTTACTTTTTCTTGTATAATTGTGATATAATGGAAGACTATAGTGAAACAAAGGAATCCATATAATGGTAAGCTCATTAAGCTTGATCATAATATCTTTTTTAATATTAATATTCCTATAACATCATTGTGAACAAAGTATGTGTGTGCAACTTTCAACTAGAAAGAAGTTAATCAAGTTCCTCCAAGGAGTGAAGTTTTTAACTCTGAATGCCAACCTTGATCAACATTTCACAAAATGTATCTTCATGCCAAAAGAGGGAGATAAAAAAAGGAACACTCTATTTCTAAAAATTATTATTTATGGGATGAAACATTTGGCATGGAAGACAGTATTTATGTTGATGAATATGATAGAGGAATTATGAAGAACAATATAAGAACAAGGTTTCTAATCCTTACTCGCTTAATTCCACAAAATCTAAGATGCAAGTGGTATCATAGCCAATGTCATTGGTTTGAGCCCTCGATATTGCAATATGGAAAGATTATAGGTGTAAAAAAGTCATGTCTATATGGATCCACCAATATAACAAGTGTGAAATACAACATTTATATGTTTGTACGACTAGCTTTCTTTTGCTTGCTTAATCCTTGTAGGTGTGGATGTGTGTATGTATTCTTCTCTTTTAAGTTCCTCATCATAACTTTTTTTGTGCCATGATGAATGCACTATAAGGCTAAGCTATGTGCTCCTCATCTTAGCATTTGGTTTTGGAAAAAAATGTCACTAAAGTCTATGCTAATAGCATGTCAAGGATGTTAATAAAAATAATCATGCAATAAAAGCAAAAGAAAACATTTAAGAAGGGACATGCCTTAGTCTCACGAAAAAGCATTATTTAATGTAAAATTTGCCATCTGATCCCCAATAGTGCTCCTTTTATGGTAAATATGGGCAAATTTGAATTGAGTAAAATGTCATAAAAAATATATTCATGTTAAAATTTTTCCATTTAGGGGTACTTTTGGTAGTACTAGTAGCCATTATGGTAATGTAACAGTCAATCCCAATGTCAAAACCAATGGTGTGAGGAATTTGTGAGATAATTAGACATATTCTAAAATTAAAAAAAAATATTTTTCCATCTTAATTGATATACTAAAACACACACAATAGTTTACAACCTAGATAGCCTCATTGTTGACCTTCATCTAGGCACGATGGGGGTAAACATATATTGTGAAATAACTTGTAGCCGACATTACAAAACATCTAGAGGATGATTTTGATTGTGGAAGTAGAAGTGTGTGTCAACTTCACGTGTATTTTGTTATTCCTATCCTATTATATATGATAGAGTGCTGCAGCAATATCATTGACTAATTCTTTTTTCTTAATTCCTTGCTATGGATCTACATCTAGTCCAAAAAATCCTAAAGATATTAAATTGCATCCATTAGTTATGTATTTTAGGTAATTTGGTAGCCACTAAAGAAAAGAATTGAAAATTGATGGTGAATATTTTTAGCACGATAAATTATGAATAATGGTAATATGTTAGTTGCTTTTTCCCTTCAATGTACCGAACATTTAGCTGGCACAATAGATAATAGGATTGATTAGGTCAACATCCTTATCTTGCATTCAATCATAACTTCAACACTTCATTTATTAGGAAATCTTAATTCTAATTTAGATTAAAAAAGCATTGATGTTGATATGAGGCAATTGCTTTTTGTTTATCCATGTAATGCCAAACTTGTGAATGTCATTTTATCTCATTAACTGTATTAGTTTTGCAAATCTTTTATTTTCCTAAGGTAGTGAAACAAAACAACAAATATTATGGTAATTCCATTATCCATTTCTGCTTGAGGTAGTACCTCTACTTTCTAATGTAAAGAGGAAAATTAAAAACACTTCAAATTCATGCAATGCATGTTCAACAATTTAGATTATCAAGACTTGTTTTATACATGGCCATAAATGCTATTTTTCCTTCCAATTGTCAACCTTAAAGTTGTGAGTGACTTGCTAGTGATTATTCTCCTTGCTTTTTTATATATTCCTCTCTACTTTAAATAGAAAAAAAAGGCTATGCAAACACAACCCTATTACGTTACCAAAACTAATGCATGAATAAAGTTAATCAAGTAAACTATAAAATAATACATGTTATTTGTGTGTGTGACTTGAATTCAATCCATACCTACTTGATCATGGACCAAAACAATCAACTAAAAAACTAATGTATATTTTGCAAGAGTCCAACAAAAAATATATTACTAAAGAGCTTGCATGTTTTGTGATGCATGCCCAAAATGGGGCTCAAAACTATCTGATAAAAATCAGATAAAGCAACAAAAGCGCAATAGTTTCTTCAACTAATTTTTGAGTTAAGTTTGCAATTGTCTTTCACAAGTTCTACATCCTAAATTTTGATAAGTTTTTTAATGATATTTTTTCCAACAACTGTTTAATGTGATTTTAGATGTTTGGCAAGATCTTAAAATCAATACTAAGCTTGATGAAGATTCACTTAGAGCATAACACCACATGATAGATAGGGTTCTCTTAATGGTTCATATTGAAGTTGGACAACTTATCTTAAGATTATAATTGAGTTGAACTATTGAATTTTTTTAACTTTTATTTAGCTTACCAAAATTTTTATTTTAATATTAGTTTTAGTGGTTCACATAAGTTCACCATGATATTTGCACTCCTCTCAACATATTGTATGATTTTTGCATGTTTTCATTATGAATAGTATTTTAGTTAGTTTTTCTTTTGATTCTAGGTTTAATATTGTGGTGTATTTAAAGCTCTATTATGGAATACAGAGAAAGATTATCTTATATTGGCATTCAACTTTTATAAATAATGTTTTCTTTTTCAACATGTGCATACAACTGTAAGTTACAATCGAGGGATTTTAGATGATGATTTTATATCTAATTTATGATTTAAATCTATCTCCACCATTTTTATAATTATTTCCTCACCACCTTCCATCTTAAGTCCACCTATAGAAATCCCTCCTAGCCATCCTACAGTAATAATATTTGGCCATTAAGGCCATTTATCTTGTCATTTGTCCTTTAAGTCCTAAGCATAATAAATCATTGGACATTATATTGCTCTCAAGTGAGCAACCCCCAAAAAAGGTTCAAGTTATGCTACAAAGTTCAATGAAAACCCCCATTAGAACCATGGTGTCACTAGGAGTGTATAAGTGGTTGGCCATAAATACTATATTAATCCTAATAATCCTTTCAATAAAAAAAGGATTCAATAGACCAAATCACATTTTGTACATCATTTTTTTGTCTAACATGCTTTAAATCTTCTTATTTAGAGTTAGAAGTTGTATCCCATGACACATCATTAATTGGCTTTATCACAAACTTAAATACCAAAAAATCATTTTTGTTCATAACTTTGGCATTCCCTTGTTAGTCATTAAATTTTATTTGGCACAATTCAATTTTTTTACTCATCTAATAAATTGATTATAAATTCCTTGAAAGGTTATTCTATTCTTTCTCTAACTATTTAGTGCCACATAGAAACGGAAGTTGTTGATGTTGTTAACAAAAATTGTCAATAATCTATTACAACCAAGTGGGCAAGCATAACGTGTCTAATTGTAATATTGAGGCAACATTCTCTTTACAATCATGCTAGTTTTTGTTTATGTTTAATGTGCATATCCATATCATTGAAAAGGTGTGTTTGCATCATTGTGAAATATGCGAATCATATTAGTCTGACGTAAATACAAATTGATTCCATTTAGCATAAGAGTTGAGATGCATTGTCTACACTCATAATTGAATATTGTATTTATTTATTCTTCTTAGAAAATAAATTTTCACAATACAACTACATAACAAGATGAACAATATCAGTGACAACCAAGCAAAAATGGATTATAATATAATAGACATAGATAATGTTGGTCTACTGTGCATAATTCTTCGATGACCTTCAAACTAATCTGTGTATGCAAAGATAGTATGTTGTGGAGATAGCCAACTATTTCCTACATAATGTTGTCATTTGAAGGAGCATTACATCATAATAGTATAGTAGTTTGATAATATTTACTTTTTTGTGTACTTTGTTTATCAACTTTTTGTTGAAGATGTCCTAAGGAAATCATGCACTAAGATAAAAGGTGTTCACCACCCACAGCTATTAATCTTTTTGATGTTATGATTTTCGATGCACATGAATAGTAACTCTCAAATGTATAAGTGCCCATCTTATGAAAACTACATTTGTGTTGTATAAAATATGTAGAAAACTCAAATAGTTAGTTTTGTCCTAATGTAGATAGGAAACATAATTAAAATTTTAAATGACATCTCGTTTATGATCATAGGATTTTTGGAAGCTATATTTTGCCAATATCAATAACAACTTTGTATTTATTAATAATTAATTGACCATCATATATATGAGTTGAACATTTTATGGCAATTGATTTACCCAAAGATATGACCACTTTATTGCTTTCTTTGTACAATAAGCTCTATTGTATGTCCTGCAAACTATTTTCCTTTCTTGCAACATACAATTTGCTAACTTTGATGATATATTTCTTGTATCGTGGAATACAATAAATAAAACATTACAATCTTTTAAAAATGTATAAATTTCTAAATTTTAATTAGTTTCATATTTACAAACCACTAATTATGGCTATTACCTTGACTTCATGTGTTATTTAATTTATTTCAATTTGAAAAGATGCTAAACTAAGTTCCTCAAAATTGTTCCTAATAATTCCAGCTACAACACCATTACAGTTGGCTCTTACATTCACACTAATGATGGTTAACTACATCTACATTGTCAGCAAAGGGAACCACCTCACTGCTTGCACTATCGTTGCTTCAAGTTGTTTCACTTTGATTGATGATTCCCAAAATGACTTGTCAAACATTTTCTTATGAAGTTTTAATGGGGAGAAAATAAGTTCTTTTGAAGTGGAAATCCTCTTTAAGATTACATATAACATTCGTTTTGTTTGATTTTTTTTGCAAAGTTATTAACACTACTTGCTTTCAAAATATTTTATGATGTTAAAGTGGGTAGCTTGATTATGACCCCTACATTATTGATTTCTTATAACTTTAGCTAGCCCTATTTTGTAATTAATTTCATGAGTTTATTTTTTTAAGCTTATTTATGTTTAAATTTTTTTAAAAAGTAACCAATGTCTTTTTACCTTTTTTATAATCAATAAAACCTGATAAATTGAATGTTCATTTTGAGCATTGTGGTCACTTTGAAAGAAATTAGAATTTAAGGTTTATTAAGGCTTTCAAGATTGATATAGGTTATTCATTATCATCAACGTTAATATTAAAATCTTTAAAGTGTAATTGGTACTCCATAAATGTAGTCTACATTTTAGAATTGGCTATTTTTATAACAAATAAAACTAAATAAAATGTTGCTAAATTACACATCATAAGTTAGTGATTGTATCCAACAATTCATTTCGTTAGACCACTTTGCATTCTTTGTAATCAAATGTTTTACGCAAACATTGCATTCAAGTTGATTTTACCTAAAAAAATATTTCAAAGACATAATATAATATAGAGTTAAATATTTCAAATGAGAAATAATGTTCATGATTTCTGATTTTTCATACCCTTTCATATCTTGTCATTTATCTTATATAAATGCAATTTATCTTTAACATGTATTTTAAAATATTTGGATAAGAAAGTAAATCCAATAATTAAATTTTTTAAATTTTATCTATAGTTTGTAAAAAAATGATTATTTAAATAATTAAATAATAATTAACTTTTAATGCAAACAAAAATATCACATATAAATAAAAGATAAAAGGTTTTAATAATTTATATATCATATATCAAAAATAAGTTGGCATAATCTTCAAAACTACTAAAATATAAATATATGCACAAATAAAAATATTATAGAAATTAAAAAATAAATAAATAATATGGAAAAATAAAATATATAGAAAATATGCAAAACATATTCATGTTAGATTTTGCAGGAAAGTGTGGTTTACAAAATAATTAAACTAAAAGCGATCGATAGATAAATAAAAAATGATAAATGCAAAAACAAAATAGACAAATAGTTTTAAAAAAACCTTAGTAACATTAGAAATAATGAGTTATATTAATTATTTGAAAATTGAAATAAAATTTATGATTTGCTAATTAACCACTCATCATGATTAATATATATCATTACAAATAAAGTAAGAAACTGATTATTGGAGCCTCAATTAGTCTACAAAGGTGGTTCATTAACTTTATCATGCAAATCAAAGGACAAAAATATTTTGTTACGATTATTCTTCACTAATTACTATAAATCCATAATATACTTGGCAATTTTAGCAAAGTTAGTTAGCTCACTAACCAAAGATGAATAGAGATGGTCAAAACCATTTTTCAATTTATTACAAATTTTATTGAAGATGAAATAAACATTCCAATGTTTGATGCTTTACCTAGTTACTTGTTATTCTATATAGATTTTAAATAAGTTAGTTATAAACTTCATGTTTTGGTAAATTTATCATGCTTGTCATGATGAAATTATTTTGTAATTAGGTCAGTTTCTAACAATAAAAAAAATTATATTATCAAGATAAATATCTTTATATCTTAAATATATTTTTTTTATGAGTTAGAGTTTAATAAGTTTTCATTTGTGACATCAAGATTTATTTACATAACTTTTAAGGAAGCCTTTTTCATAAAGAAATGCATTAATTGACATTTAAAATATTTTATTTTATGCTTAGAATATTTTATATTTATGATTTATATTTTCTACCATTTATGTCATTCTTATTTATACTAGGCTTTTTATAGTGTTACTTCCTAATATTTTATTATAGTAATTATTATAGTTTGACTTAATTATAATGTCCTATGTATATAATGTAGAAAAAATTTAAAAATTTAAAAATTATTTTAGTATGTATATTTTTATTTAACATAAAAGAAAATTTATAAAAAGCATTATGATATTTCCCTACTAGCATTATCTCAACATAATTTTAATTATTTTTTAAAATTTCGTTAGATTAATAAATTTTCTTAGGAATTTATAGTTTTTAAAAAATTTTGCATTGTCAAAAATTTTCTATTTTAAAAAAATTTTCATTTCAAAAAATTTGTAATTTTGTTATAATTTGAATGTTGTTAGTTAGGTTTTCAATTTAAATTTTTTAATATTAAATATTATACAAGAAACTCCATTATATATATATATATATATATATATATATATATATATATATATATATATATATATATATATATATATATATTATTTTAACTTTGTAATCTATTTTTGATTTGTAAATTGTCATTATATATTTTATTAGAAATATCAACATATTAAATAAAATCTTCAATATTTAATTTCTAGAATAATTATTTTTTCCAATTATTTAAAAGGTTGTATAAATTAACAAATTTTTTGTCATTATAGCATTAAAACATTTTGTAAACATAATGTATATTTGTTGAATATTTGAAACATTTCTCTACGTAACATTTCAATTTATGATAAGTTTTAGGATATTAAAGTTCCCTCAATCATTACACTACCAAGAGAACCATTTCATGCATAGCATGAGAAAAGTTTAAAATTTTAAACAATGTTTTACGATAATGATTTTCTTAGCTACATAGTTTTATTCAAACTAAAACAATTTTGAGTTTCTTTCCCAAAAAAATATAATTTTCAAAATTCATGTTCTTCTTTATATATTCCTTAAAAAAATATCTTATAATTTAAATATAATAAATATACAATGAAATGGAAATTATAACATAAAAATTTCTTATCATAAAATTTTCGATATTAAACTTAGCGACATTAGTTACTATATGAATAATTCGAAGTGTTGAATGAAGTGTAATTTATGTTGTTGTTATAATCCACATGATTAGAGATTATTAAGTTGATCAAATAATAATTAGATCATAAGAACATAAAAATTTTAATTTATATCATTGTACATGTAAATAGTTTTGTTATTTAAAAAAGATTTTGAAAGCTTCCTAATGTTTGTCTTAAAGAATATGTTTATTAGGATCATTTCTTAGTTTGGTCAAATGACCTACATTATTAAATCAAATAAATTTGAGCCTAAGCTTTAGGAAAGAAGTGCCCTTGCTTTGGTCAGCAAGAAAAAAAATTATGACACATCTTATATCCTAAAAATTTAGAAGTCAAGCAAATAAACATCTTATTAGTTGGTATCAATTGTTATCCTATTCAATTCAATTCTTAATATTAAGCTCAAATTGTATCAATTATGTAATTATCTTAACAAATATTATTAATTTGGTTGAAATCATAACTTTTATTTCATTTGCTATGATATCTCCATTTTTAATATTTTGTATCAATTAACTAGATATCATATCTATTTTTCTAAAATTGGTAACTAAATTTGTAGTTGGCAATAAATTGAAGTCCATGTTATTTCAACTTATCTTACACTTTTGTCTATAAATATGTTTTAGCAAGTGTGAATCAAAAGTGCTGCAACATCTTTTAATTCTTAGTATCTCTCAAACTATTGTATAGCAATGTTTCAAAGAGGAAGTTAAGGGATTCATCTTAAACATTTTTAAAGTTTTAGGTTCATGGTAAGATTCTTTATTAAATAATATAGTCAACACTATACAGCATATATTAAATAATATAGTCAACAATATAAATGTGATTCCCAACTATCATTCTTAGACTTTAATTGGCAAAGGAGAAATGGATTTATTATGCTTATTTTGATGAAAACAATAGGAATGATGTGCAGCTATAGCAATTATAGGTCTTATTACTTTTATTTGTTAAAGATTGTGTTATATCAAATATTTTTAGCCATATAATTATTGTATACTTAATTAAGGTATACAATTTCTTTTGAATTAAAATTTTAAATTTAAATATATTTTAACCTTCAATATAGATAAATTGAATGCTTAATTTTGAAATTTAAAATTCTAAAATTGGAAGCATTGTGCAATTGTTACATTTAAATTGTAACACTTGAACATCGACTAGGCTTAATGTATCTAAGTGAGATCATAAGTTTATCATCTTATTAACTTTTCTCTCATCCTTATTTCTATCCTTCAATGAATACTTAAAAAGATATGGATAGGATTCTTAATTATTAGGGGCTAGTGGTTGAAGATAGAAGGATTAAAAGAAAAGGTTTTATATATGATGAATTTCAAAAAAATAATAAGAAAAGATCGATATAATAGAAAGAGGAATCTATTACCATATCTTACATAGATTCTTAAATTTATGGAGCTTTATATAGAAGACCGAAAGGAGTGTAATTAAAAGAGTGTTAATTTAAAATTATGAATTGTGGCTACTAAAGCCCAAGACTAGTTTATCTCAAAGTAATTTCTTAGCTTAAGGTGGTGTGGTCAAGGCTATATAACTTATTAAGACATGCTTGTAATTTAAGAAAACTCAACCATGAAAGAGGAATTTGGAGGAGCCAAGTTAGTGGATGCTAAGTAAAAAAAGAGGGGTAAGGTATGAGGAAGAAGGAGGATTAGGGCTTTCATGGAAGGAAGGATCTTACAGAAGAGAATTCCTCTACATAACTTTTTAACATAGGGTAATACTTGAGTTCATATAATAAATTTAGCTAAGATCTATGCCAAGATAAAAAGGAATTGCTTTGTGAAATATTTTATGAAAATTTTGAAATTGATTGTGACAACAATTAGTCATTCTAGTTGATGAAACTTGTTCAAGAAGGAGAAAATTCTTTCTAACAAAGAATAAGGGTTATTTATTTTAGTAAATGAATGGTTCAATTTTCTCTCTTCCTTATGTAGTGTTTCTAGTTGGGTGATAAAAAATCTATATTAGATTTTTTCCTATGAATGCAAAGTAGATTACATGATCACATATTACATGTCTTCTTTTGGTTATAAATATATGTAGAAGATCATTTTAGAATAGCAATTTCTTCATGAAAACCACTTCTTACCATAGACATCACCATGTAAAATAAGTGAAACCCATGCTAAATTTTATGCTCATCTGGTTATTTAGTTGTCTATCTAACCATCTATGTATTAAGCACAGATTATCATGATAATTGTTAAAAAATTAGAAAAATCAGGCAGAACAAACTTTTATTGAATATAACCATCATAACTTACATATAATAGCACTTTTCTATTGTTATATAATGTTAAGAGCTAGGATCCTTAGTATAATTCTTCTTTTTTTAAGCATAATTGAATAATATAGAGTGAATGTACTATCTAGTTCTTGATTATTGAATGAATGGACAAAGATTTTGGTGCCACTACAAATAAAAGAAAAAAAAGGAAAATTAAACAAGAAGGAATTAAAGAAAATAAATAATATGAAAACACAAAACATATAACATTACAAATATATTATTAGCATAATATCAATAAAATGTGACAAGAAAACACATTTTACAAAACAAAAGTAAAACCAAAGTTTCTTTGATGTCAAAAATTTAAAATAATAAATGCTACCAAAAATCTAAAAACCATCAAAATATTATGTGCAATTTGCCATAAATCATTGCACATATATTAAAAAAATTAAAAAATACAAACGAAAAGAAAATAAAGATAACAAAACATATAATTGATCAATAAAAAGTTAATATTTGTATTAATTAAAAATTTACTTATTTTACAAAAAAGCATGATAAGTTTTTTATCAAATATGTATATACATATGAGAAAAATAATTATGAACAAAAAGAAAGAATGGAGATCATTCTACTAAATTTAGATCGAGCTCTTATGCCTTAATGATAAAAAAAAGTGGATAAAGAATAAAAGAAAAAGAAGGATGGACAATCTTTGTGCTCCTCTCTAATCGCTCACTTGTACCCAAAATTTCAATGATAGAGAAATCAAATATTATAATACAAATTTGATATTTTCATTCATAAATGTTTTTAACGTGTCGATAATAGGAATCCATGTATCAAAAGGCTAACCTTCATGTACTAAAAAATTCCTTGTACGTAAACCATTACAAAAGATTAAAACTTAAAAATGAAAAAAAGAAAAGAAAAGATGATTATTGATCTTGTAATACAACGTTTCTTATATTAGTTAACCCTACAAAAAAATTTCATGCTTTATGTGTTTATACTTTTCAATATTTCAATGAGTTCAAATTTTATGTTCAAGATTACTTTTTGAAAATAAACACATATAAATAGGAAAATAAACATTATGCTCAGTGTTATACTTGAAATAATGGGCAAGAACATTTTTTGGAGTAACACAAAGTCACCTTATTTTTCTTTAAATTCTTTTCTTAGATTAAACTTAAGATAGATAAACAAAAGTGGCTAAGTTTTAGAAAGGTAATATTTATAGTTTAGCTATTATATTAAGAAGTAGAATTATGAAATTATTTGGATGTTAATTAGATTCAATTAGAGTTAACTTAGGTAGATAAATTTCAAAAAGTTCTTCAAATCTATATTTTTATTAAAGAAATTAAAAAATTTACATTTGAATTTATGATTGATGAAATGTAAAGATGAAGTATTTAATAATAAGATGGATAATTTAAGTGATAGAACTTTCATGACAAAAATGCCAAGCACTTAGCATAATTAAGTACTTTCAAAATATAATATAATTATAGCTATATAAATCAATCAAACAAAGTATTATGTATGTAATTTCCATAGTTAATAGTAATATGATATGTTTGTGTTTCTTTAACTTGAATTGCTTCAAGAAAATTCATTGAAATGGGTCTAAAGAGTGGAATAAAATTAATGTTTGTAAATTTAATTAAGGTAATCCCAAGTAAACAATAAAGATCTCATTAATAAAAATTATAGCTTTAAAAAATTAATGTTAAACATTTTGAGAGATTGCACATAATAATCAGTTAGCTTTAGATAGTGTATTAAGTAATTTAATACCTTCATGCATAACATGAATCATTTTATGGTTTGAGTATAATAAAAACCCATGTAAGTAAGCCATAATTTGAGCTACTTATGTTTAGAATATTAATGTAGTGCAATTTAATTTTTCATAAAAGAGAATCTAATCTTCCAAAAAATATACCTAATTTAAAAATAGTTGGCCACTAGTGGCATAAGAACTACATCAAAATATTATTAAATTTCAATGACAAATATTTTGAAAACTTGCTTTGAGAATTAGTTAAAATAGTCTCAAAAAAAGAATTAACATTTTTAGAAGTAGTCAAGAATCAATTACTTTTCTAGGTCAATTATTTGTTTGGAGGGAAAGGAGGCAAGACACTTGAAACTTTTACTCTTATAGGAGCTACTTGGCCAATACGAATCATAATAATGTTGACATATACACGATTGTGGGGTCATGAGTGGAGTTTCTGAAACACTATTGCTGAAACACCATGCCGTCATTTAAAATACAATAATGTGAAGCCATAATATGGGTTGTAAAAAATGTTAAAAATGAGAGAAGTAAAGTATAATGTAGCAATGTAATAAGTAGTGATTTTGAAACATAATGATTATTTCAATCACCCATCGTAAGCCATTTTCAATTTCAACTTAAACAGAAGTAGTTAAGATGCAATTATTTTGGTATTTGAATTATTAGTTTGGAATTAAAGGAGAAAAGTCACTCGAAACTTTTACTCTTATGGGAGCTAATTGGCCAATACGAACAATGATAAAGTTAACATATACACGATAGTGTGGCCATGTATGGAGTTGCTGAAACATTATTGCTCAAGAATAATTTAAAAAAACACTTAACAAACATATTAACATCATGCTTGCATTCAAAATACAATAATTAGAAGCCATAATGTGGGTTGCTGGAAAACGTTAAAAATGAGGGAAGAAAAGTAAAATATGGCAATGCAACAAGTAGCGATTTTGAATCATAATGACTATTCCAATAACACAATATAAGCTTTAATAAAAAAATAATTGACCTTTTGATAAGATTTTTAATGATATTTTTATCTGCTAGCCATGTAATATGATTTTAATTATTTTGTATGAAATTAAATTACAATCTACTTTTATCCATTAGCTATTTAGTAGTTTAGTTAGTTTTTCTTTTGAATTTAGGTTTAAAATTACATTCTATTTGAAACCCTGTGATGAAATAAATAGAAAGGTTTTTTTATGTTATTGGCATTATATTTCTAGAAATAATGTTTTCTTTATCTAAAAGAGTGCACAATCTTTGTTTGCTATTTAAGTATTTTAGATGATTATCAAATATTTAATTTATGATTTTAATTTGGCTCCACCTTGCTGTCAAACTTTTCATTATTATCTTTCATCATAAAAGTTACAATAGGAGTTCTTTTTACTCATAATCCATTAATGATGTTTGGCCATGTCTTTTGTCCCTTAACTCCTAGACCTCATAAATCATTAGGTATTATATTGATTTTAGCAGGGCACCTCAAAAAATTATTCAAGTTTTGAAATAAAGTGCAATGATAATCCATACTCTGGCCATGGTATCACTAAGAGTACATAAGTAGTTGGCTTTAAACAATACTTTACTCATAACAATCCTTCTAACAAAAAACAAGGATTTAGTAAGCTAAGCCATATCTTTGTTCATCATATTTTATATAATATGTCCTTATTTTTCATGTTTGGGATTTCTAGTTAAAAGTGATAACCCATAACACAACATAAATTGCATTTGTCTAACTTTTAAATAGCTAGAAATCATTTTCATTAATTTCTTTGACATTCCATTATTAGACTTCAAATAATATTTGGCATATTTCACTTTATTTACTCAACTAATAAATTTATTATATATTGCCTTATAAGTTATTCAATTTGCTTCTAACTATTGAGAAGGACATGTAAAATAGAAGTTGTTGATGTTGTCAACCAAAATGGTTAAAAATTCATTCTGATTATGGAAGTGGTAAGCTTCATGTGTGTGATTGCAATATAAGGAGACAAAATTCATTTTATGCTCTTCCAAATTTTCATATGTCTGATGTGCATATATATTTCAATGAAATTGCATGTTTGTATTGAATGATGCCAATCATATTAGTCCAATGTAAATAAAGATTAGGTTTCTTTAGTATAAGAGTTGAGATGCTTTACCAATGCTCATATTTGAATATTCTTTCTTTCTATTCTACTTAATAAGTAAAGTTTTACAATACAATTAAGTCATAAGATGAAGAGTACTAGTGATGACCAAGATTAAATTGATGATTATATAATCGACATAGATCATAGTAGTCCATTGTTTACAACTCTTTGTGAACCTTCAAACTTCTCTGAGCTTCCACTTTTTGTATGTTATGATGGTAGCCAGGTTTTCCTTACATAATGTTATGATTTGAAGTAGTGTTAAATGATAAAAATGCTATATTTTGTAGAACTTACTTGGCTGCATACTTTTTTATCCATTAGTTATTAATGTTGCATTGAGGAATTCCTGCACTAATATTAATAGTGCTCATTACCCACTACTATTCAAGATATTTTTATGTTATGATTTTTTTTGCACATGAATAGTAATTCTGAAAAGTAGGATCTATCTTACAAAAACAATATTTGTAATATACAAAATAGGTAGAAACCTTCAATGTCCAAATTCTAACCCCATGTAATACGAAAATTAAACCATATTTTAAAGGTCTTGTCTTCTATGATGAAAAAATATATGAAAGTTATAAATTTCCATATTAATAGCAACGTTGAATTTATCTAGAATAGATGTTCCATCCCTATATGAGTTGAATTTTCTATTATTGTTTTGTTAGCAATAGTATGGACACATTATTATTTTCTTTGTATAAGTAGCTCCACTTTATGTTTAGCAAAGAAGTTTCCATACTAGCATCAGGCCATTTGCTAACTCCTATTGTATATTTTCTCTATCATGTAGTAGGTTCGATAGCACAGTACAATCCAGTAAAATGTTTAAATTGTTAATTTCCAATTTGTTGTATAATTGAAGACCCCTAGTTATGGCCAATAGCTTCATTTTAGGAGTTATTTTTTTTATTTAAATATTAAAAAAATCTAAACTCATTTCTACTAAATTGTTTCAAAATTTTTCAACTACAGTAACACAACAATTGACACATAACTTCTCACCAACGATGTTTAACTACATGAAGATCTTCAGTTGAGTGAACCACCTAATCACTTCCACTGTTGTTTCTTAAGTTCTTGCCAATTAATATTTGATTCCCAAAATCCTTTGTTTGACAGCTTCCTTAAAAATCTGAGTGATAGGAAAAAAGCTTATCAAGAAGCAACAATTCACTTTAATATTACATATAACATCATGCAACAATTTGATTTAATTACTCAAAGTTTTTAGTTATGTTAGCTTTCTAAATATTCTATGATTTTAAAGTGGGTAGTGTTCCTATTCCTTTTCTACTACAAATTTCATATTACCTTAAATGTCGCATGATGTAATTCACATCACGATTTTATAGGTATTAGATTGCATAATCGTAATTTATTTTTCAAAAGTAACCCATGCTTATTTAGCTTCTTCGAAATAAAAAAAGCATGATCAATTGAATCTTCATTTTGGCATTGTTGGCACATTGAAGAAAGTTGAAAGTTTAGGTTCATTAGGTTATTTGCATTGGCATAAGTTATTGAGTATCTTCAAATTAAGTTTTACATAAAAAGTTTCATCCTTTTTCCATATTTTCTAAATACCAAGGATGTTTTTCCTGATGGGAAACTTATTTTATTCCAAGAACTCTAGAAATGTTTAAGATTTTCATCAAAAATGCCCCCAAAATTAAATTCAATCCTTCTTCAATTTATTATAAAACTATATTAGGAGTTTAGTTATCATTACAATATTTAATGGAATTGAGGAAATGGAATGCTTGATAAGAATGAGTCCACCCATAATTGATAACAACTTCTTTTTCCACCTAAGGAAATTTATTTTAAATTTTATCAATCAAATTTTTGAAGTAAGCTATTTTCTTCTAACTTATATATAGTCTATAGCACAAACAAGCCAAAGGAAGAATTATTTATGCAATTTTGACCCTTTGCAAATTTGATATGCATAGCACATATTCTTTTTGTTTCTAGAGATGTCCTCACTTTTAATTTTTATATTTAAAAATTTTGTAGAGGGTCTGGAGAGCTATAGAGACTTACTAAGATTAATAATAGTTTTAGCATGTCGTCTAGTAATGATAATTTTGTTGCTTGCATAAACTAGGAAAGTGATAGATATAGATGATCTATGCTATCCGTATAATATCATTCTTTTTTAATCAAAAACTTTATTAGTGTTTCTTTCAAAGAACTCCACGAATGAGATGAAAAGAAAGAAAGATAGAGGATTATTTTTATTAAGACTAATTTAAGGTTGAAAAAAGTTACATGGTGATCCGCTACTGATAAATGATATTGATGTATTACAAAGGTAGTTAGTGAGCACTTGAATAAGCTTCTTATTAACATTGTACTTGGTGAGTGTCTCATAAAGAAACTTCCACGAAAAGTTGTAATTCACATTCCTCAAATCCAACTTAATGATAAAATTACCACTTTATTTTTATTGTTAAGAGACTATGCTAATTATTGAACAAATAATATGTTCTATACAATCTATCTACATTTATAAAACTTTTCTTTAGAGAAATCAACCAATTAAAATTTTATTATATTTAATCAACAATGTGTTTTGCGAATATTATTTTCATGATTTTTGAAGAATATTTGGTCTAAAATCAACAAAGATTTCTATGTTATGAGATTTACGAATATATATAATGTTTGGACCTAAAATCTTGCAAAGAATTAGGAATATTATAAAAATTCTTTAGCAATATTCAACACATGTAAAATTAAATCCAAATAATTGGTGAAGAAGTTTCCATTAAAACCATTTGGGCCTAGGGTGCTACCTAAACTTACATTAAAAGTTATTTCTATATTTCCTCCATGGTGATATCTTTCATTATTTGATAATTTGTTTGCTTTTGTTAATAAGGAAAGGATGTAGTCAAACATATTTTCACCTTCAATTACTTAAGAAGGCTTAAAAAGATTTTCAAAGTTGTTGATTACAACTGTCATCATTTTGACCTCTTTGTTTTTTCTTCACATAGTCACCATGTACAAAAGAATCTTCTATTTCTTTCTCCTTCTTTAGGCCACATAATTCCTTCTTTCTATTTCCAATAAAATTCCACTCTTTCAAAATCTTTTGAATAATAAGAATTAACAATATACAGCTTGTTCCACTAATCATTTTCCTTGAAGAATTACTTATTTGTGACTCACCATATCCTTATCTAATTTAACAGGGTCAAAGATTTTTGTAAATATTGATTTTTAAAACATTAAGGCATATTTTATGTCCAATTTATTTTAAAGCTAGCGCCTTCTTCTCAAATTAGTTTAAAGAAGAATTCCAATTATTCTCCATCTTTTATGTAAATGTAGGGTCATTCAAAAATATGTTATAAAATTTACTTTTTTGGGAAATGAAGCATTGATTTTGATGATATTTATTAGAAGATACACATGACTAAATCCAATTCTTACGAGATGATGAATTATAAAAGTTGAAAGTAGTTCTATCTATTTGTCAATTACCAGCACCTTACTATGGAAGCCAAGAAAACACCCAACTGGCACTGTGTGAGAGGCTATCGTGATATGCTCCATATTATAATGCCTTTTCTTGCCCATATAAAGGAATAACTAAAAAATGACTACTGTTGAAGATGATAAAGATCTATAAAGTGAGCAAACTCTTACATTGTTTTTAGTTTAAGGATTGATTATCAATTGTAATAATCCAAAGATGTAATTTCATTTATCTACTTACCCACCATCCATGGATTTGCAATGTTGTTTGCAATGTGAAATCATTTACCCAAAATAGGTTTTTTCTAGATATCATGGTTTTATCTTAGCTATAAATTTAGCTAGCTTTAGAAACCTAGCCTTAATGCTTGATATTGATGTGGATCAACTACTTCCCATAATTGTCAACATTATAGTAGAAGTCTTTCCAAAGAATCTATATCTTTTTTGATTGATTGAAAATAAGAATGCTAAAAATTTAGTTTAATAGTAATTTTTTACATCATATCCTTATAAGACATAAGTTTCAATAGGACAACTTACTAACAATATATATTTTAATAATTGATGAATCACCTGGCTAAGTCCTTTTTAATAGCACCTTAAATATTTCAAAATAAGCAATTATTCATTAACACTAACATTATCTACAATTTGGATAACTGAAAACATCCTCTAATAGTTTTTGTGCTAATTGGTTTTTCCTGAATCTTTTATATCTTTTTTCTCATCTGTTGATATTTTAGTTGATTAAACTAAGTGCAAATTTCAAACATATAAGTTATTTATCTCCAAAAAGGTTTTCACTAAAAATTTTAAGATCTAGATTATTGTATCAGTTTTAAATTTTATCCTATGAATTTTTTGAAAAAAAACTTAATCAATTTCCTTCTCATTTTTCAAAATTTCTTAAGAAATTATACTCATCCAATAATTGGCTTGTTAGATAGTTCCACTCCCTTATATATATCAATTATCTTTCATTAACATTAGGGATGTGCTCAATTGTTTTTATTTTTATTAAGACCATTGGTAGAACATCCATTGTGGATTTCTTGACCAAGGAGTTAACAACTGAAGTAAGAATTTTGATGCCTTCAATATTTTCTTATTGTTGGTTATAATTGTTGACATCTTTAATATTTTGTCCATCAATGGCCGTATTCCTTGATATAAACAACAAGATGATCCAAAGAGTTGTCTAACTATTTTTAATGGTTTCCTTGAGTTAGCTTATGTCTATGTTTGTGGCATGCTTTGTCAAATTGAGGTAAGTCATCATATTAGATTTTCTAACAAAAGTTGTTATTTGAAACACCTTTTGTAGAAATTCTAGTTATGTTTGTCGACACTTTGGCCAACTCCAAATTAATATATACTCAAGAAATTTTAAGATGTGTGAAATTAAAAGTAGTGACATCTACTTTCAAAGGGCCTAGTCACTGACGTTATTAAGTGAAGTGGTAAAATAGTGAATTAGTAAGTGCTTCATTGTGTTCCAATGCAAGTGTTTGTTCCAAATTCAGTTAAAAGAAAGGGTAGACAAATGAGTTGGACAATAAAAAGCCTTACAACAACGCTCAAATTCACATAAGAATAGGTTGTGTGCGTGAAGAAACATGTTAAGTGATGTTTACAAAATTTTCCTTCAATTTAATAAGGTCTCTTTGCAACACAACTACGTTAATAATTTTTTCTTTGCCATCTGCATTTTCTTTTCTTAATGAAATAATCGATTAATTCAAAACATCAATGCAAGAAGAACTTAACAATAATTGTTTACATGACAAAAATGCTTGTTTTGCAAGTCATTTAGAAAATAGATATGTCATTATGCAGCCTGTTAGGGCAATTCATTACTTCAAAAATTTCATGCCGTTTATAACTCATGGATATGTTGTCCATTCTGTTGCTTTTCATTTTTTAAATTAGCATAATATTGATTAGCTTCATTTGTTCATTCACTAATTAATTAAAGAATTTTAAAAAAAATTATCATCATATTCAACAAGTGAGATATTATAAAGATATCAATCAGACTTTGCAGCTTTGATCGACAAACTAAGTTCAAGTGTACGTGATGTTACTTTCCTTTTATATTGATTTTGCTTCTTCTTCTCTTTCTAGTATATAAAAGTTATTTGAGGCAATTGATCTCCAAATAACTTACTTAAATCTTTGATTTCTTTATAACAAGAAGAACACTTGGAGACTTTTATCCCAATGCTATTAGAGAAAGCTAAGTGCAAAAGATTTTGTCCTCTTGCATTAAGTTGAATAATTATACTTAACTTATCACTCCTATCATCATGAATAATGCTAGTATGGACCAAGAAATTGAACAAGTTATAGTTTACATTTAAAAAAAATTATAAAATCGTTTTTTGATAATGCATAATGTTTCCAAAGAAATAAATGAGGTCAATCCACAATGTTAATAGATATTGCAAATAATTGACCATAAAAAATACAAGAGAATGTCCTTGCAATAAGAACTTCTACATTTGACACAGGCCAAATGACAACAATTCAAAGGACTACACTTGCTATAACAAGAAGGGAATTGTGGCTTTTTGAATTGTTAACGTAAATAATTTTTGCTATATAACAATTATTTTGATCCTTTAAAATCTTTCCTAGCTAAGCTTCCACCAAACTTGAAACTTCATCTATTTGTACAGCAACTTCATCAATAAATTATGACCATTTAGGTATACAATAAATTTGCATAGCCACTAATGAACATTTGTAGACATTCTTAACTTAGTTCTAAGCCTATGTATGAAATTTTAATGGTAAATTCATAATTACAAGGGATTAAGGTGATTCTAAGAAAGCAAAACTATTCTAAAGTTTTTATAAGTAGAGTTAAATAAAAACTTTTTTCAACTAGAGCTACATAACATTAATTAATGCAACAAAATACTACAAGGCCTTCATTAAATTAAGTTTATCGCATTTAACTATTTTAAAACCCTTTCCCACTTCAAAATCATGCAACAACTTATTCATGGTTTTTTTGAAAAAGAAAAGTACATTGTTGTACATAATTTCCTCAATTACCACATGCATCAAAAAAGTTTATCGGAATGTTTTTTTAATTTTTCATTTGTTCTATAGATGACCCATATTTTATAGGATGTTTTGCATTGTGCATCAAGTAAAGGGAGTTGTTTTTATAGAATTATGACTTGATTGGGTTTTAGTTTCAAAAGTAGCCTTTTTTATGAGGTTGAGTATAACCCACAAAGTCTCAAGAAAGTTTCGCTTAAGCATTGTAAGAGAAAAACTTAGATTATGTTCCAACTAGCAAAAAATACGAGTAGTTGTGCACTAGCACAAGAAGAAAAATAGTCAAGGTGAGGTTGTGTGTTTATTTTTTTAAAATGACATGTGTAAATATCTCAACTTGTTATGCAGTGGTTCACTTGGGTGGAAATTAAACCAACTAAAATGCTGTTGAATTTTTTTAAATACTACCAATATTCTTTTCTGGTTTTCACTTGCCAAGGATTTGATTACTATTGCAACTACAAGTTGAATTATTAGGGACCAATAGTTGTTATCATAAATAATTTACTAAACTTTTAGAACATGAAAAGTAAGATCTTTAGAACAAGCACACAAATGTTTTCTAAGATCTATAGTTCTTGAGGGATAATCAAAGCAAACACTTTTCATAAGATTCTTAGTATGGTTATTAGTTGGCATTTTTTATGCTCAAAAACAAATCAAACAGGTGTTGACACTTTTGGGGAATCATTGTATCTCTTCTTTGTATGCGGAGTTAAGATATTGCCTAACATTTTATTACAGGACCAAATTTCATGCAAAGAAGGTTCAAAGGACAAAAAAAATGGCCGATTTTCATCAATGCTTCGTTTGTTGCCAACACTGACCTGGTTAGATTTAATAGAATACATTAACCATGTTTTCCTAAAAGAGATCAATGAATAGGTCTTCAAATTCTAATCTAGATCACGAGCTCATATGGCTTACATGCAAAACCAGATCAGCTACTTTGTGCTTACCGATGAGGACCAACTTAAAAGAGGTACAATTTGTAGGACCTCCAAAAAAAATTGAATCTACCAATGCTACCATTACCTACCATCGCACTCTACTACGCATTGAACCTCATCTAATCCATTATAATATCGATGTCACATTAACCAACTAACTTCGTCAACGTCACAACAACTAAACTTTGACCAAGACATCATCAAAACCACAATGATCCAATAGCTAGATCTACAACATACCTAGTTGAATCTGACTTGCAACACCATCGATGGTGTGCTAATTCACTTGTTTAATATGCAAATCCCGAACCAAAATTAATTTCCTTGACCAATATGAACCTGGCTAATATACAAATGAAATTGCAACTTCTTACAAAGATAGTTTTGCAATTATTTGGAACATGGAAGCTTTGGACCAAAACAACAACTTCTTGGAAACATATTTGGTAATAGGTTTGACCAAAGCTTTGGTAACTACTTTTAAGAAAATAGATATTTTGAAACTAAAAGTGTAGCTTTTGAAAATGATTTTTGTTAAGAGCTAATTACCGTCAATTTTGTTTTTTCAAGGGAATTAAAGAGAATTGTAATCAGGATTTTAATTTCCCAAAGACCATTAAGACATGTATCCACAATTATAGACAATCAAGCTATCGATTCCTCATGTGCTAAGTCAAAATGGAGGCTAAAACTTTATTTTATGCTCAAAATTCACATCATGAATAATAAAAAGATACAAAAAATTGCCCATTAGGCCTGTTTCTATTGATGTCATCATTCATTGTTGCCTCTATTACTCATCATCAATTTGACTCCGTTAGACTCGTTGCTGACATGGATTACACTACATCGAAATGTATTAGTGAATGGGTCATTTAAGCTCAATCCATTGCATGACTTTGCAAAACCTACGACAGTACCCAGATCCATTAGGATGTAGTAACCTGCTAGATCGACTCAACAGTTTTAAAGGTCAGGTGCCTTGTCAACAAACTTAGACAGTTAATGCAAAACTTACCCAAATACCCACTCTATGGTGCATTGACCCAGATCTAACACGTGGTGCCATGAACACCAAACTAGCCCCAACAACTGAATCTATGACATGACCATTCAAATATGACATTGGACATTACTGACATCTTATTAATTCACTGAGCCAATGTGCAACACATTGACCTAGAACATAATGAAAAAATCAATGACATGTTCGCCATGAACAAAACTATAAGGGCCTTAGGTATCCTACCTAGCTTGAAACAAAAAATGTAGCCTTTTTTATAAAACTACTTAGCAATAGCTTTGACCACACAACTTTTGGTCTTAAATGATAGCTCTTTAAATTTTTTAAAAAATTATTTTAACCATAATTTTGGCGAATAGGTTATAGAAAATAGATTTTTTTAAATGAAATGGTAGTTTCTTAGAATTCTATATGGAAATCCATTTTTACCACCAAATTTAAATTTTTATTTCTTTCTTTTTTTTCTTTCATTGCTCTTGAGTTTTTATAAAATGGGAAGCATATCCTTTAAAATGGATGATCTTTGTAGGAGCAAAATTTCCATTATTCAATGATGTCTTGTTGATGTCTAATTTTTATTGTAACAAAAGTCTAACTTGATGACATGTCAGTGCATTAATTTTGTGAGTAATGCAAGATGCATACAGTGAGATACCACACTAATTTATCTATGATTATATGACAACACTTTCCTACTATAGCAACATAGATGTTCTTTTCACTATGTTGTTTCTTTCAGTTTATTGATTCTCTTTTACTTCATTTTTGTTCACTTTTCATCCCTTTTCACTTCATTGCTTAATGTTTTATTAAATTTCTTGTCCTACTTCTTATTGCATTTAATACTCTTCTCAATTTTTTTTCATAAGTGTTTGAACTAATTTTACATATAATTACTTTGTTATTGAAGATTTTTTCTAAGACTTAGTAAAGTTTTCAATGCTTTCAATTAACTCTCATGTTGCCTTTACTTTGTTCTTTCATTATTGGGAAGACACCTTTATCAAACACTTTTCTAGGTACACCATCTCAATGTTATTAGTGAGGTAACTAGCCTAGCACATAACATGACCTTCTGTTGCTTTAGGTCCCCTATTTGTTGGGATTGTCTTGGATCAGTGACTCTTGAGTGTTGCATTTTTTTTTGTTTCTAGTGCTTATCTTCTAAATTTTTTATATTCTTATAGTATGAAAATTAATCTCTAAAAGCTCATTACAATTTTTGCCCTCATTTGGCATCAGTTCAATTTTCATTTCTAGAATAAAGGATTAATAGATTCTTGTTGTCTATAGATTTCAGCTAAAAAGCTTTATAGAGAAATGTTATGTCTCATCCAAAATTTTTATGGGTGGCAACATGTTATGAAAACCCTTCTTTGAATACTATCGAGGGCAAATCTCTTTAGTGTAACAAACATCACACTTGATTTTTCATTTAGGTGTGAATTCATTTAGATGCCTAAAAACTAGGAAGATAAGGGACACCAAGGAAAGCTCAAAATTTGAAGGTTCCTTTGAGTTCCAAGATATTGGGAAGTGAATTAAGTAAGCCATATCTTTAATGAATATTATATTTAACCACATTATCTTTAGGAGATTTGGTGAGCTAGATATATAAGAGATTACTAGTTTTTTCCATGGGTGTTATGAAAAGCTAAGCAATAAAGTAGCAGGGAAAAGAATTAAAACCATGATCTTAAAGAGGTGATGAAGGATTACATAGACCTTGAAGAGAAGAGGCATGTTCATTAGTGAACTGCTCTGCATGGATCATGGTAGGATGTACCTCAAGGCTATGCAATTAAACTACAAATGTATGTGGGTTAAAACCAAATATTTTGTATATATGCATGATTGTATTTTTAGGATTTTATTAAGAGGGATATTGTAATTATATTTCATAACAATACTTCATATCAAATAAAGGTGTGCATGAACTTGTGCTTTGATAATTGAATCAGAGATACGATAAACACTTATGTTCTATTATGATGGTTATTGAATTCAACTTTCACTTGGACAAATGATTAATTGTTTTTAAGAACTAGTACTCACCATGATTAATACCATAACATGTTATAATAATTACCATCATACTAATACAAGAATTGTTCTAAAATCTATGCTATTTAAATTTTGTAATTGTTTTCCATGTTTTTTAAACCATAATTGTTAAAACTTGTAACTAAAAAAATATTTTACCTATTGTTTGCCTTCAGGCTTGATGGGAAGGCATGGTCAAGGGCTTTGGAAACTTTTTCTACTATGCCAGAGTTTAAACCAATTGACCCATAATTTCTTATTTCTCTTAAACTAAACTTGAAGATGATCTATGACTGAGGAGTCTATATAATGGTAAGATGATTTAGTAAATGCAATTTAAATAATATTTTTAATAACAATATTCCTAAAACATCATTGTGGACAAACTATAAGTGTGCAACTTCTAACTTCGAAGAGGTTGCTTTTGTTCTAACAACTAATCATGAGATACCACATACAAGAAATGAATATTTTAACATTGAATGCCAATTTTGATCAATATTTCTCAAAGTGTACAATAATGCAAAAGGAGGGAGATCAAAAAACGATCACTCCATGGTTAAACATTACTATTTAAGGGTTGAATCATTTGGAATGGGAGAGACAATATTTAGCTTTATGAATATTATAGAACAAATTAAGAAGCATAATATAAGAATAAGGCTAATCTATGCCTTAGATGCTTAATTCCACAAATTCTAAGATGTTAGTGGTATCATAGCCTATGTCATAAGTTTGAGCCCTCAGTGTGTTTACATGGAAAGATTATTGGTCTAAAAATGTCATGTCCATATAGATTCACCAATGTAACTAGAGTGAAATGCAACATTGATATGTGCATATGATTCTTTCTTTTATTTTCTTGTTCCTTATGGGTGTCGATATGTGTATGCGTACTTCTCTTTTAGGATTGTTAACTATACTTTTTTGGGCCATGATGAATGCACTTTAGGGCTTGGCTAAGTCCTTATCCTCTTAGCATTTTCTTTTTAAAATTTTTTTTGCTATTGCTCATACTAATATTACATCAAGGTTGTTCAATAAAATAATAATACAACAAAAGAAAACAAAAAAATTTAGAAAGGGAGATGCCCTAGTCCCACAATAAATCATTTTATAGAGTAAAATTTATTATCGAATCCATAGTAGTCTTCCCTTCATCGAAAATACGACAAACTTTAATTGAGTAAAAAGTCATAAAAAAACATATTCAAATTAAAATTTTGCCATTTGGGGATACTTTTAGTACTACTAGTGAGCTATTATAGCAATGTAGGAGTCAGTCTTTATGTTGTGCCCATGTTGTATGGAATAAGTGAGGTAATTAGACAAGTTCTAAAATAAAAAAACAAATTTTTCCATCTGAAATGATAATACTAAAACACACACAATAGTTTATAGTATAGGTACGGTCATTATTGGCCTTCATCTAGCCATGGTCGGGGTAAACGTATATTGTGAAATAGCCTATGTAGGTTGTGGTGGCTCTAAAAGTTCCCTATATGGAAATTCCTACATTGCAAAAAATCTAGGTGATAATTTTCATCATGGAAGTATATGACAGTGTCAACTTCATGTGTAGTTTTTTATTCTTACCTTATTGCATATGATAAAGTATGGAAACAACACAATTGACTAATTCTTCTACTTTTATTTCGTTGTTGTTGATCTAGATCTAGTGTAATCAATTCCTAAGCTATAAAAAGGCATCCAATAGTTAAGTATTGTGGTAATTTGATAGTCATGAAAGAAAAAGAATTTAAAACTAATTGTGGATATTTATAGCATCATAAACTATGATTAATGGTTTCATCATTAGGGTAGTGCCACGGGAACATGATATCATTGTTGATTCCCTTGAATGTTGTAAATATTAAGTAGGCACAATAGATAAAAAAATTCACTAGATGAACATCCTTATCTTGCATTGAACCATAACTTCCACACTTAGCTTATTAGGAAATCATAACTATAATTTAGATTAAAAAATATTTAATGTAGATATGAGACAATTGGCTTTTCTTTATCCATGTAATGCCAAACCAGTGAGTGCCATTTAATCACCTCAATTCTATTAGTTTTACTAATCTTTTATTTTCCTAAGGAAGTAAACAAAAATTGAAATATTATGCCAATTCCGTTATCCATTTCTACTTGAGGTTCTATCTCTTTTTTCTCACCATTAAGAGACAAATTATGAAACACTTCAAATTCAAGCAATACATGTTGAACAACTTAAATTATCAAACATCTTTAATATATATGGCTATAAATGTTATTTCACCTTTCAAATTTTATCGTTAAAATTGTGTCTGATACCCTAGTGATTATTCTTATTACTTTTTATATATTCCACGCTATCAAACTTATTCTCACCTCAAGTAGACAAACCAATTATGCAAATAAAGGCTTATTATTTTAGCAAAACTAATGCATGAATTAAACTAGTCCAACTCACTCTTAAACAATACACTCTATTTGTGTGTGTGACCTAAATCCAATCCATAGCTACTTAATCATAAACCAAAACAATCTACAAATAAACTAACATATATTTTGTAAGAGTTCAATGATAAATAAACACCTAAAGAGCTTGGTAGTTTCGTCTTAAATGCAAAACCAGCTTATTTCTATGCTTTGCTTGACTAAAAATAGACTATCAAAATGGTACAAAAAACTACCCATCAAAATCTAGTAAAATAACAAAAGTAAAATAGTTTCTTCAACTTATTTTTTAGTTTGGTTGGTAGTTCTATTTTACAAGTTCTATATGGAACCTTCCCATAAGTTTTTTAATCATATTTTTATCCATCAATTATGTAATAAGAATTTAGAAGTTTGGCAAGATCATAAAATCAATACCAAGCTTGTTGAAAATTCATTTAGAGCATAACACCACATGATAGATAGTATTTCTCTTAGTAGTCCATATTGAAGTCAGAAAACTTATCGTTATAATTGAGTTTAACTTGTGAATTTTTTTTAGTTTATTTAGTTTACTAAATTTTTTTAGACTAGTCCAACTCACTCAGAAACAATACACTCTATTTGTGTGTGAGGCATGAATTCAATCCATAGCTACTTAATCATAAACCAAAACATTCTACAAATAAACTAACATATATTTTGTAAGAGATCAATGATAAATAAACTCCTAAAGAGCTTGATTGTTTGGTCTTGCATGCCCAACAAGCTTAATTCTATGCTTTACTTGACTAAAAATAGATTATCAAAATGGTGCAAAAAACTACCCATCAAAATCCAGTAAAATAACAAAAGTAAAATAGTTTCAACTTATTTTTGAGTTTGCCTGGCAGTTCTATTTTACAAGTTCTATATGGAACCTTCCCATAAGTTTTTTAATGATATTTTTATCCATCAATTATGTAATATGAATTTAGATGATTGGCAAGATCATAAAATCAATACCAAGCTTGTTGAAAATTCATTTAGAGCACAACACCACATGATAGATAATATTTCTCTTAGTGGTCCGTATTGAAGTCAGAAAACTTATCATTATAATTCAGTTTAACTTGTGAATTTTTTTCAGTTTTATTTAGTTTACTAAATTTTTTGTTTTAACGTTGATTTTATTGGTTCTCGTATGTCAGCCATGATATTTTCACCCTTACCAATGCATTGTATATTTTATCATGTTTTCAATAAGAATAGTATTTTATTTAGTTTTTCTTTTGATTATATGTTTAGTATTATGATCTTTTTAAAGCCTTGTTATGGAATACAAAAAAATTTTATTTTATATTAGCATTAAACTTTTAGAATTAATGTTTTCTTTATCTACATGAGTGCACAATCGTAGTTGCAACCTACGTATTTTAGGTCATGGTTTCATATCTAATTTATTTTTTAAACATATCTCCACCAATTTTGTTATACTTTTCATCATCACCTTCCTTCTTAAATTCCCATTAAGGCCATGGTCCCACTAAGAGTGTATAAGTGGTTGGCCTTAAATACTACATTAATCCAAACAACCTTCTAGTAAGAAATAAAAGATTTAATAAAGCAAACCACGTCTTTGTTCAATATTTTCTATATATCATACTCTAAATCTTGATATTTAGGATTTCTTTTTAGAAGTGGTATCCCATGACACATCATAAATTGGGTTTATCTCAAACCTAATTACTTAAAAAGCATTTTCATTCATAACCTTGATATTCCCTTACTAAACATTAAATTATATTTGGCATAATTCACTATTTTTTAATCATCTAATAAATTGAATATAGGTTTCCTTATAGGCTATTCTATTTTGTTTCTAGTTGTTTAGTAGGCCTTGTGAAAGGAAAGTTCTTGATGTTGTCAACCAAAATAGTGAATAACCCATTATAACAAAGGAAGTGGGTAAGCATCATATTTCTAATTACAATATAGAGACAACATTCTTGTTACACTTATGCAAAATTTTGTATATGTTTGATATGCATATCTATATCATTAAAAAGGTATGTTTGCACCATTGTGAAAGATGTCAATCACATTAGTCTAATGTAAACATAAATTGAGTCTATTTTGTACAAGTGTTGAAATGCATTGCCTACACTCATAATACAATTCGTATTTATCTATACTTCTTAGTAAATAAATTTTCACAATACAACTGTATAACAGGATGAACAATATCAGTGACAACCAAGCACAAATGGATGATAATATAATAAACATACACCATGTTATTCTATTATGCACAATCGTTTGGTAAACTTCGAGTCTTAGTATGCAAAGTTAGTATTTTATGGAGCTGGCCAATTTTTTCTTACATAGTGTTATGATTTGAAGAGGTGTTGCATCAAAATATTGTGGTAGTTTGACAATATTTACTTTGTTATGCACATTTTTTATCCATCAATTACTAAAGCTGTTATGAGGAAATCATCTACTATGATGAAATGTGTTCACAAGCCACAGCTATTCAGCTTTTTTTATGTAATGATTTTTTGTGCACATGAATAGTAACTTTTTGAAGTACCTATCTTATGAAAAACAATACATGTATTGTATAAAATATGTAAAATCCACAAATAGCTAATTTTACCCCTATATATATATATATATATATATATGAAACATATTCAACATTTTAAATGTCATGTCCTTTATTATCATAGGATGTATGGTAGCTATTTTTTCCTATATTAATAAAAACCATTATTTTATTTGCAATTGGCTGTCCAATGCTTATACCAGTTGAATTTTTTACTTTAGTTGATTTAGATAAAGACACCCCACTTTATTGCTTTCTTTGTATATTAAGCTCTATCATATGTCTAACGAACATTTTTCCTTACATGCAACAAGCAATTTTCTAACTCCCATGATATATTTTATTTATATTGGAATACAATAAATAATTCACTATGATCTACTAAAATGTATAAATTGCTAAATTGCAATTAGCTGCATAATTGTACACTCTTAATTATCACCATTTCTTGACTTCATGTATTATTTGATTTATTTCCATATGAAAAGATGCTAAAATCAGCTATTCTAAATAGTTCCAAATAATTCCAACTATAGCAACACTATAATTGGCACTCACATTCTCTCCAATGATGTTTGACTACATCTACATCATTAGTAGATGGAACCACCTCACTGCTTAACTATGGTTGCTCAAGTTATTTTAAATTTATTGATGATTGCCAAATTAGCTTGTCTAAAATCTTCCTATAACAAAGTTTTAGTGAAGAGATAATAGTTGTTTATGAAGTGGAATTCTCTTAATATTACATACAACATTTGTTTTTATTTGATTTAATTTTACGAAGTTATTAACACTACTACCTTTATAGATATTCTATGATATTAAAGTGGATAGATTGATTATGACCACTAATTTCATAAAACTTAGCTTGCCTTATTTTGTAATCAATTTTATGATCCTTTTGATATTAAGTTGTTTTATGTTTAAATTATTTAAAAATGTTGCCTACGAATATTTAGCTTTTTATAATAAATAAAAGCATGATCAATTGAATCTTCATTTGGGCATTATGATTACTTTGAAGTAAGTTAAAATTTTAGGTTCATTAGGGTTTTCAAGAGTGGTATAGGTCATTTAATATCATCAATGTTAACATTAAAATCTTTAAAGGAAAATTGGTGCTCCATTAATATAGACAAGATTTTTGAATTGGCTATTTTGATCTCAAATAATCCTAAGTAGAGTATACCCAATTACACATTATAAGTTAGTGATGATATCTAATAGTTATTCAGTCAAACCACTTTGCGTCCTTGTAATCAAATGTTTTATGCATTGCACACTAGTCAATATATTAGATTTTATCCTTGATGCTTCTGAGATTTGGTATTTCATTAACAAGTAGTTAGACTACAAAAGTTTGTTAGTACCTTCAATTTACGTTTTATAGAAAATGTTTCTTAATTTTTCTTATTTTCTTAATACCATAACTATTTTCATTGAATGAGAAACTAATTTTATTCAAAGAAGTTCAGTGATGTCTGCAATTTTACACATTTTACCATCACAAAAATCAATTCATTCCCTTTTTAATGTATTACAAAACTAAGTTGGATAATGTGCTTGTCATTATAACATATATTTTATTTCTATTTAACATTATTCTTTCATTTAAATTACCTTGCATTAATAAATTACAAATTGAAAAAAAATTCGTGATGCATTATGTATATTTTTTGTAATTAATATTTTACAATGAAAGTTTTAAGGACTTACTATATCAGTATATCATAATTTAAATTTATTTAAAAATTTTTAATATTTTTTGAAAAGTTAGTTATATACTTGAATTTAAACATTTTCAAAAGTTTACCTTTTTGAAATTTTTAATCATGAATTCATTTTTATTATTTTGATCAAGTTAATTTTTATTCTCATGTCACTGACTAAGCTCTCAACGGCATGTATTTATAAAGATTTTAATTTTTTTCTTTCATAATTTTATTTTATTTTTTACTGTTCTAGAGATATTTTTACTCAATTTAATATTTATTAAATTTGTATTATATAAATGATTTTATAATTAGAAATTGCATGCATGCTTTTAGTTTTATTAATTTTTTATTATATTTTTTATTGCTACAATTATTAACTATTTTTGGCACAGAAGTTTTTTTTTGTGAATACATATTTAGATGAAATATATAGAACTTTGTAAACAATGATTTTAAAATTTTAAATATTCATCAATCTAAATAATTTTATATTTTATTATATTTAAAGCATTTTATAATGAATATACAATTTCATATTGCAAAACCATTTTACACTATTTGTCTATCTTCATTATTCTTTTCTAAAAACTGATATTCAGTGTTGCCATAAATTTGTTATTTATCTGTTACACGAACATTTTTTTCAAGCTAATTTTACCTAAAAAATCTTTCAATGACATAATATACATATACAGTTAAATATTTCAAAAGAGAAATAATGTTCATGATTTCTTATTTTTCATACCATTTCATATCTTGCCATTTATGTTTTATAGATGTTGTTTATGTTTCACAGATGTTTTCAATTACTTGGATACAAAACGTAAATCTAATTTTTAATTATTTTAAATTTTATCTATAATTTGTCAAATATAGTTATTTTAAAAATTAAATAATAATTAATTTCTAATGTAAAAAAAAATATCACATAAAAATAAATAATAAAAGTTTTTAATAATCTGTGCATTGTATATTGAAAATAAGATGGCATAATCTTCAAAACAAATCAAATATACATACGTGAAAAAATAAAATATTATAGAAATTAAAAAAAATAAATAATTTTGAAAAATAAAATATATAAAAAACTTGCAAAATATATTAATGTTAGATTTTACAAGAAAGTGTATATCACGAAATAATTAAACAAAAATTTATTGATGGATAAAAAATAAATAAATATTAAAAAATAAATAAAAAATAACATTTAAAAAAAATAAAACCTTAGTAACGTAAGAAATAATGAAATATATTAATTACTTGAAAATTGAAAAATAATTTTATGTTATTCTAATTAACAATCTATCATGATTAATATATAAAATTGAAAATAAAATTAGAAAAAGCATATTAGAGCTTAAACTATTATGCAAAAATTATTCGTTAAATTTATCATGCAAACTAAAGGGCAAATATATTTTGTCACCATTAGTCGTGGCTACCCAATGATGCAATGGTCATGGTAAAAACCTTTCTTCGAATCCACTACAAAATTTGTGGAAGATGCCATAAATAACAAAATGGTTGATGCATGACCTATTTACATGTTATGCTATACAAGTTTAGCGTTTTAGATTTTAAAAAAATTAGTTATAAATTTTATCTTTTGGTAACTTTATCTCGGTTCTCATGATGAAATTGTTTTGTAATTGTCGTAACTCTTAGTATTTAAGAAGTTATATTATCATGATGAATATCTGAACATCTAAAATTTATTTGTTTGTATGCATTAAGTTTTGATAAGTTTTTTTTTGTGACATCAAGAATGATTTGCATAATGTTTAAGGAAGCCTTTTTCGTAACGAAATTTTTCAACTGGCATTTAAAATGTTTTATTTAATGTTTAATGCATTTTTTATTTATGATTTATATTTGGTTTACTTTTATGTCATTCTTATTTATACTAACTTATTTTGTTTAAGGCAGTACTTTATAAAAATTTTTTATAGCAATTATTATAATTTTATTTCATTATAATGTCTTATGTCTATAATACACAAAGAATTTAAAGAATTTAAAATTATTTTAGTATGCATATTTGCATTTCACAGGAAAGATATTTTATTTAAAATGTTATGAACTTTCTTTGTTAACATTATCTCGGCCTAGTTTTAATTATTTTTCAAATTAATAATAATAATAATAATAAATTTTCTTATTGATTTTTAGGGTTTTCAAAAATTCTAACATTATGAAAAATTTACAATTTTGTTATAACTTGAATGGTGTGTGTTATGTTTTCAATTTAAATTTTTTAATATTAAATATTATATAAGAAATTTAAATTTTTTATCATTACCTTTCATAAGAATTGTATATTTATATATTCTTTTATCTTTGTCACCTTTTTTATGATTTTTAAATTATTATTGTACCTTTTGCCTGAAAATATCAACATATTAAATAAAATCTTAAATATTTAATTACCATAATAATTATTTTTTCAAATTATTTTAATGGCTTTATGAAATAACAAATATGCTGTCATGGTTGTATTAAAAAAAATTGAATACATAAATTATAGTGTATTGATTATTCGAAACATTTTTCTAGTAAACATTTCGATTTATGATTTTTATTTTGCTAACTTATTTTGATGTTATATGGTTTTTACTAATAGTAGTACATCTTCAATAATTATAGTGTCAAGAAAACCATTTCATACATAGAATGACATAATTTTTATCATTTTAATTTTTTTCTACATTAATGATTTCCTTAGTTTTTTCGTTTTATTTAAACTAAAGTATTTTCAAATTTCATGTTAAAAAATTATACAATTTTCAAATTTCTTATTGCTTTTTTATATATCTCTTTCAAAAATTTATTTTTAAAATTTAAATATACTGAAATACTATGCAATGAAATTTATAAGATAAATAAAAAAGTCATTATCACTAAATTTCCAACATTAAAACGTAAGGACATTACTTATTTTATAGCTAGGTCATATTATTGAATGATGTATAATTTATTTTGTTCTTATAAATCTTCTTCATTAGAGTATATTAAATTTAACTAATAAGAATTAGATGATAAGCACAAAAAAGTTTTAATTTATATGATTTTTGATATAAATATTTTTGTAATTTAAATTACAGTTTGAAATCCTCCTAATCATTGCATTAAAAATATTTTTAGTTGGATGTCTACTTAATTTAATTAATTGAATTACATTATTAAATCAAATAGATATGAGGCCAAGCTTGAGGCAACAAATGTCCCTGTTTTAGTAGGAAAAAATTATGATGCATCTTATAAGAAGAAAATTTAAAATTCTTGCAAATAATCATCTTATTAGTTGGTATCATTTACTATCCTATTTAAATCAATTCTTTATTTTAAATTCAAATTGTATAAATTATGTAATTATCTTAACAAATGTTGTAATGTTGTTGACATCTTAACTTCTATACCATTTTCTTTGATTATCTCATTTTTTAATATTTTGTGTCAATTAACTAGATATATTATCTATTTTTCTACAATTGGTAACTAGATTTCTATTTAGCAATAAATTGAAGTCAATATTATTTCAACTAATCATGCTTTTTTGTCTATAAATATATTTCAACAAGTGTGAATCTTAATTGCTATAACATCTTTCAACACTTACTATCTCCCAAATTATTTTATAGTAATGTTTTAAAGACAAAGTTATTGGATTGATCTTAAACATTTTTAAAGTTTAAGATTCATGCATAGATTTTTTATTAAATAAATTAGTCAGATATATATATATCATATTTTAAATCTTAATGATTGCTAAAATTTCTACATTTGTATTGATGAGGTCGACTTGGTATGATTTTCTATTCTACCCAAGTAATAATAAATATCTTATTTATCTTTTTATGAATTTGTGCCAAAATGAATTTTGTAAAAGTTTTTTGCTACAAGTTTGTTGTCATATTGTCTTAAAGAAAATGTAGAAATATATTATCAAAATATTGGTGAAACTTAATGACATCAATAATTTGTTATTCATGAATGAACAATGTGGTTAAAAATGTAGTGTTGGAAAATAATTTAGAGGTATATGTATGACTACGAAAATCCTAAAATCTCGATTATAAGTAGAATAATAATGAATAAAAATTAGATTCACAGATATCATTATTAGATTTAATTGGTAATAATGAATGCATTTATTGTCCCTAATTTGAAGAAAAGAATGGGTTCCATATGCCTAAAATTTTTTGTTATATAATTATTATTTATTTATTTAGGGTATGTAATTTTTTGAATTAAATTTTGAAAATGGAATATATTTAAACATCCAATATGGATAAATTTAATGTTTAATTTTGAAATTTTTAATTCTAAAATTAAAAACATTATGGAATTGCAAGACTTGTCTTCTAACACATGAACATTGGTTAGGCTTAATGCTTTATAATTTTATGTCTATTATTAACTTTTTCTTGCATTCTTATTTCTATTTTACCATGACTATCTTATAAGATATGGATACGATTTTTAAATATTAGTAGTTGGTGGTTAAAGATAGAAGGATTAAAAGGATAACTTTTGCAAATGATGCATTTTGGGAATATCTTGAGAAAATATGAATATATGTGAAAGAAGAATCTATTAACATATCTTACATAGATTCTTAAATTTAAGGAGCTTCATATAAAAGACCAAAAAGGGTGTAATTAAAAGAGGGTTAATTTAAAATAGAAAATTTTGGATACTCTGCCAAAAAACTAGATTATCTTAAAGTAAAGTCTTCGCTTAAGGTGGTGTGGCCAAGGCTGTATAAGCCAGTAAGATATGCTAGTAATTTAAGAAAGGTTATACATAAAAGGGAAATTTGGAGGGGCAAACTTAGATTATACCAAGTAAAAAAGTGAGATAAGCTATGAGGAAGGAGAAAAATGTGGGTTAAAACTTTAAAGAATGGATAGATCTTAGAAAAGAAAAGACACCTACATGACATTTCAAGGTAAGATAGCACTTAACTAAATATAATAAATTTAGCTTAGATCTTAGCCAAGATAAAAAAGAATTGCTTTGTAAAAATGTTTATGAAACTTTTGCATTTGATTGTGACAATAATTAGACATTCATTTTCATAAACTTGTTCAAAAAAAAGAAATTCCTTCTACCCAAGACCAAGGGGGATTTTTTTTAGTAAACTAATGGTTCAATTTTCACTCTTTCTTATGCAACATTTCTAGTTGAGCTATAAGGAATGCACATTACATTTTTTTCCTATGAATACAAAGAAGATTGCATGACATATATTGCATGTCTATCTTTAATTATAGATACATGTGAAAGATGATTTTGGAATACAAATTTTTTGATTCAAAACACTTCTTAGCATAGACATTACTAGGTGAAGTAAGTGAAAAGCATGATAAATTTTATGCCTTGTTGGTTATCCATATGGGTTGTCTAAGCATTTATGCATTAAGCATACATAATCATTATAATTATTTAAAAATTAGAAAATCATACAAAAGAAACTTTTGTTTAATCTAACCCTCATAACCTAGACATAATAGCCTTGTTTTCTTATTATATGTTGCTAAGTGTTAGGATCCCTATTGTAATTCTTCTTCTTTCTAAGCTGAATTGATGTTTGATAATATAGATTAAATGAAATATCTGCTACTTGATTATTCTTGAATAGACTATGAGTTTCATGCAATGAAAAAATAGATGTATGAAATTGAAATTTATTATATATTTTTTCATATAACCTTATCGTTTGAAATTTACTTTCAATGTGAGGCACTATAATTGTATTAGAAATACCTCACAGGTTCAATTTGTAGCATGACATGGTATAAATATGTGCTAAATCGCTAAAATCATGGATAAAATAATGTATGAAATGCAATGTGGTTTAAGTTATAGCATAAATTACGAAATAAATGATGTAAAGGCACCCAGAAATAAATAACAAAACTCTAAATGATGTTGCAGCCAACCATTATTTTTGTCTAGAGTCTACTTATGAAGAATGGAACCATGGGCCTGGCAAAGTTTTTAGAGATATTGGTTCAACCCTTAAGAGAAACTAAATGGATGCTAAGATATGTGTGATTCTAGGATACTAGTTAGAAAGCCTTGGAAGGCATGTGTTTCAGACCTTAGAAGAAGACTACATTAATTAAGGATATGGTGAGCAACAAAAGAGTTTGATTATGGCTAAAATTATGAAGGTTAAGGTTAGACATTATGGTAAAGGTTTTATGCATAATTCGTAAAACTTAGCATAGTCAAATTTTATCTTTAAGATTCTTTTATATGAAAGTATAAGGTAAGTTTAGCCTTGGAATTATGTTGAAAGGCATAAAATAATAAATAAAAAATGAAGCTATAGTAAAAGGTTGTTACAACATGCTCAAGAAATACTATTCGTGAACCTTTATGCATAATACAAATTAAGCGTTGCTTAGCTAGGCTCTCAGCAAAGACCTTGTTTGAAGGTGGAAGAAGATGGAATGAGACATAGGACCTAAGGGTAAAAGCCAAGCCATTATGAACTCCATGGTTAGCATATATAGGAAAGATCCAAAACAAAATGTGTGCAACATTAATTATAAGAACATTGGGTTAAGAAATTCTAAATAATTGAATTAAGATTTAGTAGGAACCCTAATGCATTTAAATATAGCCAACTCTAAATTATCAAGCTTCACTTATGAGATAGGGACTGTCACATTTCATGGTAAAAGCATCCAATATTTGTAAGAAGCAATTATACGAATAGTCTCAAAAGGAAGCAATTACACAATTAGTCTCATAGGAAATCCTATGGTGTGCTTTGTTATATTGGTGAATACTTGTGGTTCTTAAAAACTCTTAGAATCGTAGATGGATGCACCGTTGTGATTATCATTACCATGTCGAATGTTGGATGACATTATTTGAAAGAAGTGGAAGAGACTAAATGATTCTTAAGTATATGAAATTATATTATATCGTGAAGTGCATGCTAAGCATCTGGTTAGTCATAATGTTAGAAAATATACATTAAATTAGTTCGCAGATGATAATATAATTTTGTTAGTTAAAAATTGATGTCATTAATTCATAAGATTTATTTGATTATTACAATGTTATTTCTTATTAGTGAATAATAGTTTTATAGTATGGCTTAAAGATTCCATATAAATACACATAAGTCTCCCCTTTATAACAAGTTCAAGTTGTAAAATCTTAAGTAGGAGTGGAGTTAGAAATTATTAGAGTTAGTAAATTTGTTAGAAAATTTATTTTATTTATTTAATAACACGAGTTTTTCTTCAGGGAATTATTTGTGTTACTGAGTACTTATGTAATGGATAAATTATTTTCTATTAGACATTGATCATGGATTACAATTGCACCTTTTTGAAGCATGCACTTATGTTATTTTTAAGCATTAATATGATTGAATATAAACTTATTATCTTTCTTAATGCGAAGACTTTAAGTTCTAGGAATAATCAAACACCTTCACTAAAATTCTTAAGGAAATCTTGAATTTTGGAATATACAAATATTAACCTTCAAATGAAAAGATAAATTCATATTTTTAAACACATTTCATCTTCAAAAACTCAAGATTTTGTTAAGAAAATATCTGTTAAATGGAATTAGTACAAAATGAATTTTTGCAAATAAAAATTACTAAAAGAATCTCTATTGGATTGTCCATTTGAAAATCTAATTGGCTATCTAAACAACTATTTTTTGGGCAATGAACCACCTAAATAGATTAGAAATAATAACAATACTCAAATTCTAAGATGTAGATTTGTTGAAAGTTCATCAAACTACTTTGATTATTCATGTGATCTTCAATCTAATGCACTATGGATCATTAAAGGATAATATCCAATAGAAAGAAAAACATTTATCGTCAACTTCACTTTTTATATGATGACCATCAAACTAGTTCATAGGAATTTCATGTTCAATATGATGGCATTTTTTAACATGGGCCAAATAATTTAATGAATAAGAATAAAACTTGAGCCAAAACTAGGTGTCTATCAAAAGCTAATTGGAAAGTGAAATATATAGTTTGTTGAACTTAGAAAATAAAAGTTGAAGGGAGTGAATTATTTGATAAGGTTAATTAACATACAAAGAGGTTTAATTTTTAGCTTACAAATTAGTACATAAATTATCACAATGTGCTCAAGCATTCAAGTAAACATTAAAGAAACATAAGGACAACAATTTGATTCTAATGCTAAACTAATTTACTTAATACAATAATAAATACTACTTATGTGTAAAGCAAAAAAAATATACATTTTACCACTCAACATGAAATTTTTATACCAATTGTTAAGTTTGAAAAATTATAAACTGCTTTTCGTTTGCTACTACGTTCACTTTCTAGCCTTTAGTAATACTTAACTTTCTTAATCTTTTTTCTTGAAAAAGCTTAGATGTGCATTTTGGAAGATTTTTAAAGAGCTATGAACAACATTCTTCATAAAATAATTTGAAAATATTCTTTGGTAATAGAGATTCAATTGGAAGACAAAAAAAATGGTAAATAAGGATATAATAACATCATTATCAACATATATTTGACTTATTATTTTGCAAAAAAGTGCTCATAATAGGAAAAATTTGTATTTTTGTGGTAGATAATGCGATTCCCATTTAGTTTAAACCAACCTCTATACCTACAAATATTTTTGTTTTAATCTTACACATATTATCTTGCTAGTTTAGGATAATCATGTTTGGCTATCATTATGTCACAACAACCAATATAATAATATTCCTTCTATTTATTATAGATATAACATTTATCTCTCAATTGTGCATCTAAATACTTAGTTGGGCTTCTTCAATTTTATGAATTGAATAATGGTGCTCTCCTCTTAAAGCACTGATAATTTCTATTAGTTTTCTTTTGGTTGTATAGGATCACCAATCCATAATATCTTAATAATTTAAGATGTTTGATTTTTCTAAAGGTCTGAATATATTATTATCAAACAAATTATGAATAATATACTATATTGCTTTCGAACAAGAAGAAGCCTAAAAATTAAAACTTAGGCTTTTTTTGATGAATGTGTTACATAAAAAGTTATGATATAAATTGGAGATTAAAAACCAAGTTAATGCCGCTTATCTGTTAACTATATTCTACAAATAGATCGACCTATATGCTGTTTAACAAGGAAACCTTTGTTGTAGTAGAATTTTCTAAAGTTGTGTTTAATGAAATTATAGATAAAAAATTTGATGAGTTGGAACACATGGAAGATTTTGAAAAAAAAATTAGAAGACCAAAAAAGATTATGATATGACAAACTTTATAAATTTCTTGTTAAATATTATTTTTGGAAGGGAATTTAAATAGAACTTTGTTAAAAAAAAACTGTACTGACAAACATCTCAAAGTCCAAGATTATGCAAACAATCTCATATTTGGATCAACCAACTTTGATTTATGTGAACCAATGAGTAGTCGTATTTGGTGTAGGATTTCAGATTGACATAATGGGTGAGTTTCCTATTTTCTTGATTGCATGTTAAGAAAGATGAGAAAGGCATCCTCGTATCTTACATAAGGCTTACAAATGATACGTTAAAATTAAAAAAAACAACGATATGGTCACATCAAAGGTGTTAGTATATAATAAAAATACTCTTAGTTATTTAAATCAATGTGATATGTGTTTTGCTGTAAAAACCCATGGCTCTCTTTAAAAAGAAATTATTTATGTTGCATTAACTTAAAAACTTGTTCTTTGAAATGCAAGTGAAGCTTCAAAGAATGAATTTTATGGATAGCTAAGTCAAATATATTTTAGGGATATAGGAGCATCATTATTAACATATATTTGATCTATTGTTTTGTCAAAAATATGATCATAATAAGCAAAACATGAACTTTTGTTGTAGATAATGTCGTTCTCATTTAGTTTAAATCAGCATCTCTACCTACCAACATTTCTTTTTAATCTTACAAATATTATCATGCCAGTTTAGGACAAAAACATTTGGCTATCAATATGTCATAACTACCAATATAATAATGTTTTTTCTATTTGTTATAGATATAGCATTTATTTCTTAATTGTCTATCTTAATACTTAATTGGGCTTCTTTAATGTTATGCATCAAACGATGTTGTTGTCCTCTTAAAGCATTTGTAGCTTCTATTCCTTTTCTCTTGGTGATATAAGATCTCTAAAACATAATGTATTAGTAATTAAAGATATTCTATTTATCTCAATATTTGAATCGATTTTTTATGAAACAAATTATGAATAATATACTATATTATTTTATAATAATAAGAAAACTAAATATTAAAACTAAGGCATTTTTTGATTGAAATGTTACATTAAAAGATAAGAAAAACATTGGAGATTAAAAACAAAGTTAATGGAGGCTATCTGTTTACGACATTCGTCAAATAGATAGACATATAAGTAGTTTAAAAAGGAAACCTTAGTTGTAATGGAATCTACTGAAATTGTGTTTGATGAAATCAAGCATAAACAAGTGTTAGATTTCGAGGGCATGAAAGGTTACGAAAAAATTAGAAGACTAAAATAGATTATCGCCTAACAAACTTAGTAAATTTCGTCTTCAACATTAATATGCTCAAGAATATTTTTACACATCTTCTATCGAAAAAAATTAATAAAATATCTTTGTGGAAAGTCATTTTAAGAAAGTCTTAAGCTTTCTTTATAGTGATCATAAGCTTTATTGCATACGAATTGGTTGTACCTATTTGTTACATGTGTATACTAATTATTTAATTTTTAAATATATTTTTTAACATTTTATTACACATTAATCGTTTTTAATTTTCAAAATTTTTCTTCACTATTATTGAGAATGATAACTTTCATAACTAAGTTTAAAGTAGGCTCTTATATATTAAGTATTCAATTTTCATAATTATTTTTACATATTTTAAAGCTTATTGTCCTTTAATTTAAATAATAACATTTTTTTATTACATTATCGTGTAAATTTCTCATGTATCATGTAAATATATTGAATATTTTAAGAATAGTTTTATAAATGTGTCATGTTTTTTTTACTCTTTTTATTTAAGCTTATCCTGTTTTATTTATCCAAAGACTGTTTAAATCACAAATGTTTTTAAATATTTACATATATTTTAATTGTACTTGCTTATTTAATACAAATACCATATTTACACAATCTAAATAATTTAAATCATTAAATTTTTTTATTTTAAATTTAATATCGAAATTTTTGTTCTAAAATTTGTTATGTAAAATTATGAAAATCATTTAAAAATTTTATTTTTTTAAATAAATTATCAAATTTCTTTAATTATTTATTTTATTTTATTTTTAAAAAAACTGATATATTATAATTATTTATTGTATTTTTAAAGGTTCTTGATATATTTTTTTTATATGTTTTTATATTTTTTAAATATATTGAAATTATATTATTAAATAATTTATTTTCAAGTGGCAAATCCCTTTAAAATCTACGACTTTCTTATTTTTAAAAGGCCATTTATGACACATTCTCTAATAGAAAATTTTTAAGATTACAAGTAATGTTTTAATATTTGATATTTATATGTAAAGAAAAATTAGTCTTTCTCAACATATATAATATATTTAAAAATATTTTATATTTTTTTAATATTTTAATATCTCAGAAATTACTAAAAGCTAATTTAAATATTTATGATATAAAGCTATATTTCACTTTATTATTCTATTGACATAATGTTTAAGTTTTTTTGAACATCGAAATTATTCAATATGACAAATTTCGTTTTCCTATATTCAATTTATATAACAAAGAGGAAACTAAATTCCAATTAATAAAAAAAATTTACTCACATTTTATTGACATTACTTTAAATCTTTTTGGAAGTTTCTATTAAACATTTTACCTAAAGTTTTGTAATTTTTAAATTTTTTTATATTATTTTTCCTATTATGTTGCTTTATTTTATTTTTGTTGGTTTGTTCTTCATTGAATTTTTGTTGTAGCTACTAGATATAACGAACATAATTATCAATCTTTTAGATATGAATTTTCTTTAACATTTGTTTATCTTTTAATTATTTCAAAAAATTTTGCATTAACAAGTTTGAAAACATTATATGACTAGGGAAATTTGTATGCATTTCCAATGCATTTGGTAGTAATTATTTAAGTTGTTTTTTTTCTAGTTTTGTTGTTTGGTAATTCTTTTATTTTTTTTATATTAACAAATTTGCCTTGATTTAATTACGTAAATTTTTTTTGATATATTATACACGTTTTAAAATTTTGGTGCACTTATTTCATGATGATTGAGCATTTTATGTCTTACAATATGTTTTTTTAAATGGTACTTATTTGTAATTTCTGTTATTATATTTAATTTATAGTCTTCTATACAATTCTACTGTTCAATATGATCAGCATTTTTTTCATTCGTTCCTACATCCATTATTTAGTAATTTTCAAATATTCTATTATATCTATTTATTTTTATTTTTCAATTAATTTTATTTTAATCAATATCTTAAAACTATAGACACTTGCAAAATATCTTTCAAATATCATAGAATTACAAAAAAAATTTTTAAATACACTAATATTTTATCAAATATGTAGTACCTATATTTTCTTTTATCATGAATCTTTTACTACAAATATTATAAATTGCATGATTTATTATTCTTTTAATTTTTTTTAACAATGTTATCTTCATCTATGATGGCACAAGAATATTTTTCATTAATGTATTATTGAGAAAATCATTTTGACTATTTATTATCAGTTAATTTTAATATTTTGAAAGTTATTAAAGCATAATTTTTTTGATAAGTACATATTTTCACTTAAATTAAAATATTATTAATTTTTATTTTTAAGAGAAATTTAGTCTTTAAAATAACTAAACGTTTTCTAATAATTTATTAATAAATAATCTATTTTATATTTTAGAGATATTAAATTTGTTTAGAAAATGAAAACATAACTTAAATATAATTAATTGAATATCATTAAGACAATAAAAAAATTCTTGAATTTGAACATTTTACATATTTCTATTATAATTATCTTTTGCAAGTTAGACATGTCTATAAAAATGCTAATATCAATTGATTTGTTAAAGGAAGAAAAAAAGAATTATTGTTATATCAAAATGTCTAAGAATTCAAAATTGTAAAGAAAATGACAAAAACTAATTTAAATATAACAAAGAAAAGGAATTGTTTTATGAACATTATGAAAATATAAAATGGCACAAACTATAAAGTTATCTACTTAGTAACCATATATATAATTTAAATTGTATAACAAATAAAAAACTAATTTACACATCATTACAAATAAAAAATAAAAAATTAAAAATGAAAAAAATTAAAGAAAATAAAATTAATTGAGGAACCATAACATATAATATTACAAATATATTCACAACACAATATCTATAAAAAGTGAAAAGAAAACTCCTTTTGCCAAACAAAAGCAAAATTAAAGTTTTTTTGACATAAAAAAGGTAATAGATGCTACAAAATATCTAAAAATCATCAAAATATTGTAAACAATGTGTCATAAAACATTGCAAATATATTGGAAAAAAATTAAAAAATAACAAAGAAAAAATAATAAAAAATAAAAAAAATAGAACATATAATTTTTCAATAATATTTTGATATTATATCAATAAAAATATATATTTTGCATAAAAACATGACAACTGTTTTATTACTGATAAATATGAAAAAAAGATTTATAGGGAAAAAGGTATGATGGGAATCTATCAAATAGATTTAGATCATGCTGTTATGTCACAATCATAGAAAAGTTGGACAAAGAGTAGTAGAAAAAGAAGCTTGGCCAGTCTTTGTGCTTCTCTCTAATTGCATGCTTGTGCCCAAAAATGTCAATAGTGAAGACGTCAAATATTACGATACAAATTCCATATTTTCATTCATAAAGGTTTTTAAAATATTAATTGTAAGAATCCATGTATCAAAATGCTAACCTTCATATATCAAAAACATTCCTCATACAAAAAGCATTGTAAAAGAATGATTTGTACAAATGCAAAAAAATAATAAATGATCATTATTAACCTTGTAAAATAACTTTTTCTTATATTAACTAACCCAATAACGAAGTCTCATATTTTTTGTATTACAATTTTTGGAATTTTCATTGAATCCAAAATTTATTTTGAAGATGTGACTAAATACCTATAAAAATAAATTCATATAAATAAGTAAATAAACATTATGCTTAGTGTTATATTTGAAATCAGGGGCAAGAACATTTTTTGGAGTAACACAAATTAACTTATTATTAATTCAAAGCTTTAGTTAGATTAAATTTAGGATAGATAAACTCAGATGGATATGTCTCAAAAATATAATGCTTTAAATTTTTATTACTATAATAAGAAATTGAATTAGGAGGACATTATTGAGATGTTGATGGGCTTTAGTTAAAGATGACTTAAGTGGAAAAAATTGTAGAAAGTTCTTCAAATTTATATTTGTATTAAAGAAATTCAAAACTTCACATTTCAACTTATCATTGATGAAATGTAAAGATGAAATGTTGAATAATAACATGCATATTTTAAGTGATAGAACATACATGACAAAAATATCAAGCACTTCACACAACTAAGTTCTTCGAAAGTGTAATATAATTGTAGCCATATAAATCCATCACACAAATATTATGTATGCAATTTCCAAACTTAATAGCAATAGATTTGTTTGAGTCTCTTTCATCATGGTTTATTGAAATTGGTCTAAGAAGCAATAGGATTAATATTTCAAAATTTAATTAAGATAATTCCAAGTAAACAATAACGATCTCATCAACAAAAATTATAGCTTTTCAAAAACAATTTAAAGATCAGCATATTAAGAGGTTACACTTTGTAATCAAACTAATTTTGATAGTGGATTAACAAATTTAAAGCACAAGTGTGTGACATGAATCATTTAATGTTTTGAATATAATAAAAACCCATGTAACTAAGTCATAATTTGAGATGCTTAAGTTTAGAATATTGAATACAAGGGTTCACATCTTTCAAGACTAGTGTTTTTATAAAACAACCCTAAAATGGACAAATATTTGAAATTTAATTTGTCATAAAATAGAATCTAATCTTCCATAAAATATATCTAATGTAGAAAAGGTAGGCTACACATGGCATAAGAATTGCATCTAGATGTAGTAAAATTTCTATGACAAGTATTTTGAAAACTTGCTTTCAAAATATGTTCAAAATAGTTTAAAAAACTTATTTGACATTCCATAAGCCATTTTCAATTTAAACCTAAATAGAAGTAGTTAAGTTCAAATTGCTTTTCTATGTTAATTATTAGTTTGGAGGTAAAGGAGACAAGTCACTCAAAACTTTTGCTCCTATGGGAGCTACTTGGCGAATACGAAGAATAATAATCTTGACATATACATGATATTAAAGTCATGAGTGGAGTTGTTGAAGTACTATTGCTATAGAATAATTTCAAATAGATAAAATAGCAAATGTGATAACATCATGCCTTCATTTAGAATACAATATTGTGAAGCCATAATTTGGGTTGTAGGAAAATGTTAAAAATGAGGGAAGAAAAGTAAAATATAGCAATGCAATAAGTAGTAGTTTTGAATAATAATGGTTACTTCAATAACTCAAAATAAGCATTGACAAAAAATTAATTGGCCTTATAATGATATTTTTTTCCACAAGCTATGTTGTATGAATTTAGTCCTTTTACATGATCAGAAGATAAACGATATGATTGTTGAAGATTTACTTAGAGCAGCATAATATATAATAAGGTTTCTCTTAATAGTATTGATCGATATAAAACAAATAAAATTATGGTAATATTTGAGTTGAAATATTGAATTTTATTTATTTTTAATTATTTCACTCTATTCTTCATTTTAATATTGCTTTTATTGTTTCATATAAGTTTCCCATGATATTTTCAACCTTTCTTCCAAATGGTATAAATTTTGCATGTTTTCATTTAGAATAGTAGTTTAGCCAATTTCTCTTTTGAGTTTAATTTTAAAATTACAATATATTTAAATCCCTATGATGAAATAACTAGAAAGATCTTTTTTTAATATAGTCATTATATTTCTAGAAATAATTTTTCTTTATTTAAAAGAGTACACAACACAAGTTTTCTAAGTATTTTATGTCATTATCTGATTTATAAACTATTATTTGGATTTATCTCCACAATTGTTGTCATCCGTTCATCATTACATTCTATCATAAATCTTATTATAGTAATTCCTTCTACCTATCCTATATTAATAATGTTTGGCCATGTCATTTGTCCCTTGAGACTTAAATCTTATAAATCATTAGGCATTATATTTATTTTTCCTAAGCCACCTCAAAACATTGTTGAAGTTAAGAAATTTAGTATAACAATAATCACCACTATGACTATGTTGCCACAAAGAGTGCATAAGTGGTTGGCATTAAACACTACATTAGTCATAACAACCCTTCTAGCAAGAAGCATGGATCTAATGGCTCGAGCTGCATCTTTGTTCATCATGTTTTATTTAATACGCCTTTATTCTTCATGTTTTGGATTTCTAGTTAGAATTGATAACCCTTGATACAACATAATTTAGCTTTCTCAAATTTTTAATTAGCTAGAAATCATTTTCATTCATATCTCTGGCATTCTCTTAAAAAACTTCAAACAATATTTGGCATAATTCACCTTTTCTATAGTTCTAATAAATTTATTATACATTGCCTTATAAGTCATTCAATTTTTATCCAAATTATTTAGTAGAACATATAAAATAGAAGTTATTGATGTCATCAAACAAAATGGTGAGAACTACATTTAGATTATGGAAGTGGGTAAATTTGTGTGTGTGATTGCAACATGGAGACAAAATTATTGTTACACACTTCCTCATTTTTGTATGTCTAATGTGCATGCTCTTATCATTAAAAATGTATGTTTATTGAAAGATGCTAATAAAATTAGTCCAAAGCAAAAAGAGATTGAGTCTATTTAATATAAGAGTTGAGATGCTATTCTTATGCTCATATTTGAATATTCTATTTATCTATTGTTCTTACAAAATAAATTTCCATGGTACGTCTTCGTCATAAGATGAATAGTATTAGTGATGACCAAGTGGAAGTGGATCATAATGTAACAGACATATATCGTATTACTCTGTTGCTTGCAATTCTTTGTAAACCTTCAAACTTGTCTAAGCTTCCACATATTGTAAGTTATGGCTATAGCCAATTTTTTTCTTACATAATGTTATGATTTGAAGTAGTGCTGCTTCATATTAATACTATATTTCGATGGTATTTACTTTGTCGAATACATTCTGGACCAAATAGTTATTGAAGTTGTGTTTAGAAAATCAAACACTTAAATGAGTAGTGCTCACCAACTAGTGTTGTTCAAATATTTTTATGTTATGACTTTAAATGCATGCAAATAGTAACTCAAAAAAGTAGAAATACATATCTTACAAAAATAATATTTGTATTGTACAAATTAGATAGAAACCTTAAATATCTTAATTCTACCACCATGTAATATGAAAATTATTCCATATTTTAAATGTTTTCTCCTCTATGATTGCATAACGTATGGTAGCTACAATTTCTTCATATTAATAACAACTTTGTGCTTATGTGCAATTGATGTTCAATCGTTATATGAGTTGAATTTTTTTATTGTAGTTTTTTAGCAACTAATACGCAAATATTATTCTTGTCCTTATATACTAAGGTCCACTTTATGTTCAAGAAACTAGTTTTCGTAGATGCATCATGCAACTTGCTAACTTCTATTGTATATTTTCTCTATCATGGAATAGATTCAATAGCACACTACAACCCAATAAAATGTATAAATTGCTAATTTACAATTAGTTGCATATTGAAGACCCATATTTATGATCATTACCTTGACTTTTGGAGTTTTTTGATTTATTTAAATATTAAAAAATCTAAAATCATTTCCTCTCAATTATTTGCAGTGGAGGGAATCACCTAATTGCTTCCACTATTTTTCCTAAGCTCTTTCCAGTTAATGTATGGATCCAAAAATCATTTGTTTGACGTCTTCTTGCAAAGTTTGAATGATTAGAAAGAAAGCTTATTATGAAGCAATAATTCTCGTTATTTTTAATTTTAACAATCAAATTTTGGAATTAAGATACTTTCTTCTAATCTATAGATTGTGTGTAGCACAAATAAGCTAAAGGAAGATTTATTTAATGTAATCCTGACCCCTTACAAATTTGATTTACCTTGCATACACTCCTTTTTTTTCTACCAATGTTCTCACTTTTACTTTTAATTTTCAAGAAGCTTGTAGAGTGTTGGAAGAGCTGTAGAAACATACTAAGAGTAACAATACATTTCAGATGTTCTTCAGCAATGATAATTATGTTGCTTCCATCCGCTAGGAGAGTGATAGATATAGATGATCATCGTCGTCAATATAATATCATTCTTTTTTAAGAAAAAAATGGTTAGTGCTTCTTTTGAAGAACTCTATGAATGAGATGAAAAGGAAAGAACATAGAGGATTACATTTATTAAGACTAATTGACTGTTGAAAAAAATTACTTGGTGATCAACTAATGATTGTCAATATCCTACATTGTAAAGGTAATTGGTGAACACCATAATAAGCATCTTGTTAACATTGTAGTTGGAGAGTGTCTTAAAAAAAAATTTTCATGATATATTGTAATTCACATTCCTCAAATCCAAGTTAATAATAAAATTACCACTTTTATTGTTAATTTAATATACTATTTGTTGAATTGATAATATGTTCTTTACAACATCTCTGCATTTATAAATTCAATTTGCTTTAAAGAAATTATTATATCAAAAATTTATCATATTTAATCAACAATGAGCTTTGTGAATGTTATTTTCATGACGCTATGAAGAATATTTGCTAAAAAATCCACAATGATTTCTACGTTATGAGATTTAGGAATATATATAATGTTTGTGTCTAAAGTCCTCCAAAGAATTTGATATCTTATAAAAATTTGTTAGCTAAACTTGACACAACATTTGAGATTAAATATAAATAATTAGTGAAGAATTTTCCATTAAAATAATCAGTGCCAAAAGTGCAATCTAAATTGATATTAAAAGTTATCTCTTTAATTCCTCCTTGGTGTTGCACTATTTTATTGTTTGTTTGCTTTTATTAATAAGGAATTGATGGAGTTAAACATAATTCACTGTCAATTACTTAGGAAGACCTAAAAAGATTTTGCAAGTGGTTGATTATAATTGACGTTTTTTTTTCCTCTTCGTTTGCTTCTTCACTATTCTATAGGAGAATATTGTATTTATTTCTCCTTCTGTCATCCATCTAACTCCATCTTTCTAATTCCAATAAAATGCCACTCTTTCAAAATCTCATGAATAACAAGATTTAATGAGATACAATAGTTTCTACTAATCCTCCCTTGGGTTTCCTTGAAAATTACTTATTTCTGATTCACCTCTTCCTTATCTAATTTAATAGGATAAAAGATTTTTGCAAATGTTTATTTTTTAATCTTTAAGGCACATTTTATGTCCATTTTATGTTAAAGATAAAGGCTTCTTAGCAAAGTAGTTTAAAGAACAATTCCAATTGTTGTCCATTGTCTATGCAAATGTAGGGTAATTCAAAAATATGTTAACAATTTTAAATTGTTTAGGAGATCAAGGATGAATTTTGATGAGATTTATGAAAGAGGAATATGACTTGATCCAGTTCTAATAAGGTGACGAATTATAAAAGTTGAAAGTGGTTATCTATTTCTCATTAACGAGCAACCTATGTAATATTTTCCAAACCCATATTCTATAACCTTTTCTTTCCTACGTAAGGGAATAACTGAAAAAGTCTATACTACTTAAGATAACACATAATTAATCAATCAACAAACTCTTCCGTTGGTTTTAGTTTAGGAGTAGATAGTCCATTTTAGTCATTTGAAGATGTGATTTCATTAAAATCCCTAACCACCATCCATGGATTTGTTGTATTGTTGACAATGTGAAATGGCTTGCCCATAATAAGCTCCTTCTAGAAGCCATGCTTTTGTCTTAGGTGAACGTGTAGCTTGCATCAAAAACCTAGGCTTGATGCTTGATATTGATATGGGTAAACTACTCCTCATTAATATCAACATTATTGTTGAAGTCATTCCAAATAATATATATCATGTTTGATATATTGTAATAATAATGCAAAAAATTTAATTTAATATAAAATTTTTACTTCTTAATCATAGAAGATAGTCGTCGACAAGGCAACTTATCAAACTATATATATTTTAATAACTTGATTAATAACATGGCTAAGAAATTTTTAAAAGCACTTTAAATATTATAAAATAAGAAATTATACATAAAGACTAGCATTATCTATAATTTTGATAGTTGAAAGCATCCTCTAATTCTTTTTAGAAAAACATCTACTTTCAAAGGGCCTAATCATTGATGTTATAAAGTAAAGTACTAAAAAAATGAATTGGTAGGTGCTTTGTTGTTTTCCAACGTAAGAAATTGACTGGAATTCAATTGAAAGAAAGGGTAAAAACCATAAACAATTGAGATGGACTATTTATAATCTTGCAATGTCCACTCAAATTCACATCTGAATAGCTTGAGTACATGAAGAAAAATGTTAAGGGATATTTGCAAAATTTTCCTTCAATTTAGTAAGCACCTTTTGCAACATGACAAAGTGAATAAATTTTTCTTTGACATGTACATTTTCTTTTCTTAATTGAATATTTTATCAATTCAAAACATCAATTTATGAATTACTTACAAATAACTTTTCTCACAATAAACATGCTTGTTTTGTAAGTAATTTACAAAATAAATATTTAACAATTTAGCCTCTTAGATTGATTCATTACTTCAAAAAGTTCATACCTCTTGTAACTCATGAATATGTTGTTCATACTTGTTGCTTTTCACTTTTACATTAACATAATGTTGATTAGCTTAATATGTTAATTTAATAATTAATGCATTTATATAAATTATTATCACATTTAAAAAGTGGGACATCATCAAGTTGTTAATCAAACTTTGAACCTTTGATTGACAAACTTAGTGATAGAATACATGATGTTACTTTTCTTTTGTATATCTTTTGCTTCTTCTACTCTTTCTAGAATAAAATAGTGATTTGAGACAATTTATCTTCAAATAACTTACATAAATCTTGCATTTCTTCATAACAAGTAGAAAAGTTGTAGACATTTATCACCATGCTATGAGACACTGAAAAGTGTAAATGTTTTTGTCTTCTTACATTAAGTTGAACAATTGTACATGACATATGACCCTTATCATTAAGAATAATGCTAGAATATGGACAAAATCATTTGACAAATTATAGTTTACTTTTCACAAAAAAACTTTAAAATAATTTTTCCATAACGAATAATGTTTCGAAAGAAATAAAGGAGGAAAATCGTCAATGTTAACACATATTGGAAAAAGTTGAAAGGAATAGACTTGCTATAAGAGCAAAGGAATTTTCCCTTTTTTATTTATTAACATAAATGATTTTTTCTTTCAAACAATTGTTACGATCATTTGAAATCATTGCTTAGATTTGTAAAATACTATTATTGAATAAATAAAAAGTTAAAACAAATAAATAAATAAAGCACATAATGATTTAAATAGTTCTTCAACAAACACAAAGCCTTCATTAAACAGTAGTTGATGTAGCCAGGCATCTACTGAACTAGCAATATTTGCAATATTGGGGCCAAACTGAAAATCCTTGCGAAAACTTCATCAATCTCTAATTCACCACAACACCTTGAGCTTGGAGCTTGTAATGATTAGTCAACCTTGACCATAACACAACAACAATTATAGCGGTTGAAAGAAAAAAATTTATAATATAGAAAAAGTTTTATAGCTTTTACCTTAAACACTTTTTGAATGAAATGGCACAATATCTAAATGTATGATAAAGATATTATTAAGCTTAGAATCAAATAAGTAATAATAATAGAATGAAATGTGTTCATCCATCTATTTTAAGAAAAAAAAATATTTCTACTTCTATTTTTTATGAATCACTCATTTTTAAAGGTACGTGAAATGGTTTTATTTACTTTCCCAAAGTGATTAAAGTAGCCATTATGAATTTAGAAATTATCCATAAGCTTACATTCAATAGATCATTCTAGGACAATAGTAGATAGAGTTGATTGCCCCAAGAAATCAACTATTTCACCTTCACATGTTTGTAGCATAAGTTTATCATAAAAGGATGTCGTAAATGAATAGCCAATACAATGAAAAGTTTTTTTGCATTTTTCAATTTTTCAATTTTTGTACAAAATGATCATTCAAATTATGCCGGCATGATAAACTTATTTCATTAAGTTTAGGTGATCGTACAAGCACAAAAAGAGGTTCATTAATATAGAATTAATTTTTTCATAATATGTGGATCCTTAGAATTTTTTTGTACCATATATGCTCGCAATAATATGATATTGTTAAAATTAAAAACCTTTAAATTAGCAATGAAGTCATACTCATACAAACAATATGATATTTCTGTAATTAAATAGTAACATTTTTATTTTTAGTCCCCTTGGCAATGAATGCAAAGAAATAATCCCATAAGTAAAACATTCTATTTTGCACTCTTACATATAAAAGTTATGTAGATACACAAAACAAAATGCCTATTTTTATAAAAAAGATACCACTTACAAACTAGAAGAGGTAAGACATTCAATTTTAAATAAAGAATCATATAAATATGAAAAAGTATATCATTCATGTTCAACTCAGTTATAATTTAATCATAACTTAGGATTCTCATAGAAAAAATAATTTACACATATGAAAAAGAGTTTGTATAAATGTTGTATGTAGAACAACTCAACTATTTGAACATTAAATAAATATGAAAAGAAAGGTAACTTGTAAAACAATATTCACATATTATATTTCTATCTTAAATAATAATCATATGTATATAATGAGATCATTATATATATATATAATCTCTTTATAGTTCTGACTTTTACTAGTAAAATAATAAAAACAAAAGACCAATCATGTGCAGTGCAGTCATCAAATTAGATGATGATAAACCAAAGAAAAATTTAAGCTTATTTTAAACTTTTTTTTGTTAATTTTTACCACTTATTGTTATTCTATGAAGCTTTCCATTGAATAGTTTATGCGTTCTAGAGCTAAACATGCCTAATGGAACTCAAAAAAGAATTATTTAATTGGAATTGAGACTTGATTTTTTTAAAGTATAACTTATCTATAAAGAAATGGTTCAATTGTTTTATCAATTAAAGTATAGTGAACATAGGATCTTGTATTGATTTAGCAACAACATTTGAAGCAAACCCACATGAATCAAGATTAGGAAGTTAAGAGATTAAGCAGAGCCATCAATCTTAATTGCAACTTAAGGTGTCTCTTTGCCTTGCTCATCGCAATTTTACACTTTCACTAGTTATTACTACATATTCACAATAGCTAAACAAAAGTTTACTGCATATTATCTTTATTCTATTATCACAAATACTTTTTTTAGCTTACTTTACAAAGTAGGATTTAAAATTTGAAATGTAAATGTCTCCACATCATTTTCTATTTCTTTTTATTTAGTTTTTCTATTCATGTAATTTTTATACATTACTTTAGATTTTAATGTTTTTATTTTAAGTAATTTTAATATAAAACTTCATTAATTATTTACTAAGATAATATTTTCTGTCCATGACAAAAAAAAATTTCTAAGATTTGAAATTTTTTTAGATATCTAAATTTTTTATTTTCGTTGGATTTAATTTTTTAAAACTTCTCGTAAGAAGTAGAATAAAAAAATTTTGTAAACAAGATATGCACATAGTTTTTAACATTCTTAGTGTCTAGTCACAATATTTACATGTTTATGTGTTAATTTCATAATAATTTTTATTTATTAAATTAAGTTTACTTGGCTAACATTATGGTAAAAGTACATGCTAATGAATTTTCAAGGTATTCAAATCATTAGCTAAATTCATTTTCTCTATTTTGTTAAAATAAAATCGTCCTTTTTTGTGTTAATTGTTTCTTTAAATAATATAATTTTAATTTAAAGATTAAAGACTTTTCTATTTGTATTAATAAGAAAACTCTTTTGTCCATGAATAAGTCAGAATATTGTCTCATCAATAAGTTCAATAAATAAATTTTACATGTCTTTTGTATACTTCAAAATCTTTTATGCTTTTTTATAACATGGTAGATTTTTTACACACTTTTTTTTAATGGCATGTTTTAACTTTTTCATTAAAGTTTTTTATTTCTATTTTAAAATTTTGTTCTCTTTTCTTAGTATTTATGTCAATTATTTATATAACATAAGATACCTACTTCTGATTAAATAATCTATTGATTCATAGATTATTTAATTTTTAAGTGAACTTTTATCAAATATTTTTTTTTGAAAAACTTTCATTTCATTTACCTAAAGATTTTCTTATTTAAAATAATCTAATTTTTAATTATTTTTTTCCACGTAACATGTTTGGTGATTGTTATCCCGGTAAAATAGTATATGTTTAATTTTCAATAATTCAATTGTGGCTTGGATTATTTCAGATCGACAGTAGGATGAGCCAGGAGATCAATTGGAGGCTATTGGAATTTCTGAAATTTTCTGGGGAATTTTCGGAGCACCGAGGAAATTTTTAAGTAATTTTCCCTGTTTAATTGGATTTATTGGATTTTTGGAAATTCGAAAATCTATTTTTTTTAAACCGGAATTTGGTTTTTACCGCGCGTGAACCGGACCGGAGCGGTTCAGCGAAGGCGGGGGCGGTTCGCCGAGTGCGTTTGCGCGTGCGGTTGGATAAGCCGCGGATAAGCGGATCGGACGGACGAGATCAGCGGTGGAGATTAACCGGCTGATCGGGTTTAAGCGGCGTTATTAGAAGGTCAACCGGCACTTAATGGGTTCTTAACGGGTTATTACAGGTTTAAGCTGGGTATTTAACCCGATTAATTTCGGCTGTTAGGGTTTTCGAGCGGTGGCCGGAGACGAGGTGTTCGCGGCGAACGGCGATATTTTCCGGCAGCCTTTCAAGGGGCTTTTTGTACCTGGAGGTTCGCGGGACCGAGGATAATCGATTGGTACCGGTTTCGTTCGGCGAGGAGCAGCGGTGGGTCGCGTGTGAGCTTCACCGTCGCCGGAGAAGAAGGTAGGAAATTCAGAAATTAAATTAGTTATTTAGCAAAATTAAAGCATGGAATATTTTGTTAATGTCTATCTGAGCATGTGATTGAAATTTTGAAGTCGGAAATGCATTGCAGTATTATAATTTTAGCATGTTAGGTTTTAGGGTTTCGGAAAATTATACCCGCCGAATTCGGGAATTTTACCAAGCATGTGTTGAATTGATTATGTGCTTTATTCATGTTAAGGTAGTATCGTATGCTGGAATTGTTTAATTTCGTAAATTGTCAAATTGGGGATCGGATGAAACTCCTTTGGTGGAAAATTTTAATTGAATCCTTAGAAATTAGTGACATTATTGAAACATTAGGATAGTACGAACATAGAATTTTGTTTCTCCTTGTTCGCGGTCGCCGGAAATCGGCGGAAGAATTTGATTTGGTCGGCGATTGCGTCGGCTAGGGTTTCGCGGGCGTCGGACCGAGGAAGGAGAAGGGTTTAGATAATTACAAAATTAATTAAGTAATTAATGGTATTTACGCTATTTTATTAGTAATTAAAATAATCCAATTAACGGATTAATAAGAAATTGGTTTGGCGGTGTCGCGGTTCGGCGCGAGAGTTCCGAACCGGCAGCGAAGACCGGTTCAGCGGGATTCGGCGCGGACGAACGGCGCGAAAGCCGAACCGGCAGCGAAAACCGGTTCAGCGGGAGTCGGCGCGGACGAACGGCGCGGCGCGGAGGAGAGAGAAGCGGAAGGAAAATTCGGAAATTTATTATTAATCCGAATTTTCGGAAATAAAAAGGATAAGAGAAAAATTTAATTCGGAAATTAATCTGAATTTTCGGAAAAAGGATATATGTGGAATTTAAATTTTATTCGGAAATTTATTCCGAATTTCGGAAAAAGGATAAAGGGCGGAAATTGAAATTGGAATTTAAAAACTTCCTGAAGTAGGGAAAATGTTATCAGTGATGACAGTACAGTTGAAACAGTCAGACAGAGGTATGATACTTGGATGCTACCAAAACAGTCAGTAACTGGTACAGTTTGTATTGCTTGGATGGCGATGGCATGGATTGAGTCAGTTTACTCAGTGTTGGCATATTTCACGGATTGGCATACTGGACCGGACTACTATAGACCCCATATGATGTTTTAGGGTAGTTGTGGTAGGTAACTATGCGGTTCAGACTTAACTTCCACAGTATACATGTGGACTGGTATGCGCCTTGTTGTATCTGGACACATGTTGCCGAATCTTGGAGTTAAAGCTTGGCAATGACTGTAGGGGCGTGGCTTCTATGGAAATTGTTGGGAGAGGACTTCTTGGGACGGTGGCTGAGTCGACCTCTTCTGGTCCACGAGTGTAAGCCTGCGTGCCTGAGAGTGGCAGCGGCAGGGGTGACTCGCCGTGGCTAGCCAGGGTGTCTCACGTTGGCTAGAGATCTATGTGACGGGTTTGTCTATAGTCTCCAGAAGATTGATTGACGAGAGACGCTGCGGTGTCGGGTGCTAGGCGCCATGCGTGCGCAGAGATGGGCGTGTCCCGCTGGCATGCTACCTGGGAGCACAGAGGAGAGCTACTCTGTTGTGACTGGGGGTGACTGTGGATGGTCAGAGTCTGGGACTGAGAGTGCCTTTCCACCATACATTGTTATGCTGTATTCCTATACTCTTGCTATTATCCTTCTCTTGCATGTGAATTCTTACTAGCTGTCTTTCCGACTGGGCGTAGCTCATTCCGATATTATCTATATTTTTCCAGCAGCTCGGCAGACTTGACGCCACCCAGATTAGGTGGGATTGTGGTCAGCAGGCTAGTGGAGGATATCTGATCTGTGATTTTCTGAGACATTTTGGTTAGTGTGATTGATACTATTGGATGTATTCAGGGAAACTGTTCTTCTTATGTCATGTAATATGTGAGGGTGATTCTAACTTATGTATCTGGTTGGATGATATTGTACTTGTTGGACTTGGATCTTATTCTTGTGATGTAGTTCCTTTCATTGTTTACTTTATTGTCTTGGTGGTTTGGTGTGTGGAGTGACATATTTTATCTGTGGATGTTATGTATTTTATTTTTGATGGTGAGGTCATTACATGACTATGGAACTTAACCGTGGGGATTCAGACTTCTATTAGATCGGTTCTCCTATCGGTATGGGATAGGAGTATTGGGTCTAGTAGGAGTAACATTGCCCGAGTCCATCTGTTAATTCAGGAGTCATGAATCCTGAGTTGACGGTGTACCCGGGAGATGGGATCCACATTGTTAAGGGAAGTAGGTGTGTAATGATGTGTTATATCCTATGTTTTTCGTAGACTACTCAGGTTGGTATGGGACGATCTGAGCTGTCTATATGTAAAAAAAAAAAAAAATGTATGCCAAAAATCAGCCTAGGAAAAAATGGGGTGTAACAAGAGTGGTATCAGAGCCCTAGGTTAGGATAGTGGGGCTAGACATGTATAGAAGTTCGGCCCTAGGTTAGGATAGTGGGGCTAGACATGTATAGAAGTTCAGCCCTAGGTTAGGATAATGGGGCTAGACATATATAGAAGTTCAACCCAAGGTGGGGAGAACTGTTGGTCATTTTATTAGACTATGGTAGTCCATATGCCAAATGCCAAATGACGACTCTAATGCCAGATTAGTTGCTTTTGACGGTATGGCTGGTACCAGGAGACTTCCCTTTCGTGGTGCAGCTAGAGGCAGACCTAGATCTGCTACTCCTACCCTGGAGACGATCCCAGCATTGCCAGTTGAGCCAGCCGTGGATCGTTGGATCGATGCCTTTATGCGGTTGCGTCCGCGGAGCTTCAGTGGGTCGGCTGACCCAGCGGTGGCAGATGACTGGATGGCTCATATGCTTGAGCTGTTTGATGCCTTGGGATGTCCGTTCGGCAGGAGGTTAGTACTTGCTGCTCTAGTATTGGAGGGAGAGGCTGCTACCTGGTGGAGAGGCCAGCGGCGCGCTGTGTTTGGGGAGGTCCAGAATAGCGAGATAGCTTGGGAGGACTTTGTTGAGGCATTCAGGGAATGCTACATTCCGGCTTCTGCCATGTCTCAGTTCAGGAAGGACCTTATACACCTCAGGCAGGGCCAGATGTCAGTGAAGGACTACTTATCGAGATTCACTTATCTGGCGAGGTATGTCGTAGAGCTGGTACCATCTGAGGAGCACAGATGTGAGATGTTCTTGGAGGGACTTTGTCCTATGCTGCAGCGTCAGTTGGTTGTGAGCCAGTTTGCCAGATTTCGTGACTTAGTAGAGGCTGCGAGATCCATTGAGCTTATTGACATCCGGATGGAGGCCCAGAGAGAAGCTCACAACAAGAGGAAGGAATTCAGAAATGTCCAACAGAACCAAAAAGTCAAGAGACACAGTGGTACTCAGGAGGGCGTGTTCCATCCACGGCCTATTTCCGAGAGGCCAGTGCAGCAGACAGGTACTCGGACTAGGGGAATTATTTGCTACCATTGTCGACAGCCCAGACACAAGAAGTGCGACTGCCCAGAGTTGAAGAAATAGAGGATCACAGGACCGGTTGGTTCATCTGGGGGACAGCCCAGAGTATTTGCATTGACTCAGCAGCAGGCTTCAGAGTCACCAGAGGTGATCACAGGTATGCTTTATTTTGGCAACGTGCAGTGTGTGACTTTGTTTGATACTGGTGCATCTCATTCTTTTGTTGCTGAGAGGATTTGGAATCAGATATCAGGATCCAAGGGTTATTTAAAAGAACCCTTACTAGTTAGGCTTCCTGATGGGAAAGAGATTCCCACTGTTTAGAAGATTGATGGGTCTATTCTGATTAGTGGACACGAGTTCGTGACAGAGTTGATATGTGTACCACTAACAGAGTTCGACATCATCTTAGGGATGGATTGGTTGTGCTACCATGCAGTGGTTCTGGATTGTTGGGAGAAGAAGGTTAGGATCAGGGTGCCTGGTTTGGAGGATGTGATATACTTTGGTCTGAACAGGAAGATTCCCCTGATCTCAGTTCTTCAGGCAAAGAGACTAGTGAGTAAGGGTTGTACTGGTTGGTTGGCTTATGTGGTAGATAGCCAAGCCACCACTACCCCTATGTCAAATATTCCAGCGGTGAGAGACTTCCCTATGGTTTTCCAGAGGAGTTGCCTGGACTTCCACCAGTTAGGGAAGTGGGGTTTTCGATTGCATTGAGGCAAAGGAGATGGTTGGAATTGATAAAAGACTATGAGCTGGTGATAAATTACTGCGAGGGTAAGGCTAATCCAGTGGCTGATGCCTTGAGCAGGCACGCAGTTGTGCATACTGTGATAGCCTGCGACTCTATAGCAGATTTGGATTGGGATGTTGAAAGATGTCAGGAACAGTTGTCTGTTCAGAGACTGGTTCACAGACTCAGCTCGTTGACTATTTGGGCTGACTGGTTATCTGAGATGCGCGATCTTCAGCTTTGTGATGAAGAGCTGAAGGAGAAGTTTGAGTTGGCATCGCAGGGATTGGGAGGAGACTTTGCTCTCAAAAAAAAAAAAAAAAAAAAAGACATTTTGACTTTTAGGGGTCGCTGGTGTGTGCCATCACATCAGGAGTTCAAGAAGAGGATCCTTCGAGAGGCTCATTATGGAACTTTGGCTATGTACCCTGGATAAGTCAAGATGTACAGGAATTTGAGGAGTGTTTTCTGGCGGAGAGGTTTGAGAGCAGGATATTGCGGAAAAGTGGCCGGAACTTCTTGCTGAATTTCGAGGGCGAAATTCCTGATAAGGTGGGGAGATTGTTATACCCGGTAAAATAGTATATGTTTAATTTTCAATAATTCAATTGTGGCTTGGATGATTTCAGATCGACAGTAGGATGAGCCAGGAGATCGATTGGAGGCTATAGGAATTTCTGAAATTTTCTGGGGATTTTTCGGAGCAACGAGGAAATTTTTAAGTAATTTTCCCTATTTAATTGGACTTATTGGATTTTTTGAAATTCGAAAATCTATTTTTTTTAAACCGGAATTTGGTTTTTACCGCGCGTGAACCGGACCGGAGCGGTTCAGCGAAGGCGGGGGCGGTTCGCCGAGTGCGTTTGCGCGTGCGGTTGGATAAGCCGCGGATAAGCGGATCGGACGGACGAGATCAGCGGTGGAGATTAACCGGCTGATCGGGTTTAAGCGGCGTTATTAGAAGGTCAACCGGCACTTAATGGGTTCTTAACGGGTTATTACCGGTTTAAGCTGGGTATTTAACCCGATTAATTTCGGCTGTTAGGGTTTTCGAGCGGTGGCCGGAGACGAGGTGTTCGCGGCGAACGGCGATATTTTCCGGCAGCCTTTCAAGGGGCTTTTTGTACCTGGAGGTTCGCGGGACCGAGGATAATCGATTGGTACCGGTTTCGTTCGGCGAGGAGCAGCGGTGGGTCGCGTGTGAGCTTCACCGTCGCCGGAGAAGAAGGTAGGAAATTCAGAAATTAAATTAGTTATTTAGCAAAATTAAAGCATGGAATATTTTGTTAATGTCTATCTGAGCATGTGATTGAAATTTTGAAGTCGGAAATGCATTGTAGTATTATAATTTTAGCATGTTAGGTTTTTGGGTTTCGGAAAATTATACCCGCCGAATTCAGGAATTTTACCAAGCATGTGTTGAATTGATTATGTGCTTTATTCATGTTAAGGTAGTATCGTATGCTGGAATTGTTTAATTTCGTAAATTGTCAAATTGGGGATCGGATGAAACTCCTTTGGTGGAAAATTTTAATTGAATCCTTAGAAATTAGTGACATTATTGAAACATTAGGATAGTACGAACATAGAATTTTGTTTCTCCTTGTTCGCGGTCGCCGGAAATCGGCGGAAGAATTTGATTTGGTCGGCGATTGCGTCGGCTAGGGTTTCGCGGGCGTCGGACCGAGGAAGGAGAAGGGTTTAGATAATTACAAAATTAATTCAGTAATTAATGGTATTTACGCTATTTTATTAGTAATTAAAATAATCCAATTAACGGATTAATAAGAAATTGGTTTGGCGGTGTCGCGGTTCGGCGCGAGAGTTCCGAACCGGCAGCGAAGACCGGTTCAGCGGGATTCGGCACGGACGAACGGCGTGAAAGCCGAACCGGCAGCGAAAACCGGTTCAGCGGGAGTCGGCGCGGACGAACGGCGCGGCGCGGAGGAGAGAGAAGCGGAAGGAAAATTCGGAAATTTATTATTAATCCGAATTTTCTGAAATAAAAAGGATAAGAGAAAAATTTAATTCGAAAATTAATCTGAATTTTCGGAAAAAGGATATATGTGGAATTTAAATTTTATTCGGAAATTTATTCCGAATTTCGGAAAATGGATAAAGGGCGGAAATTGAAATTGGAATTTAAAAACTTCCTGAAGTAGGGAAAATGTTATCAGTGATGACAGTACAGTTGAAACAGTCAGACAGAGGTATGATACTTGGATGCTACTAAAACAGTCAGTAACTGGTACAGTTTGTATTGCTTGGATGGCGATGGCATGGATTGAGTCAGTTTACTCAGTGTTGGCATATTTCACGGATTGGCATACTGGACCGGACTACTATAGACCCCATATGATGTTTTAGGGTAGTTGTGGTAGGTAACTGTGCGGTTCAGACTTAACTTCCACAGTATACATGTGGACTGGTATGCGCTTTGTTGTATCTGGACACATGTTGTCGAATCTTGGAGTTAAAGCTTGGCAATGACTGTAGGGGCGTGGCTTCTATGGAAATTGTTGGGAGAGGACTTCTTGGGACGGTGGCTGAGTCGACCTCTTCTGGTCCACGAGTGTAGGCCTGCGTGCCTGAGAGTGGCAGCGGCAGGGGTGACTCGCCGTGGCTAGCCAGGGTGTCTCACGTTGGCTAGAGATCTATGTGACGGGTTTGTCTATAGTCTCCAGAAGATTGATTGACGAGAGACGCTGCGGTGTCGGGTGATAGGCGCCATGCGTGCGCAGAGATGGGCGTGTCCCGCTGGCATGCTACCTGGGAGCACAGAGGAGAGCTACTCTGTTGTGACTGGGGGTGACTGTGGATGGTCAGAGTCTGGGACTGAGAGTGCCTTTCCACCATACATTGTTATGCTGTATTCCTATACTCTTGCTATTATCCTTCTCTTGCATGTGAATTCTTACTAGCTGTCTTTCCTACTGGGCGTAGCTCATTCCGATATTATCTATATTTTTCCAGCAGCTCGGCAGACTTGACGCCACCCAGATTAGGTGGGATTGTGGTCAGCAGGCTAGTGGAGGATATCTGATCTGTGATTTTCTGAGACATTTTGGTTAGTGTGATTGATACTATTGGATGTATTCAGGGAAACTGTTCTTCTTATGTCATGTAATATGTGAGGGTGATTCTAACTTATGTATCTGGTTGGATGATATTGTACTTGTTGGACTTGGATCTTATTCTTGTGATGTAGTTCCTTTCATTGTTTACTTTATTGTCTTGGTGGTATGGTGTGTGGAGTGACATATTTTATCTGTGGATGTTATGTATTTTATTTTTGATGGTGAGGTCATTACATGACTATGGAACTTAACCGTGGGGATTCAGACTTCTATTAGATCGGTTCTCCTATCGGTATGGGATAGGAGTATTGGGTCTAGTAGGAGTAACATTGCGCGAGTCCATCTGTTAATTCAGGAGTCATGAATCCTGAGTTGACGGTGTACCTGGGAGATGGGATCCACATTGTTAAGGGAAGTAGGTATGTAATGATGTGTTATATCCTATGTTTTTCGTAGGCTACTCAGGTTGGTATGGGACGATCTGAGCTGTCTATATGTAAAAAAAAAAAAAAAAATGTATGCCAAAAATCAGCCTAGGAAAAAATGGGGTGTAACAGTGATCTTAAATTTGTTAGGACTTAAGTATTATAAATACTGTTTTGTAAATCTATGTACATATTTTTTAATTATTTCCTTATTGTCATTTTTTTCTATTTTTTACTTTCTAAATTTCTTGGTTTACTATATGAGCTTTATTTTTTTGACATTATTTGCAAAAGTTTCATTAATAAGTATGTAGATATTTTAATGACCTTTAAATTTTAAATATTAGTTGTATATATTTTATGTTTTTTATTCTTCTTTATAAATTTAGTATTAAAGATAATCTTTACAAAAAAAATGCTATGCACATGTACTGCTTTTGTGTAATACAATAACTAAATTTTGGTGCATATTTCATAAGATTTTTAAATGTTAAATTTCTTAATAATATCAATAATATTTAATATTTCACTATTAAAAATTAACATTTTGGAATATTCAATTTTTATAGAAATTTTATTTCATGATACTATTATATTTAGTTACTATTATATTCTTATCTTAGAATATTTTCATTTAACATTTCATGTTTCATTTACTATAGATTATTGTCTTTTTATTTAATAATAATTTTTTGTGATTGTTATTTTATTTTATGTATTACACATAATTTAGTTTTATTTTATATTTGTGGGGCTTTTTGTTTTCGTTTAAAATTTTTCTTTGCTTTCTATAATGTAATTTCTTTTCAAATATGATTTGCACATAGCTTTTCCAAACTTTTTTAATTTCCATTTTCATTATTAAAAAATTATTTTTTCTAATATATGAATTATATTTTTTTGGATATTTTTTAAAAATATCTTTTATGGATATAATGTAGATATAAAAGTGAGTTTTAATAAAATATCAGAAAAATAAAATAAAACATAAATAATCTTCAACATTTAAATTTTTATTTTAAAATATTTTTTGTATTATTTTTACAAGATTGGTATTTTGTATTAGCAAACTATGAGTAATGTTTTATGTTGTCATGCAGCCAAAACCTTTACATTGTCAATTTCATGGAAGTTAATAATTTCATATTGTGCTTTTTACGCCTTATTTATTATCTTTAGAAGTATTTACTAAGCTTATATTAAGAAAAAAAATTATTTTTATCACATATGGTTTTTTTATTAAATACTTTAAAATAGTTTTTAATTCATTAATTTTTTATTTTTATATTCTTTAATAATTTATTTTCTATGATTATTATTTCTCATCAATTACTTTTACAGACTTATTTTATTAATTAAAAAATTGGTACAACATTATTTAAATTTTACATTATAATTGTTTATGTATGTTAGTAACATTACACAAAGCATGTTAATAGTTTTTAAGAAACAATTTTCTTGAATGTGATATGCATTTGAATATTTTAATTTCGAGTACTTATGTGCTTTTTACCAATTGTAAATCAGATATTAATGTATTTATTTATTTATCATCAAATATAATGACATTTTTTAGTTCAAATATTAAACTAATTTGTTATCCATTAAATATTTAATAGTAATAGTAATTTTCTATCTTTTCAAGATCAAAATGTTTTATTTTTTCACTAAAATATTTTTTGCTGTTATACTTATGGTAAATCTTTGCATAAAGATTATGTTATTTTAATATTTTTTTTTTGTAATAACTTTTTCAAGATTAAATTACCCCAAAAGTGTTGTTTTTAAATAGTATATTATTATTTTGATTATTTTAATTTTTTTATAAATACAAACTTTTTTCAGATATTAAAAATTCATGTTTATAATTAATTTTGCTATATGTTTTGATATATTGATCATAATATCAAATTAAATATTTACTATAATTATTTTGTGCTTTACATAATAGCAGTTAATTCTTAACATGTGTTGTAATATTTCCAGTATTGTGTCTATTTGTTTTAAAAGTTGTTATTAAATTTTTAAATATTATAAAGAAAATTTTCATAAATCTTTTGAAGGTTAATGTTTTTTTAATTATTATGATAAAAGAATAATATTTAGAACATAAAGCAAAAAATAATTTTATTTTTTTTATTGTAAAAAAAATTTATATCATAAAATTCACTGTTGCTAACTATTTTCCAATCTTTTACTTAAATCTTTCTATATTTTTTATTTCTCAACACTATCGCATTAGTCAAGACAGTGTTATTTAAAAAAAATTGGTATATTCTAAAAGTAGTATTAAAAAGTAGATTTCATTTATATTGTTGTCTTAATTATTTTTAAAAATTTAATGCAAATATATACAATCCTTATTTACACAACCATTTAAGATATATATATACAGCAAAGGTTTTGGATGTTTTCTATTTTCAATAAAAGTTTTGTTTTATAAATTCTTTTTTGCGAAGTCTTTAAAAATTTAAAAAAAATTTGTAGAATTGATCGTCATGTAAAAAATTTATAATTTATTAATATAATGAAAATTAATATTCCTAGCTATAAATATTAATAAATTGTTAATCAAAATGATTTTAAACTTTTCTATATTGGGTTATAATTTACTACAAACTATATAACTCAAAACATCATTAAAAAAGCATTAGATCTATTTGTACGTAAATCAAAGAGAATATTATTTATTTGTTATTATCATAAATATTCTTTTCCAATGCAAATCTTGTTTTTTCAATAAATAGTTTCTATGGTTACGCTTTTATTGATGATATGCTACTTAAGTTTAATGTAACTTATTTTTTATATCATAAATGTTTGTTAATCTCATTATTTTTTTATAATGTTTTAATCTTTTATTCATCTACTTGTACTAACACATTTTGTGGATGAATGCCTTTTATTTTTTATTGTGGAACAAATTTTTTTCATAAATGTGATATGTATTATTGTATTATTGGGTTTTCTATTTTATCATGTAATATAATAACTTTTTTATTAATAGTTTTATGTTAATGAGTTTTGTTGACTTTCTTTTGTCTTTGCTCTTTTCTATGTTGTAACATTTATTAGTTATAAATTTCCAAAGCATATTCTATTTACTTTTATATAGATAGAGTTAAGCATTTCAAGAAACTCAATATCTTTTTTATTTTTATTTAACATTTTGGATAATTTTACATTTATTGTAAACATTGGCACTTATGTGACACATATGTTTTGAAAACATTAAATTTTATATTTTTTAATCGAAATTTTTCTTGTTATATATTATTATGTTTTTTCTATATCATGTTTGACTTGTTTGTAATAACTTCATAATGGTTTGTCCATAATTTAAAATTATATTTTTACAATTCATTTTTTATTTTTTTTATTTAATGTTGTAAATATAAAAGACTATTGGGATAATTGTGTAAAATTACTTGTAAAAGAAGGAAAAAACCTTAAAGATGAAATAATAAATTAAAAAGAATCTAATTGCAACAACATCACATAAATTAGCAAAAATTTTTTGATAATTAAATGCTAAAAAATAGTAAGAAAATTATTAAAAAGTGCTACATAGAAAAATATTTAATTGATATAGAGACGACTTGCCTAAGAAGTTCTATAAATTATTTTTGAAATGGTTTTTAGGACTTATGAGTGTGAAAAAAAAATAAGTGCAGGTCTAATTTTTTGATGAAGTGATTAGAATGTTTGTTGGCTGTTAAGGAAATAAATGAAGTCTTCATTAGATGAGCTAAGATTGCTCAAATCACATCTAATAAGAGATAGAAAGGTCTATTTCGAGTATTTGAAGCTCCTATGTTTTTGTGAATTTTTTCTTGTGCGATTATTTGAATCCCATCAAATATTCAATAATCATCAAATCAATATTTAAAATTTTCAATAAGGATACATATTGTTTAATAAGGCCATTAATATGCTAGTACATTGCATACTAAAAACATTGCATACCAACAAAAATAAATACGGCACAATAAAGATAACAAGCTTTACATTACAAAACAAAATTGTTGAGATTTAGTTTATGGTAATGCATATATTTTTTTAAGTATGGCAACGACTTATTAAGTAATATAATCTAAAAAAAATTCTTTCATGTATTGACGTTAAGGGTTTTCTTATTGAATAATTATGATAGTTCACTTTATTTTTGGCTGACATTTTAAGCATCATGCATGAACATGACAAAACTCAAATGCAACAATTATATTTGTTAAATGCATCGAATGATTATTAATTAATAACAATAATAGTTTGAAAAATGTACTCAAATTTAATTATTTGAAAAAAGTAACATTGAGTTGTTATGGTGGCAATAAACCTCATTCTTTTTTCTATAATGAAAATAGGATTTAAAGTCTAAAATATAAAGAATCTATTTGTCATTATTTTAACGTAAGTTATCTGAAAGCTTTGATTCTTTAAAAATTTAGTTAAAAAATTTTATTGCATGAAAATTTTCAAGACAAAATAAAACAAAAAAATTGAAAAATTCAATAAATTAAATATTAAAAGTCTTAAAAAGATTTAAATCAATATGCATAAAAGATATAATTTTTTATTTAAAAAAGTATTATGTTTAGCAACGACATTTGACAATATACTAGTTTTTGTTTCGTAGAAAATTTGATATTGACTAATTTGTTGGACATTCTTAACATTTAATTATTTTTATTTTCATTGTAATATTTTCTTTTCTTTTTTAAATATTTATAATTTCTTAAGTTTGTTGGTGTTGTTCTTATTTTAAATTTTATGATAATTTTTGAAAACATAGTGAATAAGTTTAATTATGATAATAATTCCTTTATATTTTAAATATTTGGAATAATTGCATTACAAAAAAAATATATATTTACTAAAGATTATTTATAAACTTCTTAATATCATTTTTCTTTTTATATTTTCATATTTTGATAATCTTATATTTACCATGGCTTAATTTGCAAACAACTTCTTTATACTTCGTCATGTGAATAGTCCTTATCTTTAAATGAATCTTTATTTTGGTCCTTTACTTTACTACAATCTTTAATTTTTTATGTTTTATTTCTATTAACATTTTTTGTTTTCACAACACCATTCGTAGTATTTATTAAGATTATACTTTGTAACATTTCTTGAATAAAAATTTTAATATTTAAAACATATAAAATTTTTTTTGTAAACATTGTGTTATGTTTTAGGTGTCCATAAAAATATCATTAAAGCTTAAGATGCAGATTCTTTGTTTGAGATGTCTATAAAAAGATTGTGCAAATTTTTTAAGTAAATTTCCTCTTTCTCACTTAAGATGTACTTTTTTTTTTCTTCTTTAGTTATCTTGCAAAAAAAAAGGTTCATTGTTTTCATCCTTTACATATGCTAACCTTCTTTGACTCATTCAAAACTGTTTACAACATCTTTTTTTAGTCTTTTTCTTTTTTCTCTTCATTTAAAATGACTATTCATATGTTTTTTCTAACTCATGCAAATTTTAAACTATTTCTAAACTAAAGATTCTATTAAATCGAAAAGTATTTAAAGCACATTTCACATTAGAGCAACCAATATTAGCTGACAAACACACATCGCTTGTGTCACACTAGTTCCATATGTCCATCAATACTAGATTTTTTTGGAAATTTCTTAAAATTAAATTATCATATTGATGTTGCCCAAGAGCACTATCCAAGACAGTATGCTACCTTAATCGTTGTGGTCAGTAGCCTCTATTGTTGCTTAAGCTGAAACGAAAACCCATGTGACTTGAATTGACCTGAAACATTGTTTCACCCACACTTGAGCCAGGTCAACCCATTACACGTCAACTACCTATGTTAACCCACAACTCCTATAAACCATTAATTTTTGTTTCACCAATGCCTACTCAAAACTCATAACGATAGCTCCATCGTGCTACTTAACCAATTATTTTGCCACCTGCTATTTCACCAGTAATCATTATTGCTAGTCAAAATGCAAAGTCAGTCTTGAAACTACTTAATTTCATTAATTTTATATGTTTCTTTACAATTGTTTTATTTTTAATGAAATATTATTAATGAACCTTTGAGACCTATATAAATAAGTACACTCACCATACTATAGGAGTTGAAAATTATAGGATAAAATTGTTTTGTTTGTGTGTTTTCACCTTTATGACAAAAATGTGTGTTCTCAACTCTAGTTGGAGAGATTCGAACTTTCACTATGAGAGAATGATTTAGTGCTATAGACACAAAATAGAGTTTACCTTAATTTTTTTATTTTATTTGTTTGAAATTGGATGCGACGACACTTTTTCTATAAGATGTAATGCTTAATACTTAGGGGTTTTCACCTATTCAACTTAATAATCTATCCTAAAATTTTAGAATGCAATCATTAAATAGCTCTAAAATATCATACATGTCACTAAACCTTAATTAGTGAATAGTAATTTTTTATATTTTTTAATAATCTATTCTGTATCCCTAGTTTTATAAGAACCAATTTTGAGTATGGTAGAACTTAAAATTTATTCTACATCAACTTTGGAATCACAAAATATGATTTTCTTCAAAAAAAAATTCTTCTCTTTAGTGTTTTCAACTTTGATATCAGTGCTTATAACTTTATTTACTTTTTTTAACTTTTTGTTTTAGAGAATATGATTTTCTACATCAACTTTAGCATTAAATAATATTATTTTCTATTAAAAAATATTTTATTTTCCTTTTTCTTAACTTATCCACCAAAGAGCAATTAGTTTGTTTTGGGTAAACTTTGACTTAAGAAGTAGTACAAAGGCAATGCTCTAACTTCGTATCATATTTCCTGTGAACAATTTGGTTCTATCAAAGAGGTAGTCTAGGGAGAGCTTGATCACTTGTCATTTTCTTAGAAGCATACCTTATCTCGATTTTACTACTCTATAACTATGATTGCTTTGCTTTGATAATTATTTTATTAAAAAGATTCCAATATTATTTTCCTTGATATCTTCTTGTATAAAAAACCATGTTAATACTATAAGATATGGTTGGCGTTATCAAATTACTAATCAAAGTCATGAATTAATTCAAAACTAAACACAAACTATAAACTAAGACCTTATGCTACACATATCCAAATCAATAGCATAACTCATCTTAAATAAAAAGAAAACAAATAAAAGGTTTGATCCAGATATGTCTAGAAGAAAAAGGTCAATAAAATAAGAAAAGACACACCAATGATTTAAAAAAAAGAAATCCTAGTAGATGTAGAAATAACAAAAGATTTGATCCATTTGATAAATCAAACTAAGATATCTATAAGAGAAATCTTGATAGTCAAAGAAGAAATAAACCTTTCGATGAATTAGACTAAAAAATGATCCAGATATGTTTAGTGAAGAAGAAAGACCTAAGAGACATTGAGATTAGAATATATCCTTAATATGAAACTATTTGTATTAATTTTTATGACAATTATGATCCTAAAGATCATATTAATTAACAGAGTAATATGGATGATTATTTTAATAAGCACCTAATGCGTAAGTAAAATAGTATGAATTTATTAAGACCACACTCAGTTTATTTCTTGTAGAATCTTAGAAACTTAGAGTAACAATATACCAACAATGATGAAGAGATACCTTAAATGTAGAGACACCTTAAGATTAGGTTATACAATAGCTTTATTCCAATAACCTGTAATATCAACATCTATAATAAATAAGAAAAAGTTTTTTAATTTGATAGATCTATTGAAGAGTATATTAATAAGTTTGAACACTATAAACTTAGGTGTGATATAAATGAGCTCAAGTATGTAATCGTTTTCTATTGTATGGTAAAGTTAATGCAATACATATAGGTAGAGCATAACTTAAGAAATGTTACTACCTTAAAGCAAGCTTATTGAATAACTCAAAATATTATAAAAAGTAAAATTTTTTATTATAATTAAAATAATGAGCCAATTCCTCCAAATGTCTATACCATCATTTCTCAATCCAATCATACTCACACTTCTTCTACCCCAACCATTATAGTCTTTAAACCTCCTAAACCTACATTATCATCCACTTCTCAACAACTTTATTCAAGATAACCTAACTAATTTGGAATTTCTTATTTGAGTGCCATGAAAAGAAACATGTAGCAGCAGACTACTGTAACAGATCCATTACTATGAACTAGAAGGTGTTAATGAATATGAATAGTCAAAATAAGAAGAAAGCATAATGTCCGATAAGGAAGTTGAGTAAGAATTAGAAAACATGAAAAAGTATATGGTTAAATGCACCTTTATCTTTACATAAAAAAATTAATGGACAACCATTTTGGTTGATCATAGACAATGATAGTTACAACATTACAATATCTCGTATAAATATTAAACAAATAATAGCTTCTTTCTAGGAACATCCAAACCCTAGTCTATATTTTGGATAAATAAAACCTCTATCCTATTAAACTGTAATGTTACTTATTATTAAAATTATGCTGGTATAAAGATGAGATTTTATGTGATATCATACTTATGCAAGTATGTCATTTTATTTTTAGAAGATCATGATTTTTTTAAATGAATGTGACTCTTAATAGTAAGGCAAATTTGTGATCTTTTATTTAAGATGAAAAGATCATCACATTACACCATACTTTACTTTATGAGAGACCCTAATTACTTAAGCTTAACAAATCTATAGAAACTTTTAACTTCATGGGTAAAGGAAAAGGAAAGAGAAAGAATTTATGCTTGAATACATTACCTTATGCTAGGAAGACTCTTGATTAACGAAACTTAGTTTTGTTATAGTTAAGAAGCTAGCCACCACCTTACTAGACCCACTACTTATTATTTAAGTTTATGATAATAAGCCATTATCTTTTATTGATCTTATTCTCTTACTAGTATACTTTCAAATTTCTATGTCTACTAAAATTTCTTTATTACTTACAATAATATCTAAAAAAATTAAATTTAGTAATGAAATGCACAAGATACTAGTAGATGCTAAAAGAAAGGTTAGGAAATTTTATGAAATAGAGTATGTTATAATTAAAGATGTTTCACAATTGTTTTTTGTCGCAGCTTACAAAAAATCATCCGTGCATAAAGTTATAATTTTTAAGAATATTGAAAAATGCGGAATTAATATATGTATGTTGAATTTGTTAGAAAAGTATGAGATTAAGACAACCTTTTATTTGAGCCTGATTCTCCTATGTTGAGTGAGTTTGTCGTTACCACTACATTAACTTTGAGAATAAGAATAATGTGGAAAAAATTTTAGTTCATGAGACAATTCTAACCAAAGATTATAAACTTAAGAAAGTTTTAGTTTTTTGGAAGGACATACTTTCGATCAAGAACTCCTAGCTCACTTATCATAACCTACAACATATTACGTCACACCTATTAGAATACTACTATAACCATCATCTTGATGTCATCGAGCTAAACTCTCTTCCCTTACGAGGATGACGTGGAAACATCTAAATTAGGTCACAAACATATATTCTTTGGCATTTCATCTATTCCATAAGTCCCTAAGTGCAAACTTTGGTTCAAAATTTCTTAAAAATTCTTAAAATTTAATTTTTTTATTGTGTTCACCACCTGTCGCAATTCACTCTGTCCATCACCATCACTAATACCATAAATAGACTCTATCATTACACAAGCAAATTTGTGCACCTACAAGATTCCAATTGAGCTGAGAACATTGTTTGGCCATCACTCGACATGTTTTGACCTATTACCCTCGACAATCCACAAAGACCTACACCAACTAGTCAAGCCTATCAATTATGATCCATATGACCCATGCCTTCCTAAAACATAGATCGACAGCTCTGTCATATCCCTTGCCCAACCGTTGTACCACCCGCCATTTCATCACTTATTATTACTACGTCCCAAATAAAATCTGGTTTTTGAAATATTTAAGTAAATTAATTTTTTCAAATGTTTATTATTTTTAAATTTTTTTTAAAAAATACTCAAGGATATTTATCTCTATAATTAATGATGCTCAAGAGATTGTTGGGCATGAAAAATTAAGCAATAAATTTATTTTGTTTGTGTTCTTCTACTTTAGTGAACAAAGTGTGTGTCCAACTCACCTAGAGAAATCCTAACATCACTTTTGAGAGATAATGATCGAAGGAGAGAGATTTTCTATCATGTGAGCCAACAAACAAAATCACTTATGAGGGACATGGATCGAACTAATAGACCTTACCCCAATATAGTAGATAACTAAACAAATTATTGCCTTCATTAATACCTTAAACTTTCCCATTAACCCTAATCATAACAATGTTTTCCTTTTCCCGCTTTAGTGCTCCAAATGTCAATGCCTAAACAAGTACAAGACATCATTGCCAAAAAAATGCCCTTTTAATAACTTTTATTTTCATGGTAGTAAACTATAGTTAGGGTTATTTTTTACTGTTAAGGTACACAATATATATTTTATCTTAAATTCTCTATTTTATATTTATGAAATTGAATATGAAAAAAAATTATTTTGTAGGATTTTGTGTTTAATGCTTAAGGTGTTGCTATTTACACTACTTAATAGTTCACAAAATTTTTGAATGCTCATCTTTTAATAGTTTTAAAATTACATATAGGTTACTTAACCTAATTTAGTGCACAATATAATTTTGTATTTTTGACAAATCAATTGAACATCTTTAGTATTATAGGCTCTAATTTGGACCTTAATAGGAGTCTAAATTTTTCTTACATTAATAATATAAAATACTTATAATAACTCTATCATTTAATTATATGTAGTATTTTTTTTGAATTATTTTGCTAAAAATTTATGTATAAAAACATCTTTTGTTTATTTATTAAAAAAAGGAGTTTTTAGTAGTACTTATATTTCTTTATTAACAAATTTTAAATAAGATGCCAACCTCATTTTCCAATTGAGATAAGATTTGTCACAAAGGTGTGGCAGTCTATTAGAAGATGCACTTTTACCTAGACTTGGTAAAACACTTGTTTTGTTATGGGTCCACTAAACATTTTTTTCTTACTAAAATGGAATTTGTCCCTTAGACTAATTGAATTGTGATTCGTAAGAGTTCATAAGAAGTGGGTAAATTATTAAGAATAAAATTTTTGCATACTTAAAGAATATTTAAAAAAATGCTTTCAAGTGATTTTGTTTATAAAAATAATAACATATTTAAAAGTGATTTTAAGTAAATGTTAATTTTATTTGAAACACATTAACCTTCTTTTAATAAAAAAGTTTTTTGAAAATTATGAAAATAAATCAACTAAAAGATAGAATATATATAAATAACTCTTTGGTAATTGACTTATAATAAAGCCTACATCCTCCCACGACAAAAACCGAACCAAAACACAACTAATATAATTCATTTTGCCAAAAGGCGAGCAGGCTAAATCTTACAATTAAATAACAAAAATAGGTTACTATGACATTTCAACAAAAATAATTAGCAATACATTAAAATATTTGGTGCACAAAAATTAATGACTAAAAACACTTGCGAAGTTAACCAATTAAAAGGAACATCACACAATTTTAACTAACAAACTATAAAAAACCCCATTGTTTGAAGGATTGCATGACAGAGCCAATGCATTGGAGCTAGTTGACTGAAAAGTCCTGGGCCATTGGATCTTCATAACTTCTTGATTGGATGGATAGAATTAAATCAATGTTAGTTAAAAATTAGATTTTGATATGCACCATACGATTTGAATTGTGATTTAATAACTAGATTTAGTTCATACATGCTAATAAAACATGGACTTAGTGATCACGAAATTACGTGACTGACTGATGGGTTAAAATAAGTGGTTTAAAATGGTAGATGACATTGGGATTATTCAACCATATAATTTTACAATAGGATGGTAGAAGTCATTTTGTTAATTCCGATTAGATTCATGTGAAATTAGTACAAATCTTAGAACCACTTTAAATAAATGTTGGATTATTATTGCTTTATGTGAGTTTTCTTGCATAATGCATTTTGTATATTTTTTTGGGCTTTTACCACCAACTTTGCTCAAAATAAGGTTATGTTAAACTTGTTAAGTTATGAATTAAACAAAATTGTTCAAAAAGTTTGGGACACATTTTTGTGAAGTGCATCTAAATAAATTTTTGCATTGTGTCCTAACCTTAGACTTTTGGTTCTTATTTGCAAAATGTTTTCCATTTTTCATTATTTTAATTATATTATTATTTTTTTACTAAACAATTATTTAATTAAAATATATTAAAAGAAGATTTCCAAACATATCATTAAGAATAAAATAATTATTTGCAAGATTAAAATAAGATCAGGATTTTAGAATCCTAATAATTTTGTAAATTAATTAATTTAAACATATCTAATTTTTAATATCTTGTATGAATGATTGTAATCAAAACTAACAATCTAATCAAAAAGAAATTAAAAATATGTTAAATTAAATTAAAAATATATTTATTTTTATATTTGTAATTCCAATCAAGATGATCTTCATAAGATTTCACCACAGCCTCACCTTGTTTTTAAAGTCTCCATAAAATATGAGCATCGATTATCTAAACTTTGAAAATTTTCTCAAATAATTTCATTAGTAATTATTATAGTTTGTTGTCATCAAATAATACACAATGATTAAGAGTCAAAAACATAATAAACCAACCAATACTCCATGAAATAATAATCAAACAATTGACAATTATTTCATAGTGAGATTGTCTCCATTCTACAACATTTTTTTAGACCATTACATCCCTTTGGTATCATTTTTTATTTGCTTCAAATAATAGATCTCATCTATCTCGTGGCTCTATCACTCCAAAACTCTCCTTAGAATGTACTTTATTAGTGAAAGTGTCATTAAGAGTAATAAATGTCTTTTGTGATAATTATATTTACTTTGATTATGATTAAATTTTTTTGAATGCTAAATCTATCATTGTGAGACTCGCCATCTAATTTAAAAAGGCATTGTATCATCAAAAAACACAATACTTTAAACAATTAAATACTTTATGAAAGGATAATAAAACTATCAACTATAATTTGATAACGATGTTGTCTCCCTTTTATAAAATGTTTTGACTATTCCATCTATTTATGGGTTCATTTGTTATCGACTAGCAATAATAAGTCTCATCTATCTCAAAGCTTCTCCATCATAAAATTACCCTTAGAATGTACTTTTCCAGTGAAAGTATGAATAAGAATATTAAATGTCTTATGTGACATGAATATTGACTCCAATCATTATTAAATTGTTTTGAAAATTAAATCAAACTTTAAGAGGAGATTCACATTTTTCATAAACAAAGCTTCTTATAATCAGTACATGGAATTTTTCACTTCAACTTCCTTAAAGGAACTTTTACAATAATTTCATTTGACTTCTTCTTCCTATCCTTTACAGTAGTTTTGCATTTCACTCCCAACTGGAATATCTTTGTTGTTAGTTGCATTCCTCTCACAATTCTTTACATTTATACATATACTTTTTTGTTAGAAATCCTTTGAGATAAAACCTTCTAAAGAGTTTTATTTATTGCATATTCTAAAAGCATTTTGACAAATTTCATAAAAAATTGATCCAAGCATTTTTTATTTAAGTAAAAAATTCCTATGATTCTAACATCATTTGGTGCTTTCATTATTTTTCCATAACATATATCATAATTAAGTTGATATAATTTTAATAAGTTTTTGCATTTCCCTTTATGAATTCCACTTTTGATTCAAGAGGAATTATTATTTAGGGTTGCTTTTCATTTGTTCTAGCATATTGGAGTTCTGACACATATTACTTGTTGATTCAATTAGTTGTCTTTGTGATATTATACAAAAATATCCATATGCAAATATCAGTTCATGATGTTAAAAACAAATATTGAAACGTGTTACATTTATTCAACAAATAATAAATAAATCATAAAGCCTTTTATATATTTTGCAAACTTCTATCCATTTATAAATTTAAACATTCGAATCCAAAAAATGTTGGGTGTCTCCAATAAATCTCTTCCTCTACTTCGCAAGTAGCTACTCGTGAGTATAACTTGCCCATTGTGCATGAACGATGAGATGGTCTTCTTCCTTATTTTCTTGGTTTCCGATGTCATGAACACCATTGGACATTCATCATGAAACAATTTAGGATGCAACACCATGTTGCTTTCGACGTATTTACATATACAAGTAGGTATGGAAAAAATGTTAGCATGATTGAAAAACTAAATGCATGATGTACTATTGGCAATGGTAGTGGAAAAAAATCTTGTAAATAATGTAATAATTTATTTCAATAATCTATAAAGGTACAAAGTACTTTGTCCATACTTATCCTTACTTTCCAAAACCTACAGTGCATTTAATTGGGCTTAACTTTACGAAAAAATGATCTTCTTCACAAAAGTCCACTTTAATAATTTGTTTTATTAAAATTTCCTTAGAGTAAATCTATTCTATTTGAATTCATGTCTTGATGATAGGGATCTCCATAACGGTTTGTAAAATCACATTTAGATCAAGAAGAGTATTAGTAGTCTTTTTGTACTAGTATAACGATAAGTAGTACATCTTGTTATATTCTACAATGCAAGGTGTCATCTCTATGCTAGACTATAACTTATTATTGTAAGAAAGTTAATTAAAAGTCAAATAGTTGTTCTAGTTACCTCAAAAATATAATTTTCATAGCGTTAACATTTTGTTAAGCATTTCAAATAATCTCTTTGATTGGCTTTTATTTTTAGTTTAGAATGAGGTGTTAAACATTACTAGCATATCAAATGCCTCACGTGACCTTTTTCAATAGTATGATATAAGTTTGGAATTATTGTGTAATATAATAGGTTTATTCATACCATATAAGCCTTACTTTTTTGTGAACATACATTACACTTACGCTTTTGCCAAAAAATATTGCCATAATTTCCAAATTTTCAATTTTATGATAAAGAAATTTATCTTGGTTTTTGCATAATTTAACCTCTCAACCTACAAACATTTCAGTTTTAATCTTCCACAGATCATCATGCTTTTTTTGGACAATAATTTCTTGTAGTCAATAAGCCATAATGACCAGGCCTGATTATTAACATATATTTACGTATTATTTTGCCAAAAATATGGTCGTTATAGACAAAATATGCATTTTAATGGCAGAGAATGCAATTTTAATTTAGGTTTGTCTCAAGCTTTCTTCCTACAAATATTTGGGATATCGTATTATGCACACATCATGTGTGTTTAGGGCATTAATGTTTTGTGGTTAATATGTAACAATAGTTAATGTCGAAAAATTCCTTCTATTTGTTATGAATATGGCATTTATCTTTCAATTATCCTTTGAAATAGTTACTTGGCCTTCCTCTATGTGAACTAACTAAGATGTTGTTATCCTCTGTAAACCTTTGTTGACTACTTTTACTTTACTTTTGGTGAAATGGAAGCTCCAAACCATAATGCCTTAAAAATTAAAGCCATTTCATTTTTCTCAATGTTTAAATAGATTTATTATTAAACCAATTATGAATAAGATATTGTGCATACTTTGCAATAACAAGAATCCTAAATATGGAAACTTAGGTTTTTTTGTTGGAAGTATTACATAAGTGAGTAGGAGGAATTTGAGATTACAAACCAAAGTACTGCAGGCTATCTCTTTAAGGTATTCTTCAAATAATTAGACATATAAGCTATTTAACAAGAAAATCTTAATTGTAATGGAATCTACTTACGTGATGTTTGATGAGATTACTCATAAAAAAAGTGTGCTAGATTTAACAGACACGAAAAATTTTGAAAAACTAAAGTAGGAAAAAAACGAAAATCTTAGTTTGATAAACTTAGTATAATTCTACTAAAAAAAAATTTTTCCATCGGAATGTTGATGAGACCTTTCATCAAGAACTACACTTATTAACTTCTTCTAGGACAAGATTATTTGGATGATATCTTACTTGGATTTAATGAACTTTAACTTTTGTGAATGATTTGGGTAGCTTATTTGTTTAAGATTTGAGATGAATTACTTATTTCCAAGGAATGAATGTTTAATAGATTGATAAATGTATCATTGCATGTTAAATAAAGTATATAAATGAGATGTTAAAATTGATAGACCTTGGCAACCACAAATCGATTTCTACTTGCGAATGTCCCAACTATACTTTAAAAAAACACGAGAAAGAAAAACAACAAGATTTCAAGGTACACCAAAGGATGATATGTTCTATTTTTCACTATAAGGTGGCTTGCCATGGTTTTTAGCATAAGCCTTTTTTATCGTTTTCAATCAAGCACCAAGGACATCCATCTAGAAGAAATAAAAGGAACCTTTTAATACTTGATTGGCACAAAGGTGTTAGTGTTTTGGTAACCCAAATTTTAGTTGTCATAATTTAATTGGATACATCTGCAAAAGGTTATGGTGGTTCTATAGCGCATTAGAATAGCATTGAAGGAATGTAATTAGTTTTTGGACACCTCTTAAACTAATGATCTTGTAGAAAAATATGTAATTATTGCATTTGAAATAAATGAAGCATAATATATAGCATTATGAGGATTTCTAGTACAAATGTTTGGGTTGAAAATAAGACTAGATGATATGGGATTACATTTGTAAAAACTCCCCTTAAAATATGACAATTTGACTGTCATTAGCCTAACTCAAATTCCTACGTAGTACTGTGAGCCCAAACATATTCATCTTTGGCATCATCTTAGGAGAGAACATATCGAATTAAATATGGTAGACATTTAATTTGTGTTGAACAATATAAAAACAATCAACATCTTAACCAGGCTACATAGTTAAGATTTACTCTATAGCATTAGAAGTTGTTTTTATAATGATAAAGATGGAGAAATTAGGCTTTTTTTTAAGAGCAGTTCCTTGAGATAAGGAGAGCTCATCCATTTGCTTTTATTACTTGTAAATCATACTTCACTTGATAATATCAAGCAAAGGATTTCTTAGATGACATTTAATTGCTTATCTTGAACTTAGATGGTAAGTTATCATACAACAAAGAAGTGGTTATTAGTTTCATAAGCAATACTCTAACATTTATTTGATGATAATAAAAAATTAATTAGAATAATAATTGATCATCTAGATTTGCTTGTTGAAATGATAAGTGAACTGTGTTGGAAGATGATTAATTTTAGAAGAATAAGGAAACTGATCAAATATGATGATGTAACCATGTGTGGAATAAGAATGGAAAATAATTCTATATGCTCAAGCAACTAATTGTTCCTTTTATGTAAGGGATTTTGCCCTTGCAAATTAATGAAACTTGTTGCTCAATTAAACTACATTATATTTATGCATGATTTTTTAATTTTGGGAAGAAAAATTTTGTATGACTAAATGTATTGCATGATCATGTTTTGTACAATATGATTTAGCTATTGGTGAAAAGAGAGAATCGAAGAACCCAATTATTTTATCTAGGCCAATGAGAAGATCTAGTGAAATTGAGTGCTACAAATATTTAATCAACATTATCAAACTATTTAATTTAGGAGAACTAATCCTATAAAATAATTATAAAGGAAACTCAATGAAATCATATGATATAGTTAATTTATACATTATAATAAATTCACTCAAATTGCAGTTAAACTTTTGAAAGTATTGTATATCAGTAGTACGTAATAAAAAATGTTACAACAAACATTGTAAATTTGATATTGGTGATTTTGTTGGCCTAATTAGGTTAAATATTGAAAATAATAGAATATGCAAATATTAGTTTAGATTACACAATCATCTCATTTTGAAAAACTTTTATAAAACAAAGAAATTTGTATTTTATAATAAATTTTATTAGACTCTATGATCAACTCACTTTTACTTTCCATAAGAAAATCAATGAATTTGTATGTTTAGCTAACATTCTTTTGAACAAACTACATTGTATATAAAAGAATATCATATCATATTATCATTAGATTGAATTGCATAATCATCTTAATTCATATGGTATGTTATGATGAAGGTGTATAAATTTCTTAATATTTCTCAATTAGTACTTGGGGGTTAATATAATTGAGGTTAAATGGATCCATTAAAAAATTTTGAACTTATGAAACTCTCATATCGCATTATTTTTATGTCAGAAATTTTACTAACAAATCAAGAATTGATACACAACTTTTGAAAATAAGAAACATTGACATTCAATTTTTGAAGAAGTTTGAAAAAGAAATCTATAAATTTTTTGTTGTTGAATATTTTTGTCAATTTTGCCTCCGTTGTACTTCAAAGTCAAAAAATTTCATCAGCATAATATTTTAATTTTTTGAAGGATTACAATATTTCATTTTACATAAATGATAATACCTTTTTTGTTTATTATGAATTGTTTTTATTCTGATTCTATAGGCAATATTTTGATGATTCTCAAAATGACATGATATGAACTAATTTATATTCCCTCGATAGATTTTATTTTTAGTTAGTTAATTTTTTAAATGATTTAGTAAGTTCTAAGTTTATAGATATTACAATAAATGTTTTGTCAAAGTTTTGTTCTAATTTTAATCAAGACATTTTTTTGTTGAAATGTTGTAATAATTGATTAATTGCAAGTTTGATGGAATAATTTTTAGCTTTCTTTACATTGAAATATTTTTTTCTTTTTAAGATTAAATTTTGCACGAATGTTTGATTACATGGTATAACAAATAAGATTTATTATCAACATACTCTTGGTATATTGATGATTATTATAAAGTCTTTATTATCATTTTTGTTTATTGTGATTATGTACATTTTTTTGTGTAAAAGGTTTCTAATATTTTGCATTCTTAGACAATTAATTGGTACATTTTTTCAATACTCTTTTAGTATTTTAAATATTTTGTTTTTTAAATAACTTCATAATTTCTAATTTTTTTTATCCCTTTTTAAATGTTCTACAATTTTAATATTGAACTATTCTACCTTTTGAATTTTTACAATTCTTTTACTAAAGTTTTTGCAATAGTGCATTTTTATGATGAAATTTTGCTATATAATAGTCATCATTTGTATAGTTCAATTATTTTATGTTGATGATCTCCCTTTATCTTACTTTGTTATTTCTGTTGTCCTACTAATAGAAATACTTTTATCAATCTTATATGATTAAAACTATTTTTCATTGACTTCAAGTAGAAATACAATAAAAAATTCTAATAAGTCTTTAACATGGCCATTTTTTTATATTTTTTCCTTTTTAATCAATGGTAGAATTTTGACTTTAAAATGCCCAATCATATCATTGAATAGTTTAAGAGGTCTATCACCTACTTAATAATTTTCTAACTATAAATATTTATTTGGGATAGAAGTATTAGTTTTGACAATTTTGTATTTTTGAAAATATTTTTTTTGATTAACTTGCTACGATCTTTGACTTCACATGTTTTTTATTATGTTAGTACTTTTAAAATTTGTACATTTTTAGACCATACTATGCATTTTAGTGCATTTATTAATTTTAAATTATTATTGTAACTATTAGTTAAAATATTTTTGAATATCAACTATGGTTTCAATTATAATTAATTTTTTAAAAAGTTTTACATTTCCACAAAAACATTTTTATCATAATGTCACTGAAAGAATTCTTTTCATATATAATGCATTTTTCATTTGTCTTTTAAAACTATTTTATTACGTTAATAATCTATATAATTTTATATTTTTTAAAAAATTTACATATTTTCATGGTTAAATTATTGAAAAAATTTCATTTACTACATGAGGCATGTATTTTTTTAGGAACTCATATCTAAATGCATTTTAATTTTTCTAATTAATTTAAATTTTATATATTTGCCACATATTCAAATTATATCCTATTTTCTATACTTTTTAATTTTCAATCGTCCACGATGGTTTAGAGTTATTTAACAATAAATCTTAAAGATACAAAATACTCTTTTTTTACTAGTTATTTTCTTATAAGTTTTATTCTTTTAACAAAACATTATAAATACTTAATTTTATGAGATATGTTTTAATTATTTTTCATATAATTTAAAGTTTTAATTAACTAGATCATTTTACATGTTTTGGATGTATTCTATTTACACGGACTAACTTTCTACTCTAACATATTATCTACATAATCTTTATGTACCGACTTATAAGAGGTATAATATCTTATATTCTCTATTTTTTTATATTTTTTTCATTTTTTTCAAGAATATTTGAAATTAAATGATAGCTATAAAATCTTCTATCAAAAAAATATTATCAAGTAGTTTGAAGGAAAAATTTATAATAAAAGGTAAAAAAAGAATTCAATGAAATTAACAAATTAATAAAAAATGAAAAAATTAAAAAGAATATTAAAGAATTAAATTTATTTTATAAATTTTATCCTAAATAAATTAATGTACAATTAAGTTTATGATGTATACCATTGCAAAAAAAAAATTATAAATTCAAATAAAATAATAAAATACTTTCGAAATAACAAAAAACTACTTGCAAAGCTAGCAACAAAACATATAACCATCAAAATAATATTATTAAAAATTATTAAGAAATTCAAAAAATAAAATAATTAACATTATGGAGCATCTATATCTTTAAAATAATTTGCATAATATCTTATCAATCAAAGAATAGATGTAGCAAAAATAAATAATATTGTGTGATGTAATGGTAATGAATAATTGAAAATAAAGAAATATTTAAAATTTTAATAAAGGCATAAATTAAGAAACATATTATCATAAAATGATAGAAAAATTAATTAGAAAAAAAAGTTTAAAAAAGTCAGCACAATAACTCAACATTTATGAAAAATCATTGATCCAATCTAAATAACTATTTTTAAACTAGATCAAGTAATATAGGTAGAATTTATGCTCCATAATCTTTCTACACCTCTTCCATCCAAACCCTTAGTGATAAAAAATTTGATGTGGAAAGGCCCTAAAGATATTAAGCCTTCTTTATAATGACCATATGCTTCATTACAAACGAGGTGGTTGTTCCTATTTGTTATAGGCGTACACAATTTATTTATCTCTTTTATACTTTATATTTAACAATTATATTACATTGTAGTTATTTTTTTAATTTTAAATTCGTTTCAGTTTTTATAAGTATCATAAATTGTTAACTAAATTATAGATAGTTTTTCGTATATTAAGTATTCAATTATCATAATTATTTTTATATGTTTATATTCTTATTATTTTTTCATTAAAGCTACGAGATTTTTTTTGCTTACATTAATATGCAACTTTATAATTTATCATTTAAATATATATAATATTTAAAATATTTTTTAGTAATTTTAATTATTTATTTTCTTTTAATATTTTTTTTAAAATTGGTCACACTTTTATTTATCTTCAAAGGGTAGTTGGTACTCCATAAATGTAATCAAAATTTTAAAAGTTTTTATTTTAATTTAAAATAATCACAAGTAGAATGCTACTAAATTTTTTATTTTCATCATATTTTATCCATTGAACACTAGGTCATGCAATATGAGAATTCGTATTTCATTAAAAAGTAGTTGGACTGAAAAAACTCTTAATTGGTATCTTCTAATTAAGTTTTATAGAAAGTGTTTCTTAATTTTCCAAATTTTCTTAATACCAAGACTATTTCCAACATATGGGAAATAAAATTTACTTGAAGTACCCTAGTGATGTCTAAGATTTTCTGCATTGTAGTGTCACAAAAAATCAATTCTTTCCTTCTTTAATCTATAAAAATATATTGGACAAACTTTTGTCAATATAATATATGTTTTTATTTGGGTTATACATTATTCTTTCAATTAATTGTTACGATGCTTTGCGTTAACAAATTTTATATTGAAAAAGACTCCTTCGTGATGCATTATGAAAATAATTTAGAACATTTAAAAATAATTTCATGAAGAAAAATTTTTGTTTTTATGCATTTATTTATATTTATTTAGCAACAAAGACACTAACTTTTACTTATGAATATTTTTTTTTTAATATTTTACAAAGAAGGTTTAAAGATTCTTACTATTTCAATATAATAGTTATTTTTAATTTATTAAAACATTTGTAATATGATTTTAAAAGTTAGTTGTGTAATTACGTTTAAAAATTTTTAAATTTAATTATTTTGAGAATTTTTAATCACCAATTGATTTTTATTATTTTGATCAAAATAATTTTTGTTCTCACGTCACGAACAAAAATCTCAATTGCATGTATTTACAAAGATTTTAACTTTATGCTTTCAAAATTTTATTTTTGTACTCTTTTAAAGATATTTTGACTAAATTTATTATTTATGAAAACTTTGTTATAGGAATGATTTTATAATTACAAATTTCATGCATGTTTCAAATTTTATTAACTTTTTATTTTCTCTATCTTTGGTGTAATTCTAAACTTTTTTTGACACAAGTTCTTTTTCTTGATTACTTATTTAGATGAAGTATATGAAACTTCGTAAACTTTGATTTAAATATTTTAAATATTTATTTATCTAAGTAACTTTTTTTGGTATATTTGAACCATTTTTAATGCAAAGGTTATTTCATACTATAAAATGATTTTATATTTTGTCTCTTTAAGTATTTCTTTTCTAAACATTGAGAATTACTACTGCCATAATTCAAAGATACATTTGTTTTAAGCTATAAATTTATAATATATTACACTAAGATTGCTATCAAGCTGATTTTAAATAAAAAAAATCTTTCAATAAAATAATATAGATATAGAGTTACATGTTTCAAATGGGAATGATGTCCATGGTTTCTTATATTTCATACCCTTTCATATCTGTTTATTTATGTTATATAGATGCCATTTATGTTTTATACATCCTTTCAACCATTTGGATATGAAAAATACATAAAGTGTTTAAATATTTTAAATTTTTTTTATTACTTGTAAAAATATTATTTTAATAATTAAACAATTATAAGCAAAGAATGTAAACAAATATATCACATGAAAATAAATAATAAATGTTTTTCATATTCTAAATATCATATATCAAAAATATGTTGACATAATCATCAAAACTAATGAAATATGAATATGTGAAAAAATAAAATATTATAAAAGTAAAAAAATAAATAAATATTATGGAATAATTAAAAATATTTAAAAAATATGCATAACATATTGATATTAGATTTGGCAAGAAGGCATATTTTGTCAAATAATTCAACAAAAATTGATTCAGAGATAAAAACATAATTTATATTAATAAATAAAAAAGATACATAACTTTTCAAAATTAAAATATATTTATATAAATTATTTAAAACATGAGAATAACTTTTTGCTAAGCTCATTGACAATTAATGATGAATAGTATATATATCATCACAAATAAAAAGACATAAAGCATATAAGATTCTCAAATAGTATACAAAAGTTATTCCTTAACTTTACAATGCAAACAAAAATTCAAATATGTTTTGTTACTAATAGTCATTACTAATTACTATAAATCTAAAATATACTTGGCAATTAAGTAATGTTTGCTAGCTCACTATCCAAAGATGCAATTGGGTTGGTCAAAAGCATTCTTCAAATTCAACACAAATTTTATTGAAGATGAGGTGAACATACCAATGTTTCATATTTTACCTACTTAAATTTTATGCCATTAAAGTTTAACCTTTTAGAATTTAACTAAATTAGTTAAAAACTTTTTATTTTTGGTAAACCATTCTCAAATTTATTATTTTTATGCAATAAATTTAATAAGTTTTTATTTTTGACATGAATATTCATTTGCATAACTTTTAAGGAAGCATTTTTCATAAAGAAATGTGTGAATTCACATTTAAAATGTTTTATTTTACATTTAGTATATTTTTTTATTTATGATTTGTATTTTCTAAATTTTTTGTCATTCTTATTTTTTCATAGACATTATTATAGTTTGACTTAATTATAGTGTCTTCTTTATATTGTTTAAAAAAATTTTAAATAATTTAAAATTATTTAATTGTGTGTATTTTTATTTGACATGAAGGATACTTTATTCAAAATATTATGATCTTTCCCTATTAGAATTATTCTGACCTAATTTCCCCTTTATTATTTTAAAGAATTTACAATTTTGTTATAATTTCAATGTTGTTAGTTATGCTTTCAATTTAAGGTTTTTTATATTAAGTATTATACAAGAGACTTCAATTTTCTTGTATCATTGTCTATCTTGAGATTTTAGGTTTATATATTATTTTATCTTTGGTAACTTGTTTATGATTTTAAAATTATTATTACAACTTCTACTAGAAATATCAACATATTAAATAAAATATTAAATATTTAATTTCCATAATAATTCTTTTTTCCAAATTATTCGAAAGGTCTTATAAATTAAAACATTTGTTGTGATTATAGCATTAAAAAATCTTCAATACTTAATGTATAGGGCATGGATTATTCAAAACATTTTTCTTTTTTACACATCGATTTATGATAATTTTTATGTTATTGACATCTTTTCAAGTCATATTTTTTACTAATAATGGTAGATGTTCAATCAACAAACCATCAAAGGACCAGCTCATACATAATATGATAGTTTTTAAAATTTTAAACAAAGTTTTACATTAATGATTTTTTTAGTTGTATATTTTATTTAAACTAAAGCAATTTCGAATTTCTTGTCCAAAAACAGTAATTTTGTTTATATTTGGTTAGTATATTTACTTTACAATTTAAATATAATTATATAGAATACAATAAAAATTATAACATAAAAAATCAATATAAAAAAATTTCCAACAATATACTTAGGGACAATACTTGCTATTTGTATAATTCAAATTATTGAAATGAAGTGCAATTTATGTTGTTCTTATAAATTTATATGATTAGAGTTTATTAAATTATTCTAATATGAATTAGAACATAAGAACATAAAATTTTAAATTTATAATACTTTTCATGTAAATATTTCTATAATTTAAATTAGTGTTCGAAATCCTCATAATGATTGAGTTAAAATATTTGTTTAGTAAGATCATTCATAAGGTTTATTAATTGAATTACATTATTAAATCAAGTAAATATCAGTATAAGCTTTAGGAAACAAATGTCCTTGCATTGGTAAGCAAGAAACAAAATTAGATTACATCTTATAAGCTAAAAATATAAAAGTCTTACAAATAATCATCTTATTTGTTGGTATCATTTGCTATCCTATTTTAATAAATTCTTGATGTTAAACTTAAATCGAATGAATTATGTAATTATCCTTAGAATTATTATTAAATTTTTTGACATCATAACATTTATTTCATTTACTATGATATTACCTTTTTCAAATTTTTGTATCAATTAACAAGTTATGCTATCTATTTTTCTACATTTAGTAACTGAATTTGTAGTTTGCATATGTTGATTTCTTTATTATTTTAACTTATCTTGCACTTTAGTGTATAAATGTATTTCAACAAATATGAATCAAAAGTACTATAACATCTTTCACCCTTAGCACTCATATTATTTTATAGTAATGTTTCAAAGAGGAAAAAAATAGATTCATCTTAAACTTTTTTAAAGTTTGAGGTTCGTACTCAAATTCTTTATTAAATACTTTAGACAACCATATATATCATATATTAAATCTTAACTAATGCTACAATTTTCACATTTAATGTGATGAGACCTACTTGGTATCCATCTTACCCAAGAATTAGTATACATCTTATTGACCTTTCTATCAATTCGTGCCAATATATTTTTAAACTTTTTTAGTTAAAAATATTTTATTTTATTATCTTAAGGAAAATGTAGAAAGATATTATCGAAATATTGGTGAGGATTGATGACATTATCAATATTTTATTCTTAAACGAAATATTTTGATAAAAAATTGGGGTTAGAATATAATTTAGGCGTACATTTATAAATATGAAAATCCTCAAACCTCAATTATAAGTACAAAAATAAAGAATATAAATGTGATTCCCAACTATTATTTTTAGACTTAATTGGTAAGAGGAAATGTATTTATAGTCCTTGCTTTGATGAAAACAATGCAAATGATATGTATCAATAGAAATTGTAGCTCTTTATTGGTTTTATTTGGCATGGATAAATTGAATATTTAATTTTGAAATTTTAGATTATAAAATTGGAAGCGGTGTGGACCTGTAAGGCTTGAGTTCACATGAACTTTAATTTGGCTTATTGTTTTAAGATAGGCTTATAAGTTTAGTTATATTATTAATTTTTTCTTTCCTCCTTAATTCTATCCTACCATCAATCGTTGATAAGATATGGAAAAGATTCCTAAACATTAGAATTTGGTGGCTGAAAATAAAAGGATTAAAAAACTTCTATATATGATGAATGTAGAAATATCATTGAAAAATATGAATATAAGATGAAGAAGAATCTATTACCATATCTTACATAGATTATTAAATTTAAGGAGCTCTATATCAAAGACCAAAATGGATGTAATTAGAAAATGGATAATTTAAAATTGTGACATGTGGCCACTCTCCAACCCAAAACTAAGTTATCTTAAAATAAATTCTTTGTTTAAGGTGGTGTGGCCAAGCCTATATAAGCCATTAAGATGTGCCTGTAATTTAAGAAAAATTAACCACAAAAGGGGAATTTGGAGGGGACAACATAGAGGATACCAAAAAAAGTGAGATAAGCTATGAGGAAGGACGATTGAATCATTCAAGTAAGGAAAGATCCTACAAAACAGAAGTCTTCTACATCAATTGGCCTCAGAAGAAGGATAAGTTAAGTAGGGATGCACTTAGCAAACAAAGAGTTTGGTTATGGTTAAAACTATTAAAGTTAAGGTTAGAAATTATGATAAATGTTTTATTGATAACTCATAAACCTTAGCATAATCAAATTGTAACTTTAAGGTGCTTGGATATGAGTATGGAAGGCAAGCATTGCCTTGGAATCATGCTCAAAGGCATAAAACAATCAATAGAAAGGGAAGCCATAAAAAAGTCTATTACGATAGAGTCATGAAATACTGCTATGGAACCTTTATAAACAATGTAAATTAAGCTTTTGTTAGCTAGCGTCTCAACTAAGACATTGTAAGAAGGTGGAGGAGCTTGGGATAACACATAGGGTTGTGGAAGGCTTGGCCATGTAAGTAATACGATAGAGATGTTGGCTATGCTTTGGGTTGAAGAGGTTAACAACAAGTAGTTCTATTTAGGCTCTTAAGTCACATGATGGCACTCTCGATTATGATCTGAGAAATGTCTGGAGGCTTAGGAGAGGCCTTATGGTTGTTATGATGAATATGAATTGTCTTCAAATCATAGGGGTTACTAGTGATACTTAAGTGAATCGAGAGTTAGTTGTATTAGAAAAAGGTTAAACATAGAACATAAGGATAAAAGCAAAGCATTATAAACACTATGTTTAGCTTACATATCACAGGTCTAACATAAAATATTAGCAAGATTAAATATAAGAAAAATAGACTATAAAATTCTAAATAATTGAATAAGGATTTTGTGAGAACCCTAAGGCATTTAGATATAGTAGGCTCTAAAATTATCAATACTCATAGGAGATAGACATGTTAGCTACCTTACTCCCTAAACTTGGTGTTAGTTAAATGTGAATTGTTAAGCCTATAATTGGAATGTCACACTTCATGTTAAGAACCTCTAAAACTTGTATGAAGTCATGTATTAATCGTCATACAAGGAAAGAAGTACATGTTTAGTCCCATAGAAAATCTTATGGTATGCTTTCTTATAATAGGGATTACTTGTGGTTCTTAAAGACTCTTAGAATCCTATACGGATGCCCATGTGATTATCATTACCATGTTAAATTCAAGATTACATTACTTGAAAAAGTCGTAGAACCTACAATGCTTCTTATGTATAGGAAATTGTATTACATTATTAAGTAGATGCTAAGCCTTTGGTTTGTTGTAGTATAAGGAAATATATATTGAAATATTTAGTAAGTGATGATATCATTTTAAAAGTTAGAAACTGATGTCATTCATTCATAAGATTTATTCCATTATTACATTCATATTTCTTATTAATTGATAATAGCTTTATAATACAGCTCAAAGAATTCCTATTGAGCCACCTGGCTCTCCCTAATATATAAAGATCAAGTTGTTAAACTTTGAGTAGGGGTCAAGCTAAAGATTATTAGAGTTAGTGAATTTGTTGGATAATTTATTTTATTAATTTCATCATCAATAATAATATATTTGATACTTATTTTTCATCAATTACATTTTATTAGATATAGGACTACATTAGATTATCTTGTCAGACATGGTGCTTACTAGTTATTTTTTCTATCAGGCTTTGGTAGTTATTCATGGTGTTTCCTTAGCTTAGATTAGAATATAATAATTTTATTTATTTTGTAGATATTTTAGTCATGTTTTGGTCTTACGGGTGAGAAAATTAATTAGATTCCTAGCATGATAATATTTTTTGTTGAACCTACAAGTATAATATGTTAGTATGATTCCTTAGAATTTTGTTACACAAACAACTTTTTGGTAAAAAAATTAGGTTTGTAGTGTAAGATCATTTGAGAGTTAGGAAAAAGGAAAATGATATATATACACACATGTGTGTGTGTGTGTATGTCTCTGTGTGTGCATATTTTTGTGTGTGTGTGTGTATAATTGACTCTTTTTTATTAAGAAAAGTTTTTATATAATCCATTGAATATATAAAATAAAAATTTTATTTTACTTTTAAAGGTTTATTTTTACTGTATTATAAAATGATGAATGTTGCTATCTTTAAGAACCTATGAAGGATCAAAGATATTTTGATGGTAATAACAAAATTATGTGAGGTTTTAACATATTCATAAAGCTTGGATATATTTTGTCTAGATAAGTGATGAAAAGGCCATTAAAGAGGCAATAAAAGCTTTTGGAATCATGATTTTGAAATGTTGACCCCTAGCCATGGTGCTTTATTTGATGACAACAAATAAAATTATTTTTAATGAATTTTGTTAAGTGAATTCTTAAATTTTAGATGACTAATGAATGTGTTCATGGAAGATGTTAAAGAACTAGAGTAGTAAATATCAAATCTAATGAAAATCATCTTAGTTGGCATGAAAGATACTAAGAGATATATGTTGGAATAAATTTTAGGTACTTTCAAATTTTTTGTTTAAAATGTTAGCTTTATTTAACTAATCTATGCAACTTATAAATAATAAATTGAAATTTTAATTAATCAACTTAAAAAAATATTTTAATTTTTAATATCTTTGATAGTCATACCATGATCATCATAAGAATCATTTTTGTTAACTTTTGTTATTTTGGATTCCATAATAATTTATTAAATTTAAAAAAATGAAAAAACTAATTCTACTCGAATTAGGTAACATAACTATGTAATGATTTTTATGCACAAAGGATTTATAGCGAACCCATTCACTTCCATAATAGGATTGAGACATCACTTTTGAACATAGATGGAAGTATCTTGAATCAAGGCATTACTCACATTCATAAATCAATTAATCATGTTGATGGAAGTACAATTACTAATCAATTATATATATATATACAATTCAAACTACTATGGCAAACAAAATGTCTTATAAGAAGAAAAAATAAGAGCAAATACACCATGTAAGGCTAAAAATTAAAGATTTTTCCTCATAACTAACTTCTAAATTGTGATCTTGATGTGAGCTCTCTAATCATGCAATTTTACAATCAAATAATCATTGCCACAATTACCCTTTTTAAGCAATAAGAAACTATCTAATGGCTCCATTGAATGATCACATGGTCTGCATTTAAACTATAAGAAAAATTAAATCTAGCCATTAGATAATAATTTAGTCTTCACAATTCATATGAATTCAAATCTCTAAACTACTCTCGCTTATTCATAACTAACCATTTGTGAAATTTTTAAATCAAACATTCCATGATTCTTTTAACATGTTGCACTTTTGCAATGACTAATTTTATAAATATTTCCTAGCTTTTATAAATTTTATTTAAATAATATTAAGTTTTTAATTAAAAAGCATCTGTTAATTAAAGTTTTAATCATTAGGAAGTGTTTATAAATTGAGTAATTATTGACCAAATAAAATTGATGATTTTTTTATAAAATTCTAAAGAAAAATTTGAAGTAATGTCATTAAAGTGATTAGTAGGTAGTGCTAATCATTGCCCTTAAAATACTTATGCCATTTTGATACTCCTTAAAAACAACAAGGCTCACATTTTCTTTTTTCTACTTAATTAAATTAAAATATTTATGTCATCTGGAGCATTAGTCAAGCATAGGAATTACTTTATATAGATTTTAACTACCATTTTCCTTTCCTCCTTTGGCAAATCTAACATCATTATAAGGCATTTTTACCCTATGTTTTTCTATTTAGTTTTTCAGAAGGTTTATCATACCTATTTTTCTATAGAAGTCTTATGTAGATTATTTTTTATCTTGTTTTTTTATATGAGTGGACATAAGTTTGATTTTAGGTTAAACTATTTAAAAAAACTTAAGTGCACTTTAAAATTTTTGTTGACGATAGTATTTCATAACTTTCTTAACAAGTTTTTTTTTTAAAAATAAATTAATATATTTTAAATGAAAATTAAAATTTTCACAAAATTTACATTTAGATATTTGTTTAAGCTTATTATAAATTTTTTAAATATTTTCTTTAAGTATTTTTGTAAGAAACAAATATATTATTTTCTTTATAATTCATCCACTCTTTTGTTGAACCACTCTTGGCATGATACAAGGAGCTCATCTACTTAAGATGAGTGTGCAAAACTCAAATGAACTAGAAAGAGTTAATTTAAAAGAACTTAATGAAGAATAAGTATTCAAGTTGATATTTGTAATGAAGAGTTAATAGTATATAAGATACGTGACCAAGCCTAAACACTATACAAAGAAAAAAAAATATTTTTGAGCAGAAGTTTTTATTTAATAAAATTTTAAATTAATCACTCATAAGGATTAATTGCATTATTTTAGGCATTCTTGATTATAAAAATCTTAAAAAGATGCATTCTGACATGTGTTCCAAAAGAACATCACAAACAAACATTGAAGTGATAATGGGGTGATATAATTTTTCAAGTTTTCAGTGAGCAATACGACACTTCCAACATCTTTCTAGGGGCATTCTCTTGCAAGCATGCTCCTCTCCTCATGGCCCTTCTTTTATAGAGAATCTGAGAAAGATTTTTATCCTTTCCAATCAGGATAATGCTAATGCCTTTTTGAATGTGTGAACAAAAAGGTCATTTTTTATGATGATGATGTCTCTAAAAGGGTTGTTTCCTCTAAACTCACTCTAACAAGTAACATTTTCTGTTGGATAACCCACCATGGAATTTCAAAGTGTAAAAATTAAATACAATTGGCATCTTTGATCTATCGTAAAGAGCTAAGGATGTGCTCCTCAGCATTTGACTAGAATTAGAAAACATTTGACATTGAACATACAATATCTGTAAAATTTATCATTCAAGTGAGGGTCCTCAAATGGTTTCAAAGTTTTGGCTCTATATTAAGCCTTTGTAAGCTCCAATATGGATCTCATTGGAGCACCTTCCAATAAACTCAGTCAATAAGTAGGCTCTATTCTCAATCATCTTAATTGTTATCAAGTTATTAAAAGTATTGTTATGACAATAAACTTAACAAGGATCCATGGGGCTCTAGTCTACATTTTGGTCAATTTTGCTAAAGGTCTTCCTTTAGATATTAGATCTCCAGAAAGATTGGGTGCACTAATGGATTATGAAAAAAAACAATAGTAACAAAAATTTTCCCAAATTTTATCAAAGAAACTAGAAATAAGGATTTTCAACTGTCTAATGCCAGCAAGCAAAAAGTTTTAAACCCTTATCTATAAGAAATGGAGAAGATGAGACAATTCCAATTAGTGACGTAATAACCAATGTGAAACTTCAAACTTTGGTAGCCAACAATGTTTAAAACAATATCAACACCCCACTAGATCACAAAATGTCAACTCATAATAAAACAAATTTAATTGTGCATTGAATCATCTATTCAATGATAGTGTGATCAATTTCAATTAGCAATTGCAAAGTAAGAGTACACAATATCAATCTAATTTGAAACTTAGGAAGTCCATGTAACTTAAACATCAAGTACAAATTCAATCTCTCAAATGCTTAATTAAAGATATTTAAGAAAAACCAAAGACTCTCAAGCTTTCTATGATACACTAGAAAGGCTTCACAGTGGTTAATAATGACAAGTCAATAAGAAGAGACTATAAATGGAATGTTAAATAATTTATATGCCTAAAAAGGACCAAAGGAAGCTTTCAAGAATCTCAAAATGTAGACATTATAGATTATAATTAATAATGTCCAACATTTTAATATAAATGGTTCAGTTAGTTCTATAGTTGCTTGATGCATTAATAACATATTCAAATTACACAAAATTTAGTTAATTGCAATGATTGAATGCTTTGCAAGCAATAAACAAATGGACATCCTTTGAAGCAGACTAAATTTTCACTATAGTGAAGCAACATTTCTAACAAAGTATAGGTGTTTTAGTGAAGTACTTACAATGTTAAAAATTAAAAATTATGATTATTTTCTTCACATGGTGATATGTGAATGATCTGTTCTCTTTTTGTGTATGCCTACAACTCTTTTATTAATAAAAGATATCTTCGAAGGAATTTAAAATTGATGAAGGGCGCTAATTGTCCTCCTTGAATGGAAGGGACACTCAAATGTCTTTTCTAATGTTTAGAAATATAAGGGTCATTCTTGTGGATAGAAGCCTAATAAATCATCATTTGCTAAAAAACTTGCTTACACAGTGGCTGTCAACATATGAACAAGTTCTTATTATACCAATCCATATTACCAGTCATTTCTCCATCAGGAATTAAATTTAACCTTGCACAACTTAGGATTGAAAGTATAGAGTTCTCTCTAGTGGTTTCTTAGAATTGGAGTCTTCCAATGGCTAAGTTAGGAATGAGGGCCATAGCTTACAAGTTGATGAAAACTAAAGCCTTCCTCAAAGATTTGAGTAAAACCTTATTTGGGAATATATTTTTGAAGATTGAAGGAGTACAAAATCATGTTATGGATAAGGTAAAAAACTTCAATGAGTAATAGTTGAGTTATCAAGGTTAGAACTAACAAACTTTAAGATGAATTGACTAAGGTTGTTAAAATGGAGATGTGTAGAGAAGGCATTTAAGAATACTAAACGAAATGTTTTTGGAATTTTGTTAGACAATTTAGAATTCTAAAAGCCACAATAAATTATAAAATAGATACCTAGAATTCATAAAAAAAACTAGATAAACTTCTTAAAAAGCTACAAAATTAATTGTCATAACAAATTCCCAAACTGGCACATTCAATTTGGGCAGTAGCAAAGGTGAATGTTAAGCCAAAAAGCATTAGACTGTGCAACTCGGGTGGATCGACACATCATTTTTGGTTCTATTCTCATCGAATAGCATTGGAAGAGAGGAATTGACACTTTGGGTATACTCTGTGGTCAATGCAGATTGAAGAGAGTTAGCACGTGTTGATGGGTCAGCACTGATGGTGGTTGTAATGTCGGCTATTAGAGGTGGATGACCATAAAAAACCCAAAACTAAATTTTAAGTCCTTTTTAAATAAATATTTAAAAAAAATTTGTATAGATGGAATTGTGAGATGGTCAAAGAGAAGGCCGATATTGAAAGATGAAAATCTCCAAAAGGTTTATAATTATTCTTTAAACAAAAAAACCAAACTATAGATGTAAAAAAATGATGAACTAATGAAAATAAATAGAAATGTTGAATAAACAAGTGTCTAATGTAATTGATCCCCACAAAGGTAATGATAATAGAACTAAATGACAAGTATAAGAGCTAATGCTAATAGGGCTCCAAGTTTCGATAAAACTAGTACATCTCTAAGTTCATCCATTACATGATGTATTAGATGCTACTACATCATATGTATAAGAGCTAAAAGATAGGCACTGTGTAGCTTAAGAATGGTGATAGAATTACAAATGTACATGGGATCCTCTTTACTAGATGTACAAATACAAAACACAATAAGGAGAACATAGACAACGAGCTCCTACTTTAGAAAAAATACTACCTTCCAATCCCTTAACTCAAAAGCACATTATTCAAAGTTAGAAAGTAGTGTCCAACTTCAAACATAAGATTAACAAATCTTGCAAAAAGAAATTACTCTCGATTAGGGGTAGTACTTGTTAGTAATGTCCTCTAATTAATAGCACTTTATAAATTTAAGGATATTTATCTTCGTAAAAATATTATTATTTTTGTAGAAAGAGTGATAGACAGTTTCCTTTTGGGTGATAGTGATTTGTTAATCAAGAACCATTTGGCTAGTTAGAATAAGACTATCTTCCTCTATGAAAAGTATGGATTATTGGTTAAGAAATTGTTGGATTTTTGTGATTCCTATAATGTAAATCTTTTTTAGATGGTCTACACCTCAAACATTATCTATTTTACATACATGAGACGAAAATGCCTTAATAGAAAATGTTGCGGAGCATGCTTGATAACTTGGAAACAAATAAAGAGAATCATTCTCACTATTTTGTATTTTACAACACTAGGAACTAAAATAGATAAGGATGGAAACAATTATTGGACCCTTACCAAGGATGGTAAATTCATTATCAATTTAGGATGAGATACACTTAGATGTAATTAATTTCATTATTCATAAATCACAAAACATAACGTAGAACAATTATCAACCTTCCAAAACCTTTCTACTAATATGGAGGCTCCTAAATAGCTAATTAACTTTTGATAACAAATTAAGGAGGTTGAATTTCCATTTATAGACAAATTCCCTTTTGTGGATATGGGGACTCTTAAGTGAATGTTATGTAACCCCTTTGTAATGAATCTTGGCATTAAACGTACCCAACATCATGACTCATAAAAGGCTTTACAATTGTGAAAGCATAGTCACACAAACTAAATAGCTATTGTTGGATTTGTTGTTCTACCATCTCTTTATAATATCTAGAAGTTATAAATTCAAAATAATTAATTGAACAAATATTCCTTGTGATTTCCTTAATAGGGTTCAACATAATATTTATGAAATTTGCAAATGTTGTATAATTATGTGAAGAAGTTTCATAGATACTCAAAAGGTAAAATATGCATTGCTTCCTCACTTTTTTGAGATCAACTAAATAATAAAAAAGTGGTTTATTGGAGTTCTCTACTGATGGACTTAGATAATTTAAATTTTAATGGATTGGCTAGGAAGAATGAAGGCCCTATAAGTTATGTTTGTGTGATTGGGGACTACTTTGTAAAGCTATTAAAGAAATCTCAATTTACATGGTATATAAAAAAATATATAAGTTGAAGCCATTGAAATACTATTTGGTTTAAATTTATGTGGTAATCTATGGTTATAGTAACATCATTATAGAATAAAACAATTAATCAATCCCTATAATGATGCATAAAAACATTTGAATACATTGTTATATCTTAATCCTACAAATAGAATGAATCAATTTCATTACAAAGTACTTCAATTCTAACACATTTACTGAATGTATTGCAGTAACAAACTAGTAGGCTTAAATAGTTAGCAACTATATTCATTAAGCTTGATGAGGATAGGTGTTGATATATTCATAAAGTGATCATAAGGAAAGTCTTCCAACTAATACCTCCTTGATCAAATGTTTGAAATGTTTTCACACAATCATTAAGGCTTACTTGGATTTGTTCTTATAGAAATTACTGAGCATTTAGAGCTTAAAAGAATGAATTAAAATCTTGAAAAACAACTAGATTTTGTCATGTATCTTTTTTTTAGCTTACAAAATAAATTTTGATAAACTACTTTGGGTTCACATAACTAATGCCAAGTTAATCTTCAAAGAAATGAACCTATTTGATGTGGCTTGTCTCATAATAGGGAAAAAAATATGATTAGCATGACTAAATGAATTACATGATCATGTTTCATACAATATGATTAGCAATGGGAGAAAAAAAATATTTCAGAACCAAACTATTTGATCTAGGCCAACAAGGAGATCTAGTGAAATTACATGGTATAAAAACTTACTAAGATTTAATCAACATTATCGAACTATTCAATTTGGGTTAAGTCACAAATAAAATAGGAATAAAGAAAACTCAATGAAATCATGTGATATAATTAATTTATATATTATAATAAAATCACTCAAACTATAACTAAACTTTTGAAATTATTGTACATCACTTTTATGTAATATGAAATGTTATATCAAACATTATAAATTGTATAATGGTATTCTTAGCCTAATTAGGTTAAATAGAGAAAGTAATAGGATATGCAAATATTAGTTTAGGATATGTAATAGTTTTATTTGAAAAGACTTCTATAAAGTAACGAAATTTGCATGTCATAATAATTTTTTAATGAAGTGTATGATTAGACCTTTTACTTACCAATGCAATATCATTGAATTTGTATGGTAAGGAAACATTCTTTTATATTAATAGCATTGACTATAAAAGAATATCAAACAATATTGTCATTACGTTTAATTGGATAATCATCTTAATTCATATGGCAAGTTATGATGGTGTACAATTTTCTTAATTTTCCTCAACTAGTACTTGGAAGGGAATGTAAGTTTGTTTAAATCGAATCACTTAAAAATTTTGATGTTATGAAACTCTTTTATTGCATCCTTCTAACTTGAGAAATTTTACAAACAAATCAAGAATTTTTACTTAACTTTTGAAAATAACGAACAATGACTTTGAATTTTATAAGAATTGAAAAATGAAGTATTTAAGTTTCGTGCTTTTAAATATTTTTTTTTTCAATTTAACACTCTTTGTATCTAAAAGCCAAAAAGTCTAATCAACCTAATTTTCTTTTCTTATATATAATATTTCATTTTAAATAATGACAATAATTTTTTGTTCATCGTAAATAATTTCTATTCCTATTGAATAGTCAATGTTTTGAAGATTCAAAACATAATATGATATAAACTAATTGATATTCCTTGAATATATTTCATTTTTTTATTTGTTAATTATGTTTATGATCTAGAAAATTTTAAATTTACAGATATTCAAATAAGTTTCTAAGTTTATAAATATTTTTTAATGTTTTAGATAGTTTTTATTTTTAATAATTTTTTTTCATTTGATTGTTTTTGGCAAATTGTTAAAAATTTAAAACAATTGGTAGATTTCATCGTTATTGCAAAGAAATTTACGTTTAATTATTTTCAAGAAAATTAATATTGTTAGTTCTAAATATTAATAAATTGTTGGTAAATACAATCATTTTAAACTTTTCTACCCTGGCTTATTATTTTTTACATACTAACTCAAACTATCATAAAAAAGATTTTAGATCCATTTGTATGTAAATCTTGAAAAATATTATTCATTTCTTGTTATGATACTTTTACTATTCCAAAGTTTGTTTTTTCATTAAATAAATTCTATTATAGCACTTTTATTGATGATATGTTTTTCAAATTTAATGTAAATCATTTTTTATTTCATAAATTATCAACATACTTATTGGTTTTTAGTAATATTTTAGTCTTTTCTAAATGCAATTGCACTAAGACATTTTGTGGATCAATTCTTTTCATTTTTTATAGCTGAACTATTTTTTTTTTGTAAATGTGATATGTAGTGTTGTAGTATTGAGTTGTTTATTTTATCAAGTAATATAATAACTTTTTTGTTATTAATTTAGTATTAATGACTTCTGTTTATTTTATTCTGGCTTTGCACATTTCTATGTTGTAACATTTACTAGTTATAAATTTCCAAAAAACTCTTATGCTTACTTTTATACAGATATGGCGAAGCATTTCAAGTAACTCAATATTTTGATGATTTTTATTTAAAGTTTTATATAATTTTTTAATTATTTTAAACATTTTCCATTTTTGTTAGACAAATGTTTTGAAAACATTAAATTCCCCATCTTCTAATCAATATTTTTCTTGCTATGTACTATTATGTTTCTTTGCTATATCACGTTTGACATGTTTGTAATAACTTTATCATTATTTGTCCACAATTTAAAATTGTAATTTTAGAATGTATTTTTTAAATTTAGTTTTAGCATTTTATTTATAAATGACTATTTGGACAATTTTGTAAATTCATTCTAAAAAGAGAGGAAAATCTTAACTATGAAACAGTGAATTGAAAAGAATCTAAGGACAATAATGTTATTTCAATTAGTAAAACGTTTTTATAACTAAATAGTAGGAAAATTGTTAACATATGCTTTGTTAAAAAATATTGATTTGATATGGAAATAATGTGCCCAGTAAGTGCTCTAAATTATTTTTGAATAATGTTTTAAAACATATGATTGTAAAACACAAATTGTAAAAGTCACAATAATGTTAAACCCAAAAGATCACTTAGTTCTTTAACAAAATAATGATATTTATTACTTAAAAAATCTCAACCCTTTGATAATAGCACAATTGGGGTTGCATATTGTGTGAGTGTTCGCATTAAACTTGGTGGCTATGCTAGTTAAGGTGAAAATATAAGGGAGATTTCATTCAAAGATGGATGGAGAAGGATTGATTTTGCAATAAATTAATGGAGAATTGATTAAGAATTTTTGCAAGTGTCTTGCATGAACACTTTTTTATTTTTCATTTATATATTAAAATTATTTCTTACAAAACATATATGTGACTATATGAGTAACTTTTGCAAATTCAGAAGAGTAAAAAAGGAACTTGGATGAGAGCTAACATTTTTGGAAATGGAATTTATTTTAAAATCTAATTATTTGATCAAGTGATTAGGTGGAGATAAGATTGTCCAAATCCTATACGATAAGAGATTGAACGATCTGGAAGTTCCAATATTTTTATGACATTTTTCTTCAATGATTATTAGAATCTCATCAAAGGTTCAATAATCATCAAATGTATACTTAAAAGTTTTAGAGATGATACATATAATTTAATGATGTCCTCTATATAATAATATGATGGATATTAAAAAAAAAATAAATATGATAATATAAAAATAAAATGGTTTGTGTTGCATGACAATGTTATTAACATTTATTTTGAGGAAATGCATATATTTTATTAAGTTTGATATTGACTTATTTTGTCATATAATCTCAAAAATAAATTGTCTTTTATGTATGGGTATTAATACTTTTTTTATTAAACAATTATCATGGCTCATATTATTTTGGGATAACATTTGATGTATTACCTTGAACAAGACAAAACTCAAAGGGAGCAATTAGATTTCTTAAATAAATAGAATGGCTATTAGTTTATAACAATATTAGTTTGAATATATTATTCTAAATTTAAATATATCAAAAAATGTAGTAGTGAGTTATTTTGGTGACAATAATATTTGAAAATTAGTTTTTCTGTAATAAAAATAGGATTAAAAATATGAAATCTTAGGAATAAATTAGTCATCTTTTAAATTCAAGTAAAAGCTTTCATTCTTTAAAAATTTAGTTCAATGATTTTATTGCATGAAATTTTAATGGCAAAATGTTACAAAAAAAATTGAAGTAGGCAATAAATTAAATATTAAAAGGTCTTTAAAACATTTAAATCAATATGCATAATTGATAACTATTATGTTTAGAATAGTATCTCACAATAATATTACTTTATGTTTCAAAGAAAATTTGATATTGACTAACATGCTGGACATTTTAAGCATTTAATTATTTTTATTTTCTTTCTAATATTTTCTTTTCTTTTTCAAATATTTATACTTAAGCATGTTGGTGTTTTTTTAGTTTTTTTATAAACTTTTTTAAAAATGTACTGAATAAGTTTAATTATGATAATAATATAATTCTTTTTAAAATATTTGAAATTTTTATAAATATAATAAAAATACAAATAGCATTGATTATTTAAAAACTTCTCACTAGCATTTTTCTATTTATATTTACGTATTTTGTCAATCTTACATTTAGCTTGATTTAATTTGTAAAAAACTACTTTAAACTTAGTCATCTTGATAGTCCATAACTCTAAATGAATATTAATTTTTGTCGTTTACTTTACTATAATCTTTAATTTTTTCTTATGTTTTATTACTTTTAACCTCTTTCATTATCAGTACACCATTCGTAGTATTTATTGGGATAATACTTTGTAACATTTCTTAAACAAAAATTTTAATATTTAAAACATTTTAATTTTTTTATATTTTAATTTTTATGTTTTATTTGTTCATAAAACAATTATCAACACTTATGTTATTATGAAAATATAATTTGAAACTTTTAATATATAATCTATTTTCTTAATTTTGTTAATAGAATATTTTTCTCGTGATATAGTTGCACATATATTTGTCCACTACAAAAAATATAATATTTCGTAATTTTTATGTTTTAATTTTTCCTAATATGTTTTAATTTTAATTAATCTATTTGGAAATATTATTTTTTAATACAATTTTCTCTTCTTATTTGTTGTACAATTTTATTCTATTTTGATATTTTTAGTTTAAAAAATGATATTTATTTAGTAAAGGTTTGAAGTATTTTATAGAAGACCTCAATCGTTTCACTTTAAATTGATTAAAAATATCTATTACTAATAAAAAATAATAAATACATTGTAAGAAAAAGTATTACTAAAATCTGAATAGTAATAGGCTGTAACACAGTTAAAGAAGCTGGCAAATATGAAATTATGTAGAGAATTTGTAACAATAGAAAACCTTTTAGATACATAATGTTGAATATTTAGCTCAATTATGCAGAAAATTTGTTCTGACATGGTTTTCTCAATGTATTAAAAACTTCAATTTTTTGTTTACATGAATAGCACTATATATTTGTGTTATTTTTTAAATGTTTATTTACAATAAAATTTAATAATTTTGCAATCAATATTTTAAATTTTATCATTGAATGTTTTATGTTTCAAATTTGAGACATACAATTTCTACGCTCTAAATTATCACTACCATTACAATCAATGTATTTTGTAGTTAAAATATTTTCTCTTGCATAATTTTTTAAAATTGATTGTTTTAAAAAAACTTTGCCTTTTCGAGAAAATTAGTATTAAAATTTGAGTATTTTCATGGTTGAGATATTTACCACTATTTTTTAACTTGATAAACTAGAAAGTTGAATACATTATTAAAGACTTAAAATTTTCTTAATTCCCAGAACTTTAAAAAGCTCACATTAGAATGGATGGAACATAATATCTTTATCTTAGGTCAGTATGTGCAACGACACAAGTGAAGCTAGAGGCATAGTTCTTTCGTAGATGCCAATATATCCCCTTATATTAAAGATATCTTAAAAATTCAAATCAAATCTATAAGTTTATATGAAGCCATTTAGTCTCTAAGCTGTGCCAAAACTTTTTGCATTAGTCATTTCCAACTATATTGAATAATACAGTACAATCTAAATGTTGTTGTACTATAGTGCCATTCAACGCACATGCAACCATGTTTCTCAATTGAGCAAAGCTCTTGCGATACAGAATAATTTTTCTTTTCCATCTCCTTAAGAATGTGTCAAACTTTTTGAATTGAACTTTGTAATCCCTGGCTTTGTCTTAGACAATTCCTTATAAAGGTGTTGCATTTCGACACCTTCATTTGATATAATAAGTCCTATCAAACAGAATGATCCACTTACTATTTGTTATGGTTTATCATCAGGTTACTAGATTTGTCCTCTCCTTCTTATTCATCAAGTCCCACCTACACACTACTATTGTGTTGTATTGTACATGTTCTTCCACTCTTGTTTTCAAATTGGACTAATACATGCTAACATGCACCATTCTTACCTATTAATTATGTATGAAATTCTTTTTAGAATTTTTTTGTTACCATATCTTCTCAATCATCACTTTTCTATAAAATAAAGACATTGAAGTATACGGATCAGCTATAATGTTAGGATTACAATCCCTAAAGGTTTGAGGATCATAAAAATCATTATAGAATTTGAAGGCAAGATAGTAGTAAACATGACGTAAGGTAGCATTACTACTCATTAGATGATGCTAAGTTACATCAAATAAATCAAATTACTAAACTTCAATATAATTAAATTTTAGCACATAAATAATGAAGGCAATAAGTGAAAGGTCTTTTGATGTATTTTGTCAGCATTATTCTTTAGTACAATAATTTTGATTTGCAACAAATTCCAAAACTTTCAATGCTCTAATCAAATTAGACAAAATTCAATATCCTTATTTATGTATAATATATGCAATGATAATAGCCTAATTAGTGGTGTAGTGTTTTCTTACAAGACCATTTATTGTTGTACATCAAGGGCATCCCACAAATTGAAATCAAATTAATAGGTAAATCTAAAGCCATGTATCTTCTAAATGTTGCTACCACTTCTGATATTGCTTTTTTCCAACTTTAACAAATTGTACAATACAATCATAATGCCCATTCATGTACTATTTTTTAATCCAACTCACATTCAACCTTGTTTGTCATTTAAGTAAAGATCATACTTTACAAAATATTTTTTCTTACTAGTCAATGCACATGGGATAACTATATTAATGAAAAAACACATTTGACACGCTTAATTTTGAATATTTAATACATCTAATTTAAATTTTTTTACATGCTTTTCATATTATATTAAAACTTTCAAATTATTATATAATAACATTATATTTTTTTTTCCTATTCATGCCGTTTCTATTTATGTTAACATTTACAATTTAGTTATCAATACTGCATTTTTTCACATTTTAATGTTTTATGTTTTAGTTTTGATTTATACAATTTTTATGCTCTAAATTATGAATAAAATTATTATAAATATATTTAAACAATTTATTTATTGCAACAATTTTTTAATAATGCATTTTTTTAAAAAAACTTTCATCATTTTGACAACAATAGTATTATATTTTTACTTTTTTTATCGAGGTATTTACCATTCTTTTTTAAAGGTTTTAAATTTTCTTGAAATATTAGCAAATTGTATACAATATTAAGAATTTTAAATTTTCACAAAAAAAAAGATTTATTTTCACTCATTTTTACGTAATTCTTTTCATTTTCAAAAGTATTGGTCAAATTAGCATTGCAAAAGTTTTTATCAATAAGTTGCCTTTTTATTAATATTCATATTTATAATGTTTTTACATCTTTTTATTCAACAAAACAATTTCTATTCTTGTACTTTGCCATGTAAAAAATGTTGATATTTGAGTATTAAGAAATTTAATTAATTTATTATTTTTCATTCTTTTAAATAGTTCTAGTTGCAGTAATTTTTTTGTATTACTTATGATTTTAGTTTTTACTTTTTTCCATCGTTTCTCACAAAAGTGATATTTAGCAATACTGTACTAGTAGAAGGATAATATTTTATCATGGAACATACGACTTTCACATCATGCAATTTATTGTATGTAATTGTTTTTTTATATTACCTTATTCATTTACAATACTTACAAAAAAACTTTTTTGAACTTGCTTTATATATGAATCAACATTTCAAATAATTAATTATTTTTATAGTCTTCTATTCATTATACAATTTTGTAATTTATTTATTTTTCTAGGTACTTATTACCGATTTTTAACACACATTGTCTTAAGTAATTGAAATATTTTATTATATAATTATCTTGTTTATTTGTTATACTTTTTCATTTTGAAAAAGAATAAAGTTTAATATTCTTTAAGGAAAACTTTTCTTTTGATAATTATGCACGAAGTTACGAACATATAAATTTGCTACCATTTTTTATGTTAATAATAAATTTTCCTATGTTAATATGTTCACGACATAATTTCAAACTAATTCCTAAGTCACACAATAATGATTATTTAAAAGTATATTAGTTACTTTGCCTTATCAACACCATTTTGGCAGACAAATATTTTTTATTATCATATTATAAAATTAAATTTTTAATGTGCTACTAACATAATATTTTAAATTTTATTTTCATTGCACCTTTCTGCAAGTATTATTTAAAAATGTTGGTGACAAAATTTCTTCTTAATTTCAACATTTATGTTTGTTCATATATTAAAGATTTTTAACACTTTATAATTTATAGTAACATTTTTGTAAAGATTTTATCTTGCCTAAATACTTTTTTGGGTTAATGTTTTGCACAAATAATTAAGAATTATGAATAAAACAAATTATTGCACTTTAATTTTTAAAATTTCTAACTAATAACATAAATTACTTTATTTGACTTTAATCCAATATTATAAAAATGTTTTTATTTAGCATAAAAAAATTCATATTTCAATTAACTTTTTAATCTAATTTCTTTAACATTTCACACCTTAAAAATTCAATTCATGTTATTCTTTTCAAATTGTTTTGAGTAAAATGAAAATAAAAAATTTTAGATAACTAAAGATTTATTTATAATTGGAAAAAATAAATTATTTTTGTTATTAAAATAAAAAAAATTTAAATTTGAATAAAATATTTACATATTTATAAATAGAAGAAATACTTTAAGTAATTAAAAAATATTAGACATTTAATCAATCTAAACTACTAGTCTAAAGGAACTTTTTAGGTAATTCTATAACATGTTATTATAAAAGAATAATCTATTGGGAAGGATATAAAAATTAATCTAATTTAAAATTTAAAATTAATTAGAATTATGAAACAAAAAATAAGTTTGCTTTCAAAAAAAGAGACATGTAGAAATGAAATTAAGATAATATAAAATCTTGTAAATTAAAAAATCACAAACCCTATTGAACATTAAAATAGCAAAAGATAAATTATATAAATAGTAAATTGTTTCACCATTCCAAAAATCATAAGAATGACTTGGAAATAGCACTTTAAGGGTGAATAGCAATTATGAAATGTCTTCTTCTATTTAATTAAAATTAAAAATATTTACACAATCAAACATAAAATAGTAAAAATTAAAAAAGTTTAAATTCTAAAAACTTTTTCAATATATGTCTAAAAAAAACTCATATATAGAAAAAAATTAATAGATGATGAATTCTTAATAATATCAAGTACTTAATCGTATGAAATATAGAAAAGACAAAAAATATTAATAAATCATTTATTGTACCAACAAAACTTTCAAAAATATTTGTATCAAAATAAAAAAATGAGAAAGTTATTGTTAGTTAATGACAAAAAGGGGTGACAAAAAGTCTACAACTATCTAAAATTCTGTTGCACTATAAGTAGCTTAACACATAATTAGGTAGTATGATGAGATGAGAGATGTCCCAAATGTCCATCCACTATCTCTACATCCATCCTAAACATCATTAAAATTTTAAGTTTGGCAAACTTATGGATCTAATACATTTCTATTGTTCTTAACATTAGTTATGCACATTTTGTGTAATGTTTCAAAATTTCTATTAGATTAATTTCTTATACAAATTTGCATGTGTGTTATGCATGTTATGGTTAATGTTTTAATAATTCTTTTATCTTAATTAATTTTTAAATATTTTTAATTCTTTAAAAGTTTTTTAAAAGAATTAAATGCCTTCTTTCCTTTCATTAATGAAGAATGCTTTTATTGTATTGCATAATTCTGCATATATTCTCTCATTTTAATTTTGTTTTAAAGTTTTGTTTGACCATCATAACTTTTTCAAATATTGCATCTTCTTATATGACGATTATTCATTTGTAATATTTGCATTAATAAAATGTCTTCAATTATAATAAAGTTTTTATGTATTTTATTTTTTTATTAAAAAATTATATATTATTAATATAGTTATAAATATTTGTTATTTCCATTGTTAATCACTTACCACTATGATGCTCAAATTTTCAATGAATTGCTTTTGCAAAACTATGAACATTTTAGAAAAAATTTAAATTTGTTAATTGTGAGTGCTTTAACCATTTTAGTTCTTTGTGCTTCTTATTTGCATTTCATAATATGATTTCTTTCTATTTCTTTGAACGTTTTGGTTATATATCATATGTTTTTAAAAGTATTTAATGAATCATTTTATTAATATATTATGTAACTAATTTTTGAATATTTTTTATTTTTTTCATAATGAAAATATTTTATTTTTATGTAATATGTATTTGATAATACATAATTCCATAATACTTTAAATTTATTTTGAGATAAAAAAGTATTTTTACTACTTTTAGTATAATATTTTTGTGAAATAGAAGATAAAAATTTTTTTATATTAAATGACTCTTTTTGTCAATGTAATATTTACATAATTTATGCATTATTATTTTTTTATCATTTATGTGGTTTTGTTAGTTATGAAACATTTATTTCACAATAATAGTTTTAATTATTTGAATTTTTTGAATATTAAATTATTGATATTTTATGCATATTATTTACAAGATTTTCAATTTTTTATATTTATACTTGCACTACAGTTTTTACAAAGCTCTATTTTGTTATTTTTTTTTACTTATTTTAAGTTTATTTCAAAGTAATATTTAGAACTAAATGTCTAAGTTAATTTTTAAGAAAATCCTTCATTAGAGTAACTTTCATCTTCTTCTTTTAATAAATTCATTGGAAATAATTCTAAAAAGCTAATAATCATGCTCTTAGATATTTATATTAAATTATTTGACAACAAATGTGCCTTTTTGTATTACCGTTATTATGTGATTTTGGAAGGATGAATCATTCCCAAAAAAGAATTTCTTTATTCTCTCTTGAATGTTTAGATTGTTGACATAATCTGACTGATTCAATTCAAGCACTAAATCTTCTGGGCTTGTCATTTATTTGATAAGATAATCGCTCGAATCTATTCAGAAGTCATAGGGAAGACATTACTTCACCTACCCTTGGCAATCAGGAATTGAACCATCCATCAGGTTAGTAATAAGAGAGAAAATCACACAAACTCTATCATTTTGATGGCTCAAGAGACAACGAAAATCGGGCAGATACGAACCAAGAGGTTGACCATACCTAAATGAAATTGAAGCCATTTTTCTTTTCACAAAAGGAACATCAAAACAATGAAATCCCACAAGAATCTCCTTCATATGCCAAAACCCCAACTTGATGAGGGGAAAGAGAAGCATCTTATTAGCGAAAACATATTTTACACCTTTCTCAATGACTCTTTGTTAAACCTTAAGTTTTCAATCATTCTAGGTGCTATAGTACTCCTCTTGAACTCTTTTATAAGTCAAATTTGAATGAAATTTGTAGTAGCTCTCACCATTCCTTACTTACTGTCATCAAGTGAGTGGCAATCCAAATCTTCCAATAGAGATTTATTAACCAAAAAAGAGTGATGACTTACTAGAAGATGCACTTTCAACAAAACTCATTGAAGTATCAATTTGAATCATTATTCTCAATGAAGAATTTGTTCTCACTAGAAATGGGCATTGCCTTATTGCTAGTTGAAGTTTGTTGCATTAGCAAAAGAGATGAATGCTTAAGAACAAAAATGTAGACTTTTGAACAAAGGTTTTTTAAAAATATATTTTAAAGTAACTATGTTTTTGTTTCTTATTAAACTCCAATAAATATTTGTTAATATTTTTTAAAATTTTAATTTTTAATACTAAATTAGTTTCATTTAATTTTAAAAGAAAAACTAAAATTAGAGAATTTAGAAATAATTAAAAAGTATAATAAGTTTTGATGATGTAGCTCAAATTGAAGCTTACATCTAGCCTAGACAAAAGACAAACAAAAAATAAAACTAATTAATATAAGCTTTTCACAAATAGACAACTCTCACAAAAATAAAATAGAATAAAAGGGCTATAACAGTATTTCAACGAAATAGAAAAAGTAGAAAAAAATTTGCAACAACACATTTGAATTTGATCTTTATAGTAATATTATATTTCATAAAATATTAAAAAGATACAAATTTATTATGCTATGCTTGAACAAAGTAAGGAATAAAAGAATAAAAAATTAGCTGGTTGAAGAAGATAAGTGAGTTCAAGTTCAAAGAACGAGGGACACAACGAACGGAAATAAAACTAACAACAACTATTATGGCTTAAATTTTATGATTTGAACAAAATCTTCATTCTTTCACAAATCTTTTTTTATTAAAGAAATACTATTTTTAAACATGTTATGCCAAACAATAGTTTCCAAATATTCCTATAAATTGTTATTAGTAGAATGGTTGAAATTCAATAACTATTCCAAAATAATTGTTTAGAATAAATAATGGGTTAAGGTGGCCTAATGGTCTTGACAAAATAACATTAAAAACTCATCAAATGTAATCAGATTTTCTAAGAATAATATAGATGAAGAGAAATACGAGCTACATGATCGATTTCAAAATAGATTGTTAGATGAAAAAGTGCTTTTGTGACTATAAGGTAAATGTTAGAAATGTGATAGATTTTAATGTTCACTATTAAATAAAAAAAGTATTTGATTGATCAAGGAAAAATTATTGTTGCATGATTAATTTCAATCTAGACCATTCTATTATACATATATAATAATTAAATAGATAGATTTAAATCTACATAAATTAGAAATGGTATAAAACTTTTGCCATTCAATCTTGAAAACTGCATTATTAAATTATTGTATTTAAATTTAAACATTTTTGATAGATGGAATTATAATAAAATAAAGCATAATTACTAGTGTTCAACTCCATAACTATAATGTTAAAGGGCATGTAATTATTTGATTTATAAGCATATTTAAGTCAATACTTTGTGTCAACATGATTTCAATTCTCATGGGTTTAACATTAAACCTATGGTTGATTAACCTATTTAGATTTTAACTATTTGCTATTATTTATCCATAAGTTTCACTATCTACTCTTATGAACATAGCTTGATATTTCATCCTACATAAAGATTATAGAAAATGATGCCCCTTACCATGAGTAGGATGAAAATAAACTTATATGTCATATCAGTATCAAGTAATTTGTTTAATAATTCTAACTAAAAGTGCTATGTAAAACACAAGCTCTAGATGGGAAATTACTACATTAGGATCTCTAGATGGGCTAATTTCATATTAATGCAACAATCAATTGATTAAGCTCTACAATAGATTGATCCACTAGATTATGATATACATGATTTGAAACTTTGAATATAAAAAAAAATTCATAAATAGTATAATGTTGTTTTTTGTCACTAACATATTGTGTAAGAACAGAGTATTGAACATAACTAACATAAGAAATAATAATTGTTCTAAATCATTAACATTTTATCCATAAAAGTCATCTCAGTTCTCATGATTTATATGTCACCGACTATAATCCATTATTATATGCTTATGTCTTACTTAATATTTTTGCACACTTTGATTATCTAAATCATCCTCTAGCTCAAGCAATTCTTTTAAACTTATCCTTTACTATTGTAAATGATGCACTAAAAGTTGAAATACATTCTTTGTATACTGATTAGTCTTGATAAGACTTACATGCGTTATCTATATACAAACAAAGTTCAATATCTTGAAAAAATATTTTGAATTATTTGTTTATATAAAAGAAATTAAACATTTAAATACTAAAAGTTTATTTTATAATTTGAAAACAAAAGTTATTTTTATAATTAAAAATGTAATTAATGTTAAATGTAAACTACATAAAATATTTAAAATAACAAAAATGTTTCTAATTTTCTAACTAACAACATAACTATGAAAAAGCCTTTTTCTAATAATGTGAGCTTTGAAAGTATTTCAATTAAAAAATTTTAGAGTGAAACTAAAAAGTAAAAACGAAACATTCAAATTAACAAAAATTGTGAAAGGACTTTAAGCTAAAATACCTTCATAATGCATGAATAAGAAATAGAGATTATTGGCAATGGGAAGTATTTTGAATATGTATATATATCAAAAATAAGTTGACATAACCATTAAAATAATTGAGATAAAAAATATAAAAAAATAAAAAATAATTATAAAAATAAAAAATAATTAATATTATGAAAAAAAGTCAAATTTTTAGAAAATGTACGAAATTTTGTTCGATTAAATTTTGCGAGAAGGTTTATTTAATAAAATACTTGAAATATAAATGTTTGATGAATAGAAAAGGAAAGTAACAAATATTAAATAAATTAAATGTATAATTTATAAAAAATAAAAGTTTATAATCATAAGAAATATTGACTTGTATAAAATAGTTAAAAATTATAAATAAATTTTTGTTGTGTTAACAAATAACAGTTTATAATTAATATATATCATTACAAATAAAAGAAGAAAATAACTTAAACAGGTTTGAAATGGTATGCAAAGGTGGTTAGTTATCTATGTCCAAGCAAACCAAAGAGCAAAGTCAAATTTGTTACCACAAATCATTATTGAGCACTAAAGTTCCAAATTATTTAGTATAATTTAGTCATGTTAATTATCCTAAAACCCAAAAATGTAATAGCGATGGTCACAATCATTTTTCAAATCTATGAAAAGTTTTATTAAGGATGAACATAGCATCCTCTCGTTTGTTTCCTAGACAACTAATTTACATGTTATAAAATCTTAACATTTTTTAAATTAATTAGATATATATTTTAGTTTGGGGTGATTTTATTTTTCTTATTTTAACAACATTATTTATTAATCGAGATGTATTTTTTAACATATAACATTCCTATTATGATTATGAATATCGAAGATTTTGAAAATCTAAATTCTAAAATTGGAAGCATTATAGAATTGCAAGACTTGAGTTGTAACACCTGTGTCTTGATTAGGCTTATTGCTTAAAAATGAGCATATATGTTTATTTTTATTATTAACTTTTTCTCTCGTCTTTTTTCTATCATACTATGAATGCTTGATAAGATATGGATATGATTATTAAATATTAAGAGTTGGTGATTAACGGTAGAAGGATTAAGAAAACTTTTGGATATGATGCATTTAGGAATATCGTAACTATCGTAAGAAAAGATGAATATAAGGGAAAGAACAATCTATTACCATATCTTACTTAGATTCTTAAGTTTAAGGAGCTGTTATAGAAGAGCAAAAGGAGTTCATAGATTCTTAAATTTAAGGAGCATCATATAGAAGACCAAAAGAGGTGTAATTAGAAGATGGTTAATTTAAAATAGTGAATCGTGGCTACTCCAACACAAAACTAGTTTATCACAAAGTAAATTCATGGTTTAACATGGTGTGGCTATGGTTCTGTAGGCCATTAAGATGCCTAGTAATTTAGGAAAACTTAACTATAAATGGGGAATTTGGTGGGGCCAATTAGAGGATACCAAGTAAATAAATGAGATAAAGTATGAGGAAGAAGGTGGGTTAAAGCTTTCAAGCAAGGAAAGATCTTACAAAAGAGAAGTCGTCTGCACAACTTTTTGAGGAAAGATAACGTTTGAGCTTTTGTAATAAATTTAGCTAATATGTAAAACAAGATAAAAAGGAATTTCTTTGTGAAAACTTTATTGAGCCTTGGAAATTGATTATGAGAATACTTAGTCATTATTTTTCATGAAATGTGTTCAAGAAGGACGAACTTCATTCTTCTCAAGACTAAGGGAGGTTTATTTATTAAATAAATGGTTCAATTTTCACTTTTTCTTATGTAGTGTTTCTAGTTTAACTATAAAAAATGCATAATATATTTTTTCCTATGAATGCAAAGCAAATTACATGGTCACATGTTACATGTTTGGCTTTGGTTATAGATATATATAAATATGGAATATGATATTAGAATAGCAATTTTTTGATATAAAGAACTTCTTAACATAGACATCACCATGTAAAATAAGTGAAAATCATGCTAAATTTTATGCCTTGTTGTTTATCTATGTTGGTCGTTTAAACATTTATGCTTCAAGCATAAAATATCGTGATAATTGTTAAAAAAAATGAAAAATCATGAAGAACAAAATTTTATTGAACATAACCCTCATAAGATAGATGTAATGGCCTAGTTTTCTTGTTATATGTTACAAAGAGTTAGGATCCTTAGTGTAATTCTTCTTCTTTCTTAGTAGAATTAATGTTTGACAATATAGATTGAATGTAATGTTTACTTCTTACTTATTGCATGAATAGACAAAGTGTTTTGTTAAATGATGAATAAAAAAATGTATAAAAAGTAGACTTTATTGTATATATTTTTCATATAAACTTATTGTTTGAAATGAATTTTTGATGTGAGGCACTACGATAGTGATTGAAAAGAGTCACAAGTTTAGTTGAAAGCTTTATGTGGCTCAGTTTATGGCCTCAGAAGAAAGATAGGCTCAGTAAGGATACGGTTAGCAACTAAAGAGTTTGGTTATAACTAAAACAACTAAGGCTAAGGACAGACAATATGGTTAAGGTTTCATGGATAATTCATAAACTTTAGCATAGTGAAATTGTAACATTAAGGTGCTTGGAAATGACTATCTAAGGTAAGTGTAGCCTTGGAATCACGTTCAAAGGCATGGAAAAAACCAATAGAAATGGAAGCTATACCAAAAGGTTGTTATGACAAGCTCACAAAATACCATTAGTGAATCTTTATGGACAATGCAAATTAATGTTTAGTTTGCTTGGCTGTCAACCATGACTTATAAGAATGTGGAAGAGCTTTGAATGAGACATATGGTTGTGCTTGGTTTGGATGAGTAAGTAATATTGGAAAATGTTAGCTAGACCATGGATTGAATAGGTTATTTGGGTAAGACCACAAGTAATTCCAATTAGACTCTTAAGTTACATGATGAGACTCTCGATGGTGATCTAAAGAATATCTCAAGGCTTAAGTGAGGCATTATTATTGTTATGATGATTATAGATTGCCTTGGGATCATAAGCATCACAGGGATACATGTTTGAATCGAGACTTAGTTGTACTAGCTATAAGTTTAATATATATCCTAAGGGTAAATGCTAAGACATTACGAACTCAATGATTAAATTAGATAAGAAAGATCCAAAACAAAATGTGAACGAGACTAAATATAAGAAAAATGGGCTAAGAAATTTTAGATAATAGAGTTAGGAATTAATCGGTACCTTATGTCATTTAGAGATAATGGACTCTAAATTATTGACACTCACTATAGTGATAGACATGTTAAGCACCCCACTCCCTTAGTTGTCGTTAATTAAATGTTAATGGTTACACCTATAATTGGAGTGCCATATTTCCTGTTATGAACCTCCAAAAATTGTAGGAAGCCATTATATGAATAGTCTCAGAAGGAAATAAATGCACATTTCGTTCCATAGGAGATCCATTGGTGTGCTTTATAATATTAGGGAATACTTGTGGTTCCTGAAGACTCTTACAATTCTGCATGGATTCCCATGTGAAAATAATTACCATGTTGAATGTTGGATTATGTAGTTGATGCTAACTATATGGTTAGTCATAGTGTAAAGAAAGACATTGAATTAGTTAGTAGAAGATGATATCCTTTTGTTAGTTAGAAAATAAAGTCATTCATTCATAAGATTATTTTATTGTTGCATTCATAATTCATACTAGTGCATAATCATTTTATAATATGGCTAAAAGATTCCTTGTCGAGCCACCCCTTTATAGCAAGATCAAGTTAAAAATTTTAGTAAGAGTCAAGCTAGAGATTTTTAGAGTTTGTGAATTGGTTGAATAATTTATGCTATTTATTTCATCATCAATAATAGTGTTTTTGATTCTTATTTCTCATCAATTTCACCATATAATATATAAGATTGTATTTGATTATCATATTAGACATAGTCCTTATTAATTAATTTTTTTCTATTAGACATTGGTAGTTATTGAAGATATTTCCTCATATTAGATTATAATTGAGTGATTTTGTTGATTTTGTTTATATTTTAATCTTGGCTTGGTCTTCTGGATGATAAAAAATTATTAGATTCTTAGCATAATAATATTTTTCTTGGAACCTACAAGTACAATATGATAATATGATTCTTTATAATTTTGTTGAACTCATGTCTTTATCAAAAAAAACTTTGTTTTTTTAGTGTAAGATAATTTCATAATTATGCTAAGGCTAAATTATATATATATGTGTGTCTGTGTGTGTGTTCGTATATATGTTTGTATAATTCAATCTTATTTATTAATAAACTATAGTTATATGATCGATTGAAAATAAATAATGGAAGTTTATTTTACTTTTAAAGGTTTATTTTTTGTATATTTTAGAAGGTTGAATGTTGTTATCCTTATGGCCTCATGGAAGATCAAAGATATTATGATGATAATAACCTATTTATGTAGGTTTTAACATAATCATGAAGCTTGGATATATTTTTTCTAGATAAGTGAAGAAGGGGACCTTCAAAAAGATGTTAAAGTTCAATAAACTTCATTTTATGATGTTGACTTCTAACCATGGTATTTTATTTGATAGCAAAAAAAAATATTTTTAATGAATTTGGTTGAGGAAATTTTTAAATTGTACATAGATAATAGATTTCTTTATGGAAGTTGTTAAAGAAGAAGAGCAGTAATTATCAAATCTAATGAAAATCATCTTCATTGGAGTGGCCAGCCACCAAAACAAATATTTATAATAAAATTTTAGGCACTTTCAAATTTGTTTATCTTTAATGTTAGATTAGTTTATCATCTATGTGAGCTATTAAAATTGAAGTAAATTTTAAATTAATGAACTTAAAAAATATATTTTAATTTTTAGTATCTTTGTTAATATTATCATGATCATCTTATGAATGGTTTTTCTTAACTTTTGCCATTTTTGTTTCTATAATAATTAATTAAATTTAAAAATAAATTAACTAATTCCACTAAAATTAACTAATCTAAACCTAACTCACAATTTTTTAGCATGGAGCACTAATGTCGAACCAGTTCACTACAAAAACAGATTGATGCATCTCTCCTGAACATAGATTGAAGTATCTTCAATCAAGTCACTACTTGTTGCATTCTTAAATCAATTAATTATGTTATTGGTTGTGTAGTGACTAAGTCATGAGAAAACATGATAACACTAATCATGAACTCAAACTACTTTTGAAGCAAACAAACTGTCTTATAAGGGGAAAAAAATAAGAGCAAATACAACATTTGGGACTAAAATTTAAAGATTTTTCCTTAGCTAGCATCTAAATTACTATATTGATGTGAGCTATGTAACCATGTAATTTTACAATCAAATGATCATTGCAACAATTCCTTTTTTATATGATAATTTTCCTAATTGTCTAATGCCTCCACTAAATGATTGAATGGTACATATTTAATTTACAAGTAAAATTAAATCTAGTTATCATATCATAATTCAGAATTAGCATTCATATGAAATCGAAATTTCTAAACTACTCTAGTTTATCTTAACTAGCCATTTGTGCAATTTTCACCATCAAATGATCCAAGATTATATTATTTGTGTTCCTCCTATGTAATGACTATTTTGATCAATATTTAGTCGTTCTTATAAATTTTATTTAAATAATAATATGGTTTTGATGGAAAACATATATTAATTAAAAACATCAAATGGTTAATTTATTAAGTACTTTTAGCCATTAGAAAATATTTATTAATTGGATAATTATTGATCAAAATAAACGGATGAAATTTTTACAAAATTCTAAAGAAACATTTTAAGCAATGACATTGAACCCATTAATAGCTAGTGCTCATTGTATCCCTCTATATGTTGTGTCTTTCATCACCAATTAAATATTCTTTCTTAAACAAAACAAAGCTCTCATTTCCTTTTTTTTCCATTCGATTACATTAAAATACTTGTGTCTGTGAAGCATTCGTCAAGCATAGGAATTATTTAGCGCAGATTTTAATTGCCTTTCTTTTCTCTTTCAAACCTTACTTCACTATAAGGACTTTTTAGCCTGCTTTTTTCAATTAATTGTTTGGACGGTCCAGCACCCTAATTTTCGACAAAAGATTTATAAAGATTATTTTTCATGCGTTGTTTTTTCTAGGAATGGATGCACGTTTGGTTTAGGTGGAATAGTCCAAACCATGCTTATATACACTTTAGAATTTTTGTTGACCATGACATTACACATTTTCCAAGAAAACATATTATTAAATAAGAATTAACAAATTTTAAATGAAAATTAAATTTTCAAAAAATTACTATTCGATAATTGTTTAAGCTTATTACAAATTTTTTAAAACATTTCCTTAAAATATATTTGCACGAAAAAATATTATTTTTTAAATAATTCAACCATTCTCTTATTGAATTACTATTGTCATGATGAAAAGAGCTAATTTGTTTAAGATGACTGTACAAAACTAAAATGAACTAAAATGAGTAAATCTAAATAAAGGAACTAATTGAAGCATAAACAAAACAAGTTGATATTTGAAATTAAGAGTTAATAACAGTGAGGATATGTGGCATGCTCGAACAATAAATAAAGAAAAAGAACAATTTTGAGAAAAAGATTTTATTTACTAAAATTTGAAATTAAACATTCATATGGATTAATTGCGTTATTTTAGGCATCCATGGTTTTTAAAATCATATAAAGTTGTAATTACTCACAAGTTTCAAAAGAACTTCACAAACAAACATCAAAGTGACAGTGAGGTGATATCATTTTTCAAGTTTGTGTTAGCATGACGACACTTCCAACATGATTCTAGGAACACTTTCTTGTAGATGTGCTCCTCTCACTTACTAGGCATATCACATCTGTGGATTGGCCTCATGGTCTTTCTCTTATGCTAAATATGGGAAAGTTTTTCATCCTCACTAATCATGATAGTGTTAATCTCTTTTTAAAGTGTGAACAAAAGGTCATGTTTTATGATGATGATGTCTCTAAAATGATTGCTCCCTTCAAACTCACTCTAATAGTAACATTTTCAATTGGATGACCCAACATGGAATTTCGAGGAATACAAATGCAAAATAATTGGCATCTTTGAATCTATGGCAAAAAGAGGTAAGCATGTGTTCTTAAGATTTTAACTAGAATTGGAAAATATTTGATGTTTGATGTGCAATATTTGGATAGTTGTAGTCTTTCAATTGAGGGTACTCAATTGATTCCAAATATTTGGCTCAACACTAAACCTTTGTAAGCTTTAGTGTAGATCTCATTAGAGCACCTTCCAATCAACTTGGTCAATAAATAGGCTCTATTCTCAATCATGTTAATAGTTAGCAAGTCATTAAAAGTAATGTTATGACTATAAACTTAATAAGGCCCCATAGTGCTCTAGTTTTCATTTTTGTAAACCTTTCTAAAAGTCTTCCTTCATGTATTAGAATATCTAGAAAGATTGGGTGTAATAATGGATTATGGAAAAAATTGAAGTAATTAAAAATTTCCCTAATATTATTGAAGCTATTCTAAGAAAGGATTCTCTATGGTCTAATGTAAGCAAGCAAAAAGTTCTAAACCCTTATATTTAAGAAATGAAAAAGATGAGATAATTCCGATTAGTGAAGCAATAACCAATGTGAAACTTCAAACTTTGGTAGCCATCAATGTAGAAAACAATATCAACACTACACTACATTGCACAACATCAACACAATTAAAAAACATAAATGTATTATGAATAATCTACTCAATGACTGCATGATCAATTTCAATTAGCAATTGTAAAGCAAGACTAAAAAATATCAATCTAATTTGAGACTTAGGATCAAGTGGATATTCAATCTCTCAAACAGTCAAATAAAGATCTCCATCAAAAAGAAAAGACTCCTAAGCTCTCTAGGATGGACTCGAATAGCTTCACAGTGGTTATTAGAAATAAGTCAATAAGAAAAGTCACTAAATGGAATGTCAAAAAATGATTTACTTAACAATTACTAGAAGAAGCTTTTAGGAATCTAAAAATATAAGCAATGTAGATTATAATTAATATTGTCTTACTTCTCAACATAAAAGATATTGTTAGTTTGATAGTAGCTTGATGCTTAATAACGTGATCAAATTACACAAAATTTAGTTAATTGTCATGATGTAATCCTTTTCAAGTAGTAGACAAATGGACATTCTTTGTAGGAGACTAATTTTTCATATTGTGAAGCAACATTTGTAGCAAAGTATAGGTGTATTTATTAGTGTACTGCCAATGTCAAAAATTAAAAGTTTGGAATACTTTGTTCTCATGGTGATACGTTGATGATGTGTTACCATTTTATGTATGCCAACTCTTTTATTAATAGAATAGATCTTTGAAGGGATTTAAGATTAATGCTGGTGTCCAATTGTCAAATTGATGCTGGAGTCCAATTGTCTTCCCTAAATTAAAAGGACACTCAAATACCTTTACTAAGGTCAAAAATATAAAGGTCACTCTTGTGGGCAGAGCTCAATTGAATCATGATTAGCTCAAAGCCTTCCTAACATAGTGGCTCAACATACGAACAAGTTCTTATTATGCCAAACTCAATTACTGATCATTTCTCCATCCACAATTAGGCCTAAACAACTTAGATTCTAAAGCACTTGGATTGAAAGCATAGAACTCTCTCTAGTGGTTGCTCAGCATTGGAGTCTTCAAACTACTAGGTTAGCAAGGAGGGCCCAAGCTTACACGTTAAAGAGGGCTAAAGCCCACCTTAAAGAATGGGGTAAAACATAACTGGGTCATATATTTTTGAAGATTGAGGAAGAAGAATAACATGTTATGGACAAGGTAAACAACATCAAAGAGTTACAAATGAGTTATCAAGGTTAAAACTAACAAATATTAGGATTACTAAACATGGTTATTAAAATGGAGGAGATGTATGGAGAAGACATATAGGAATATTAAGGGATACCTTTTTGGAATTCTAGCTCATACTTTAGAGTTCTAATGCCACCAAAAATTATAAACTAAATACCTAAAAATTCTTCAAAAAAAATAGCTGAAAATTTTTCTTAATGCACTACAAAATTCATTACCAAAATTTTTTCTCAAACTGGCATATGCATTTCAAGCAGGAGTACTTGCAAAAAATCAGGCAATAAGTAATGCACGTTGCCACGTGGGTCAATCAGTCCGTCACATTGGGTTCCAATTTCAATAAGTAGCATCAGTAAAGGAGCATTGACACGTTGATGTGGATCAAAGAGAGTTATCACGAGTTGATGAGTCAGCTCTGATGGTGGTGATAATGACAGCTACCAAACGTGGATGACACGAAAAAACCCCAAAACTAAATTTTAAGCCCTTTTTAAAACAATTTTTTAAAAAATTTTATACTAACAAACTTGTGAGACGGTTAAAGGGAATGCCTATACTGAATATAAAGATGAAAATCTATCAAAAGTTTTTAGTTATTCTTTAAATAACTTAGCCTTTTCTATAAATACAAACAAATTGGTGCACTAATGAAAATAAATAAAAATATGCAATAAATGAGGGTCCACTATAATTGATCCCCCCAATGACTGTGATAACAAAGACTAATGAGAACTATAGCCTCCAATTCTTATATTGCTCGAAGTTAGAAAAGAACTAATGCATTTTTAAGTTTAACTCCTACATGATGCATTGGATGCTACTGATTAGATGTATAAGAGCTAAAAAATAGGTGTTTTGTAGCATAGGAATGGTGATAAAAATACAAATGTCTTTCTCATAAAGTTCAATAATAAGTAACTAAAGGGCAATATGTAAAGACATAAAGATCCAAGTGGGAGTTGGGTCTTAAGGAAGGATTTAATTACTGAACTATTATAGATTTCTTAACATCTCTCTATTCCTTACTAAGAAAATTGAGAGGTGCTTTGCTTTATGACTGTTAGACTATCTAAAAAGTGATATGGTGATAATTCAGCCAGTTAATAAGGTGAAAATACAACAAAATTTTTTTGATGGATTCTTCATGTGCTTACAAAATGGATGGGTTTCTTGTTTTATTTTACAAAAATTGTTTGTCCATATTTTAAGGTGAAATTTATGATGCTATCAATGATCTTAATATTCAGGCCCAATACCTAAATAATGCATTAGTGCTAATTTAATTTTTCTTCTTAAGATTAATTGCAATACATCTTTTAAAGACTTTATGACAATTTGATATATAATTTCACAAAAAAACCCTTAGTTGTTAGTAGGTAGTTTTTTAAATATATATTTATTAGGACTACTATATATTAAAGCTTGTAATAATAAACATTTACTAAATTTTATTAAATGATGGATTAAGAAAAAGACAATAGACCACATTTGTAATTTATAATAACAAAGTAAATAAATATAAATAATAATAAATTATTATTATAACATAATACTAATACATATTATAACTAAAATAACATAACCTTAAGTAACATAATATAATAAAATCAATGTGATATAAATGTCATACTTGAGGTTATTTCGAGTTATATAATATTATAACCAAATCAAAGAAAAACATTTGAGAAACGACAAGTTTTATGATAAGTTGCACTCAATGGCACTAAGGATTCTAGTGTATGAACATCAATTATCAAACTAGATTTGGATTAAAATAACTCTTAAAGGGTTGCAAAAATAAGAGTATAAAATACGAAAGAATTAAAAAATTAATATTTAATAAAAAGAGTTCATCGAGTATAGTCTAATGACATTTTTTTTTCTCAATAAGATCATGTTTAGATTTACTATGAATTCCAAAAGTAAATATGAATAAATAATAATAAATTATCTTATGAATATTAAGAAAATTTATATTGAAGTTAAAAATAGATCAATTGGAGAAATATAAATATCAAAATCAAACTAAAATAAAGGTTACTTGATAGGATTTTTATAGTTACATAGTCATATAAGTAAATAAAAACAAAATCTTTGAAGAAATTAGGTAAATTTTACATGAATGTTGCTTTTAAGGAAATTAAGAAGTGTTAGTGTGACTTCCTTAACCATGAAATAATTTATGATTTAAAATGTCTTGTAAACCATGCCAAAACCAAAGAAAATAAAATGTTTCTATAATTTAAAGATATAGGATAAATTCTATGAGGAAGTTTCATTCCATGATAATTAGGAGATTGAGTACAACACCTTTGACTAACAAATTAGGTTTGAATCAAAATGTGTTGTAAAAAGTATAATTAATAAAAGAATAAAATGTTAAAAACTATAAAAAAAATATTTAAATGGACAGAGCTCATTGAGGAAAGTTCGATGAAATTGTTTTACCTTGATCAGACCTCATTTTAGGATTACTACGGTTCACCAATTTAAATGGCATAAATAATAAAGATATGATTATCTTAATATTTAATATATATAAACATATATATTAAAATTTAAATTAAATAAATAGAAGAAATATAATCTAAAAAAGTTGAAGAGATGTAAACATCACATGAGCTGAGACTTGGAGTTGTATAATAATACAACAAAATAAAATTGAATGATTAGATTAGCTAAAATAAAAAGTAGTGTTCCATGAGACTAATAAGATTTGAGTAAAACAACCATGAATGCTAAATAAGGAATGAATTAAACCTAAAAAAATTAAATATTTAAAAATATAAAAATGAATATGCAATTAAGTAAAACTCAAAGAAGTGAGTCCTATTAATTTGCAACCTCTCGATGAAACGAATTTAGAATTACTACAAATTATTAAGTTAGATAAGTAGAAATAAAGATAAATTAATGCTTGAATATTATGTAAAAATATATTATTGTTAGAATAAGACAAATTGAAGTATTATAATATAACAAAACTAAAGAGGTCTCAGGGCAACAAGAAAGGTGATCAAGAGGAACTAAATGATATAACCACATCAAAGCAAAACATTTCAAAAACTAAATCAAATTATATAGGAAATTACATTCTAACATGCTGAGGGGATTGAGTATAACATACTTGATCATAATATTAGGTACAAAATAGGTGTTTCTTAAAGTGTGCCAAACTACTAAAAAATAAAATGTTTTGAAAAAAAGAAAAATATTTCTTTGGATAAGGGCTCTTGCGATTAGTCTAATGACTTTTGCTTTGTCAAGAGTAGACCTTACTTTTAATTACTACTAAATTCCAAAGGAAATAGGCTTGAACTATAATAAATAATTACTTTAATATTAAGTAAATATATATTGGTGCTTAAATAAGATATGTTGAAAATTTTCAATTTATCAAAATAAACAAAATATAAATGTCACACAAAAGAAACAATAAATTTTCATAATAAAATAACAAAAATAAAAGTAGAATGTTTGAATAAATGGATAATTCCGAAGAGAAAGTTATATTCCATGATACATAGTAGATCAAGTGACACGTCTTTGATTGCCATGTTATGAATGAATGAGAATGTCTCATAAAGCATACTAAAGTTATTAAAAAAATAAATATTTAGAAATAAAGAAATGAATATTTAGTTAGAAATAACTTGTCAAACCTAGTCCAGTAATATTTTTTTATATCGATCAGACATCGTTTGGAATTTTTATGAATTACAAAAGAGAATAAGCATACATAATAATAAATTATTGACATAATATTAAGAAAGTATATATAAAAGCTAAAATTTGATAAATTGAAGTAATACAATATAACAAAATCAAAGCAACCTATTTTTTGCAAGATAAAAGATTTAGTTATATAGTAAAATTAGAAAGCCAGATAAAAAATATTTAAAAAATGAGTTAATTTATATAAGAAATTTGTACGCCAACATGCTAAGGAGATTGAGCACAATTCTCTCGATAGTCAAATTTGCAATGTATAAAATTTTCTCATAAAACACATAAAACCCATTTTAAATGAAATATCGAAAAAGAAAAAATAAGAGCAGAATGTTTGAATAAATGGATAATTCTGAAGAGAAAGTTATATTCCATGATACATAGCAGATCAAGTGACACGTCTTTGATTGCCATGTTATGAATGAATAAGAATGTCTCATAAAGCATACTAAAGTTATTAAAAAAATAAATATTTAGAAATAAAGAAATGAATATTTAGTTAGAAAGAACTTGTCAAACCTAGTCCAGTAATATTTTTTTATATCGATCAGACATCGTTTGGAATTTTTATGAATTACAAAAGAGAATAAGCATACATAATAATAAATTATTGACATAATATTAAGAAAGTATATATAAAAGCTAAAATTTGATAAATTGAAGTAATACAATATAACAAAATCAAAGCAATGTATTTTTTGCAAGATAAAAGATTTAGTTATATAGTAAAATTAGAAAGCTAGATAAAAATATTTAAAAAATGAGTTAATTTATATGAGAAATTTGTACACCAACATGCTAAAGAGATTGAGCACAATTCTCTCGATAGTCAAATTTGCAATGTATAAAAATTTCTCATAAAACACATAAAACCCATTTTAAATGAAATATCAAAAAAGAAAAAATTGAATATTTAATTTGATAAAACTCATTGGGCTCAAGTCCAACAAAGTTTTTTCATATTTATCAAACATCATTTGGAATTATAATTGAATGCCAAAGTAAAAAAGAATAAATGATAACATATTTTTATTTAAAATTAACTCAATATGTATTAAAGTTAAAATATAATGAATTGAAGCAATGTAATAAAACAAAATTAAAGGATGTAAAATGGGAGGTAAATTATAAATTTTTTGTAATATAATCAAATAAAACTAAAATATTAAAATAACTATGTAGGAAAGTTTCATTAAAAGATTGTAATGACTTTGAGTGTAATTTCTTTGATCCTCAAATTTGGTATGAATAGAAATGCCTTTCATAAGACTACAAACTTATCAAAAATGTAATATTAGAAATATAAAAAGGAATACTTATCTAGATAGAACTTGTCGTGGTGAGTTCAAGAATATTTGTTTTAACATGGCCTCTCATTGTGTGTAGGATTAGGGAATTACAAAAGCAAATAAATTTAAATAATAAGAAATTACCAATATAATATCATTTGACTATTATTAAAAGAAAAATAAGTTGAGTTGAAAGAATATAATATAAGAAAATATGGGCAATGTAATTTTCACATAATAGAATATTTAGAGTAATATTGTAGTATAACCATATCAAAGTAAAAACTTCAAAAAAATGAGATAAACTGTAAACAAAAGAAACAATTTACGACACTAAGGATATCATGCGTAATATTTTCAATTGTCAAATTAAGTAAGAATTAAATGCCTCATAAATAATCCCAAACTAATAGAAAATAAAATGTCTTAAAATATAAAAATGAATATTTAGTTTCATAGAGCTCCTCAAAATGAATATAATGATACTTTTTTGTCTCAAATAAAAAAGTTAAAAACACAGTGAACTGCAACATTACATAAGTGTAAATAACAACAAATTACACTTTTAATATTACATACATATATAATAAAGCTAAAATGTGATAAATATAGGTATTGCAATATAACCAAATCCAAGAGTTATAAAACTCACATTAGAAATGATTTCGAGCCATGGAGCGATATAAACAAATCAATGAAAAAAATTTTACAGAATGAGATAAATTAAGCTAGAAAGTTGCACTCCAAGTTGCTAAGGAGTTCCAGTGTAATAACCTCAATCATCAAATTAGGTACAGATCAAAATGTCTTATAAATAGGAAAAAGCCTTAGAAAGAAAATATAAAAAATATACAAATGCATATGTAAAGTTACTCAATGATTATACCTTGTTAAGAATTACTATGAATTACCAGTGGAAATAAATATTAATAATAACAAATGTGATAAATTGAAGCAATGTAATGTAACTAAATAAAAGTAATATAAAGCTAACATGATAGGTGTTGTATAGTTACTCTATGATTAAATCATATTAGAGAATAAAAAATATATTGTATATTGAAAGTATCATTCAAAGATAATAAGGAGATCAAGTGTAAAATCCTTAATCCTAAAGTCCTAGTTGAATCAAAAGTTTTTGTAAAGTTTTCCAAAACGTTAGAGAGTAAAATATTTAAAATATTAAAAAGAGTATCTAGTTTGATAAAGCTAATAGAGATAATTCTAATGACATTTGTTATGCTTGATTAAACATTGTAAATTAAAAAAGTCAAAAGCTTAAATTATAATACATTATTATTTAAATATTAAGTAAATACATTTTAAAAATGACATAAAATGAAGTAATATAAAATAGCCAAATTGAAACAATGTAATTATCACAAGTCAAATTACTTGAGGCAATATAGTAGTATTACTAAACATAGTAGAAAATTTGATATGATAACAAAAATTAAATTGAATATTGCATTCCAAGAAATTGAGGTGTTTGATTATAGCTTCATTGATCATGAAATTGTGTATGAATTAAAATATTCATAAAGTGTGGCAAAACAATAGAAAAAATTATTTGTAAGTTTAGAAAAGAATATTTAATTGGATAGAGTATATGAAATTCTTTGAATTGAATTTTTCTGTCTTAATCTGACGTTATGTAAACTTTTTCTGAATTATAAAAGTTAATATGCATAAGAATTAAAAAATTATTTTTTAACATTAAATTAATTTATATAATAATTTAAATTAGTTAAATTGGAGGAATGTAAAATCATATTGAAGTGATGCCATGACCACTTGTGAGAAGAATTAGAGATTTAAAGTAATATAACCACATTAAAGAGAAAACTTTGGAGTAAAACTTATAAATTATGAAATTAGTTACATTTGAAAACACTAAGGACATTGAGTGTAAATTGTTGATTATTAAAAAATGTACAAATCAAAATGTCTCATAAAGCTTACATAAATTAATGAAAGAAAAACATTTTAAATATAAATAAATATATAAAAGGATAGAGCTAATGAAGAAAACTTTAATGAACCTTTTTTCATCTTGGTCAAGCCTCATTTGGAATTTTGATGAACTACCAATATCAAAAATAAATAAACAATAAAAAATTATTTTTTTAATATTAGTAAATATGTATTAAACTTGAAAAGAGGTTAATTAAATCAATGGAATACAACTAAATCAAAGTGATGTAAAGGTCAAATAAGTGAAAATTTAGTGTTTCATTATAATGTATCAAAATCAAAAGAAAACATTTGAAGAAAAATGACAAATTATATAACAAAGTTGCATTATAAGATACTAAGGCAATCATGTGTAGCATGCTTGATCTTCAAAATGGGTAAAAATAAAAATATTTCACAAACAATTAAAACCCCTATAAAATGGCATACAAAAATATCGTAATAAATATTTAAATTAATAGAGTTCATCGAGAATAGTCAAATGATGCAAGTTTCATCTACATTGAGCCTTGTTTCGAATAGATATTAACGTTAAGAAGACATGAATTAAGCCATTGCAATAAAATAAAATTAAAGTAATTTAAAGGTTGAAAGGTAGAGGAATTAGAGTATCATAATAACATACATTTATAAAAGATTAAAAAAATCAAAGAAAATGTATAAAATTTTTAGCAATATTGTATTCCAAGATACTAAGAAGATCAAGCTTGATGTCTCTAATCATCAAATCAAATGTACATCAAAATGCCTTATAAAACATATCAAAATAATAGAAAATAAAATACCTTAAAATATATAAATAAATATTTAATTTGATAGTGCACATCATTATAATTCAAACAACATATATTTTATCTTAATTAGACCTCATTTTGAATTATCATGAGTAATAATAAAAATAAACATAAATAATAAATTAATAATTTATATCTAAGTGATTAGATTTTGAACATAAGATTTAAACAAAAGCAATGTAACACAACTAAATCTAAGCTATGTAAAGGTCACGTAAGTGGTGATTTAGAGTTACATAATGATATAACAAAATAAAAAAAAAATTTAAAACTGAGATAAATTTTTTAAGAAAGATGCTTTCAAAAATACTAAAGTTAAAAAATAGATGGAGCCTAACATACTAGATTTTCATTGTAAGTATTAACCAAAGTTTCTTATAAACGATGTTTAGGCTAAAAAAATAAAAAGTATTTTAAAATATTGCAATGAATATTTATTTGGATATAGCTCATCGAGAGAAGTCGAATGACATTTGTTCTGTCTTGATTACGCCTCCTTTGGAATTACATTTAATTACACATGTTTAAATAATAATAAATTATTATTCTAACATCACATAAATAGAAATTACAATTGAATTTAAATAAAATAAAGAAACTTAATATAGATAAAATGAAGTGAAAATTTTCAAAAATTAGATAAATTAGCAACAAATTTATATTTCAATACAATCAAACAATCAACAGTAAGATCATCATTTTTTTAATCTAGTAAAAATGAAATGTCTCAAAACTTGAGTTAAAAACATAGAAATAAAACATTTTAGAATATACAAAAAAACTTTAATTCCATAGAGCTTGCTAAATCATGTCAAACAACATTTATTTCATCTCGAACAAACATTATTAGGAATAAATTATTTTTTTTGAATCAAGCATATATATCCTAAAGCTTGAGTCAAAAGGATGAAAAATGTCTCTAGAGAAGAGATTTGGTGTAGCATAGTAAAACATCAAAATCGAACTAAACAATTTGAAGAAAGTCTCTAAAGAAGAGATTTGGTGTAGCATAGTAATACATCAAAATCGAACTAAACAATTTGAAAAAAGAGGAAAAGTGTATAGGAAAGTTACATCCCATTATGCCAAGCAGATTGAGTATAACTTCCTGGTTATCTTATCAAATGTGAATGAAAATGTTATACCCGGTAAAATATTATATGTTTAATCTTCAATAATTCAATTGTAGCTTGGATGATTTCAGATCGATAGTAGGATGAGCCAGGAGCTCAATTGGAGGCTATTGGAATTTCTGAAATTTTCTGGGGATTTTTCGGAGCACCGAGATTTTTTTTTAAAACCGGAATTTGGTTTTTTTTTTATCGCGCGTGAACCGAACCGGAGCGGTTCAGCGAAGGCTGGGCGGTTCGCCGAGGTGCGTTTGGATAAGCCGCGGATAAGCGGATCGGACGGGCGAGATCAGCGGTGGAGATTAACCGGCTGATCGGGTGTTAAACGGCGTTTTTGGAAGGTCGACCGGCGCTTAATGGGTCTTAACGGGTTATTACCGGTTTAAGCTGGGTATTTAACCTAAACTGTTCGGCTGTTAGGGTTTCGAACGGCGGCTAGAGGCCAAGTGTTCGCGGCGAATGGGGGTACTTTCCGGCAGCCTTCCAAGGGGCTTTTGGTAACCGGAGGTTTGCCGGACAGAGGCGAGCATTTTGGTACCGGTTTCGTTCGGCGAGGAGCTGCGGTTGATCGCGTGCGAGCTTCACCGTCGTCGCCCAGCAAAGGTAGGAAATTCAGATTTAAATCAGTTAATTAGCAAATTAAAAATATGGATTATTTTGCAAATAGCTACTTGAGCATGCGGATATGGGTTTTTGGAATTGATTAATGCAATTTATTGATTTTAGCATTTTAGGGTTTTTTTTTATTGAAGAAGAATATATATATATATTTCACCGAATTGGAATTTCTGTGCATAAAAGCATACCTTAGGTTTTGATATTATCATATTGTCATTATTCAGGTTATCTGAATGCTAGAATGATTTTAATTTCATGAATTGGCATAGTCGGATCGGACAACACTTCGGCAAAAATTTTTGCATGGACATCTAGCTTCGCGACTTGATTATATGAAATTTTTAGGCTAGTACGAGCTTTAGGCTAGCGTCCCCTAGCGTTCGGTAGCCGGAAATCGACGGGGAAAACGGAGATTTTCGGAAAGTCGACGGTTAGGATTTCGCGGGCGACGGGCGAAGGAAGGGGATGAATTAGGGCTAATTAGGGATTAGTCTGATTATTAAGTGAATAATTATATTAATTATTAATATTTATTTGTTAAGCGTTGGCCCGAATTCAGATTATTAACTTCGGCCGGCGGGGTTCTCGACTCAGCGCGTAAGGGTTCCGAACCGGCGACGAGAACCGGTTCAGGGGAAGTGCGGCGCGGATGAGAGAGAAGCGGAAGAAAAAAAAATTAATTAGGAAATTAATCCGAATTTTCAGAAAAAGGATATGCGGATTTTAAATTCGGAAATTTATTCCAAATTTCGGAAAATGGATAAAGGGCGGAAATTTATTTTGGAATTTAAAATTTCCTGAAGTGAGGAAGAGGTGATTTTTGGAAATCACGTAGCCAAGTTGAAATTGACTGTTGGAAATTACCCATAAATTCAGTACAGCTGGATTAGTTGGAAGGAAGTGTGACACTTGGGTGCTACCAGAATAGTTAGAATTTTGGTACAGTTTGTGTTGCTTGGATGGCAATGACATGGATTGAGTCAGTTTACTCAGTGTTGGCATATTTCATGGATTGGCATATTGGACCGGACTACTATAGGCCCTATATGATGTTTTACGGTAGTTGTGGTAGGTAACTGTGCGGTACAAACTTAGCTTCCACAGTATACATGTGGACTGGTATGTGCCTTGTTGTATCTGGACACATGTTGCCGAATCTTGGAGTTAGAGCTTGGCAATGACTGTAGGGGCGTGAGCTTCTATGGAAATTGTTGGGAGAGGACTTCTTGGGACGGTGGCTGAGTCGATCTCTTCTGGTCCATGAGTGTAGGCCTGTGCGCCTGAGGGTGGCAGGGGTGTCTCGCCGTGGCTAGCCAAGTGTGTAGGCCTGCGTGCCTGAGGGTGGCAGGGGTGTCTCACGTTGGCTAGAGATTTATGGGACTGGTTCTGTCTATAGTCTCCAGGAGATTGATTGACGAGAGACGCTGTGGTGTCAGGTGCCATGCGTGCGCAGAGATGGGCGTGTCCCGCTGGCATGCTTGCTTAGGCGCCATGCGTGCGCAGAGATGGGCGTGTCCCGCTGGCATGCTGCCTGGGAGCATAGAGGAGAGCTACTCTGGTGTGACTGGGGGTGACTGTGGTTGGTCAGAGTCTGGGACTGAGAGTGCCTTTCCACCCTACATTGTTATGCTGTATTTCTATACTCTTCCTATTATCCTTCTCTTGTATGAGAGTTTTTTTTTTACTAGCTGTCTTTCCTACTGGGCGTAGCTCATTCCTTTATTATCTATATTTTTCCAGTGGCTCGGCAGACTTGACGCCACCCAGCTTTAGGTGGGATCGTGATCAGTAAGCTAGTGGAGGAGATCTGATCTGTTATTTTCTGAGACATTCTGGTTAGTTGATTATTGCTGTTGGATGTATTCAGTGAGACTGTTATTATTATGTCTTGTATTATGTGAGGGTGATTCTGACTCATGTACTCGGATGGATGATGTGGTATTTGATGGACTGTGATTTTTCATATGAGTTACATTTTATACACTATCTTATTTTCTATCTTGACGGTATGGTGTGTGGAGCGCCATTTCATATCGGTGGATGTTATATATTTTTTTTTGTTGATGGTGAGGTCATTACATGACTATGGAACTTAACCTTGGGGGTTCAGACTTCTATTAGATCGGTTCTCCTACCGGTATGGGTTAGGAGTATTGGGTCTAGTAGGAGTAACATTGCGCGAGTTCATCAGTTAATTCAGGAGTCATGAACCTGATTTGACGGTGTGCCCGGTAGATGGGATCCACATAGTTAAGGAAAGTAGGTGTGTAATGATGTGTTATATCCTATGTTTTTCGTATGCTACTCAGGTTGTTATGGGATGATCTGAGCTGTCTATATGTTAAAAAAAAAAAAAATGGGGTGTAACAAGAGTGGTATCAGAGCCCTTGGTTAGGATAGTGGGGCTAGACATGTATAGAAGTTCAACCCAAGGTGGGGAGAACTGTTGGTCATTTTATTATACTATGGTAGTCCGTATGCCAAATGCCAAATGACGACTCTAATGCCAGATTAGTTGCTTTGACAGTATGGCTGATAGCAGGAGACTTTCCGTTCGTGGAGCAAGTAGAGGCAGACCTGTATCTGCTACTTCTACCCCGAAGACGATCCCAGCATTGCCAGTTGAGCCAGCCGTGGATCGTTGGATCGATGCCTTTATGCGGCTGCGTCCGCAGAGTTTCAGTGGGTCGGCTGACCCAGCGGTGGCAGATGACTGGATGGCTCATATGCTTGAGCTGTTTGATGCCTTGGGATGTCCACTCGGCAGGAGGGTAGTACTTGCTGCTCTAGTATTGGAGGGAGAGGCTGCTACCTGGTGGAGAGGCCAGCGGCGCGCTGTGTTTGGGGAGGTCTAGAACAGCGAGATAGCTTGGGAGGATTTGGTTGAGGCATTCAGGGAGTGCTACATTCCGGCTTCTACCATGTCTCAGTCCAGGAGGGACCTTATACACCTCAGGCAGGGCCAGATGTCAGTGAACGACTACTTATCGAGATTCACATATCTGGCGAGGTATGCCGCAAAGCTGGTACCATCTGAGGAGCACAGATGTGAGATGTTCTTGGAGAGACTTCGTCCTATGCTGCAGCGTCAGTTGGTGGTGAGCCAGTTTGCCAGATTTCGTGACTTTGTGGAGGCCTGAGATCCGTTGAGCTTATTGACATCTGGATGGAGGCCTAGAGAGAGGCTCACAACAAGAGGAAGGAATTCAGAAATGCCCAACAAAACAAAAAGGACAAGAGACACAGAGGTCACCGTGGTACCCAGGAGGGCGTGGTCCAGCCACGGCCTAATTCCGAGAGGCCAGTGCAGCAGACAGGTACTCGGACTAGGGGGATTATTTGCTACCACTGTCAGCAGCCAGGACACAAAAGGCACGACTGCCCGATATGGAAGAAACAGAGGATCACAGGACCGGTTGGTTCATCTGGGGGATAGCCCAGAGTATTTGCATTGACTCGGCAGCAGGCTTCAGAGTCACCAGAAGTGATCACAGGTATGCTTTATTTTGGCAACGTACAGTGCGTGACTTTGTTTGATACTGGTGCATCTCATTCTTTTGTTGCTGAGAGGATCTGGAATCAGATATCAGGATCCAAGGATTATTTAAAAGAACCCTTACTGGTTAGGCTTCCTGATGGGAAAGAGATTCCCACTGTTCAGAAGACTGATGGGTTTATTCTGATTAGTGGACACGAGTTCGTGACAGAGTTGATATGTGTGCCGCTAACAGAGTTCGACATCATTTTGGGGATGGATTGGTTGTGCTACCATGCAGTGGTTCTGGATTGTTGCGAGAAGAAGGTTAGGATCAGGGTGCCTGGTTCGGAGGATGTGATATACTTTGGTCTGAACAGGCAGATTCCCCTGATCTCAGTTCTTCAAGCAGAGAGACTAGTGAGTAAAGGTTGTACTGGTTGGTTGGCTTATGTGGCAAATAGCCAAGCCATCACTACCCTTATGTCAAATATTCCAGTGGTGAGAGAGTTCCCTATAGTTTTTCCAGAGGAATTGCCTGGACTTCCACCAGCTAGGGAAGTGGAGTTTTTGATTGATTTGGAGGCAGGAGTAGCTCCTATTGCTAGAGCTCCCTACAGGATGGCTCCAGCCAAGCTAGCAGAGTTAAAGACTCAGTTGCAGGACTTATTAGACAAGGGACTCATACGCCCTAGTTGTTCACCTTGGGGTGCCCCTATCTTATTCGTTAAGAAAAAGGATATTAGTATGAGGCTGTGTGTGGATTATATGGAATTGAATAAGGTTATGATTCGTAACCGATACCCTTTACCACGTATTGATGATTTACTAGATCAGCTGCTGGGGGCAACTGTGTTCTCCAAGATCGACTTGCGTTCAGGTTATCACCAGATCCGGATTAGAGATTCTGATATACCCAAGACAGCCTTTCGTACTAGATATGGACATTATAAGTTCACAGTGTTACCTTTTGGATTGACTAATGCTCCAGTAGTGTTTATGAATCTGATGTATCAAGTTTTTCATGCCTTCTTGGACCAGTTTGTGATCATATTTATAGATGATATATTGATTTATTCCAGAGATAGGGAGGCTCATACAGATCAGTTGAGGACAGTGCTCACAGTATTGCAGGAGAATGAGCTGTATACAAAATTCTCCAAGTGTTCTTTTTGGCTAGACTCAGTAACATTCTTGGGACATATTGTCAGTACAGAAGGCGTGGCTGTTGATCCTAGCAAGATACGAGCTATTATTGATTGGAAACGACCATCTTCCGTCACTGAGATCCAGAGTTTCCTTGGTCTGGCAGGTTATTATAGGAAATTTGTTCCTCACTTTTCTAGACTGGCCGCTCCACTGACACAGCTGACCGGAAGGGAAAATCTTTTGAGTGGTTAGAGAGTTGTGAGAACAGTTTCCTAGAACTGAAGCAGAGGCTTAGTACCACTCCAGTATTGATTTTACCCACTCAAGGGAAGCCTTATCAGATGTACACTGATGCTTCACATATAGGCTTGGGAGCTGTACTGATGCAGGATGGCAGGGTTGTGGCGTATGCTTTGAGACAACTGAAGGATCATGAGAAGAATTATCCCACTCATGACTTGGAGTTAGCTGCTATCATATTTGCCTTAAAAATATGGAGGCATTATTTATATGGAGTGTCCTTAGATTGCTTCTCTGATCACAAGAGTCTCAAGTATCTATTCACTCAGAAGGAACTGAATTTGAGGCAATGGAGATGGTTGGAATTGATAAAAGACTATGAGCTGGTGATAAATTACTGCGAGGGGAAGGCTAATCCAGTGGCTGATGCCTTGAGCAGGCACGCAGTTATGCATACTATGTTAGTCTGTGACTCTATACTAGACTTGGATTGGGATGTTGAAAGATGTCAGGAACAGTTGTCTGTTCAGAGACTGGTTCACAGGCTCAGCTCGTTGACTATTCGGGCTGACTGGTTATCTGAGATGCGTGATCTTCAGCTTTGTGATGAAGAGCTAAAGGAGAAGTTTGAGTTGGCATCGCAGGGATTGGGAGGAGACTTTGCTCTCAGAAACGACATTTTGACTTTCAGGGGTCGCTGGTGTGTGCCATCACATCAGGAGTTCAGGGAGAGGATCCTTCGACAGGCTCATTATGGAACTTTGGCTATGCACCATGGAGAAGTCAAGATGTACAGGAATTTGAGGAGTGTTTTCTGGTGGAGAGGTTTGAAGGCAGATGTTGCTGTTTTTGTTAGGAAGTGCCTTACATGTCAGCAAGTTAAGGCCGAGCACCAGAGACCTGGAGGATTGTTGCAAAGATTGCCGATTCTGGAGTGGAAATGGGATGACATCACTATGGACTTTGTGACTGGTCTTCCTCGTATTAGACAAGGTTTTGATGCCATTTGGGTCATCGTGGATCGATTGACCAAGTCAGCCCATTTCTTATCAATTGAGAAGACGGATTCAGCGGCACAGTTGGCAGAGGTATATATTTAGCAGATTGTCAGATTGCATGGGATTCCCCGATCTATTATTTCTGACAGAGATGCCAAGTTCACATCACAGTTTTGGAGGAGCTTACACACTGCCATGGGTACACAGTTTAAGTTCAGTACTGCTTATCATCCTCAGACAGATGGACAGTCTGAGCGGACTATTCGGACCTTGGAGGATTTGCTACGCCTGAGCATACAGACTTACTCAGCAGATTGGGCCATACGGTTACCCTTGATAGAATTTGTGTATAATAACAGTTTTCAGGCATCGATTGGTATGGCACCTTACGAGGCACTGTATGGACGTCGGTGTAGATCTCCTTTTTGTTGGGAGGAGGGTGATTCCAGGAGAGTGTGGGGACCCCAGATTGTGGAGGAGACCACAGCAGAAGTCAAGTTATTGCAGGACAGATTATGTACTATGCAAGATCGCCAGACGAAATATTATGATCCTAAGCACAGAGCTGTTGAGTTCTCTGTGGGAGATAGGCTATTCCTGAAGATCAGTCCTATGCAAGGTCTATTCAAGTTTGGCAAGTCTTCTAAGCTTCGACCTCCTTACATTGGACCCTATCCTATTCTGGAGAGGATTGGTGAAGTGGCTTACAGGTTGGCACTTCCTGAGCATCTGACTGGGATTCACAATGTGTTTCATGTTTCGAATCTCAAGAGATATGTGTCAGATCCTTCTCATTGTATCGGTGATGATCTTCCTGGTTTGCAAGTGGCACCAGATTCTTCTTATGTGGAACTGCCAGTTCGCATCCTCGAGGAGAGCAGCAGACAGCTGAGGAACAGGTCGTTTCCTATGGTCAAGGTTCTGTGGAATAGACATGACGAAAGGGAGGCAACCTGGGAGCTAGAGCAGGATGTTGCAGAAAAGTGGCCGGAACTTCTTGCTGAATTTCGAGGGCGAAATTCCTGATAAGGTGGGGAGATTGTTATACCCGGTAAAATATTATATGTTTAATCTTCAATAATTCAATTGTGGCTTGGATGATTTCAGATCGACAGTAGGATGAGCCAGGAGCTCAATTGGAGGCTATTGGAATTTCTGAAATTTTCTGTGGATTTTTCGGAGCACCGAGATTTTTTTTTAAAACCAGAATTTGGTCTTTATTTTTTACTACGCGTGAACCGGACCGGAGCGGTTCAGCGAAGGCTGGGCGGTTCGCCGAGGTGCGTTTGCGAGTGCGTTTGGATAAGCCGCGGATAAGCGGATCGGACGGGCGAGATCAGCGGTGGAGATTAACCGGCTGATCGGGTGTTAAGCGGCGTTTTTGGAAGGTCAACCGGTGCTTAATGGGTCTTAACGGGTTATTACCGGTTTAAGCTGGGTATTTAACCTAAACTGTTCGGCTGTTAGGGTTTCGAACGGCGGCTAGAGGCGAAGTGTTCGCGGCGAACGGCGGTACTTTCCGGCAGCCTTCCAAGGGGCTTTTGGTAACCGGAGGTTCGCGGGACAGAGGCGAGCATTTTGGTACCGGTTTCGGTCGGCGAGGAGCTGCGGTTGATCGCATGCGAGCTTCACCGTCGCCGGCGAGCAAAGGTAGGAAATTCAGATTTAAATCAGTTAATTAGCAAATTAAAAATATGGATTATTTTGCAAATAGCTACTTGAGCATGCGGATATGGGTTTTTGGAATTGATTAATGCAATTTATTGATTTTAGCATTTTAGGGTTTTTTTTATTGAAGAAGAATATATATATATATTCCGCCGAATTGGAATTTCTGTGCATAGAAGCATACCTTAGGTTTTGATATTATCATATTGCCATTATTCAGGTTATCTGAATGCTAGAATGATTTTAATTTCATGAATTGGCATAGTCGGATCGGACAACACTTCGGCGAAAATTTTTGCATGGACATCTAGCTTCGCGACTTGATTATATGAAATTTTTAGGCTAGTACAAGCTTTAGGCTAGCGTCCCCTTGCGTTCGGTCGCCGGAAATCGACGGGGAAAACGGAGATTTTCGGAAAGTCGACGGTTAGGATTTCGCGGGCTACGGGCGAAGGAAGGGGATGAATTAGGGCTAATTAGGGATTAGTCTGATCATTAAGTGAATAATTATATTAATTATTAATATTTATTTGTTAAACGTCGGCCCAAATTCGGATTATTAACTTCGGCCGGCGGGGTTCTCGGCTTAGCGCGCAAGGGTTCTGAACCGGCGACGAGAACCGATTCAGGGGAAGTGCGGCGCGGATGAGAGAGAAGCGGAAGAAAAAAAAATTAATTCGGAAATTAATCCGAATTTTCGGAAAAAGGATATGCGGATTTTAAATTCGGAAATTTATTCCGAATTTCGGAAAATGGATAAAGGGTGGAAATTGATTTTGGAATTTAAAATTTTCTGAAGTGAGGAAGAGGTGATTTTTGGAAATCACGTAGTCAAGTTGAAATTGACTATTGGAAATTACCCATAAATTCAGTGCAGCTGGATTAGTTGGAAGGAAGTGTGACACTTGGGTGCTACCAGAATAGTCAGAATTTTGGTACAGTTTGTGTTGCTTGGATGGCAATGACATTGATTGAGTCAGTTTACTCAGTGTTGGCATATTTCATGGATTGGCATATTGGACCGGACTACTATAGGCCCTATATGATGTTTTAGGGTAGTTGTGACAGGTAACTGTGCAGTACAGACTTAGCTTTCACAGTATAAATGTGGACTGGTATTCGCCTTGTTGTATCTGGACACATGTTGCTGAATCTTGGAGTTAGAGCTTGGCAATGACTGTAGGGGCGTGAGCTTCTATGGAAATTGTTGGGAGAGGACTTCTTGGGACGGTGGCTGAGTCGATCTCTTCTTGTCCATGCGTGTAGGCCTGCGTGCCTAAGGGTGGCAGGGGTATCTCGCCGTGGCTAGCCAAGTGTGTAGGCCTGCGTGCCTAAGGGTGGCAGGGGTGTCTCACGTTGGCTAGAGATTTATGGGACTGGTTCTGTCTATAGTCTCCAGGAGATTGATTGACGAGAGAGGCTGCGGTGTCGGGTGCCATGCGTGCGCAGAGATGGGCGTGTCCCGCTGGCATGCTTGCTTAGGCGCCATGGGTGCACAGAGATGGGCGTGTCCCGCTGGCATGCTGCCTTGGAGCACAGAGGAGAGCTACTCTGGTGTGACTGGCGGTGACTGTGGTTGGTCAGAGTCTGGGACTGAGAGTGCCTTTCCACCCTATATTGTTATGCTGTATTTCTATACTCTTGCTATTATCCTTCTCTTGCATGAGAGTTTTTTTTTACTAGCTGTCTTTCCTACTGGGCGTAGCTCATTCCTTTATTATCTATATTTTTCCAGTGGCTCGGCAGACTTGACGCCACCCAGCTTTAGGTGGGATCGTGATCAGTAGGCTAGTGGAGGAGACCTGATCTGTGATTTTCTGAGACATTCTGGTTAGTTGATTATTGCTGTTGGATGTATTCAGTGAGACTGTTATTCTTATGTCTTGTGTTATGTGAGGGTGATTCTGACTCATGTACTCGGATGGATGATGTGGTATTTGATGGACTGTGATTTTTCATATGAGTTACATTTTATACATTATCTTATTTTCTATCTTGACGGTATGGTGTGTGGAGCGCCATTTCATATCGGTGGATGTTATATATTTTTTTTTGTTGATGGTGAGGTCATTACATGACTATGGAACTTAACCTTGGGGGTTCAGACTTCTATTAGATCGGTTCTCCTACCGGTATGGGTTAGGAGTATTGGGTCTAGTAGGAGTAACATTGCGCGAGTTCATCAGTTAATTCAGGAGTCATGAACCTGATTTGACGGTGTGCCCGGGAGATGGGATCCACATAGTTAAGGAAAGTAGGTGTGTAATGATGTGTTATATCCTATGTTTTTCGTAGGCTACTCAGGTTGGTGTGGGACGATCTGAGCTGTCTATATGTAAAAAAAAAAAAATAAAAAAAATAAAAAAATGGTGTGTAACAGAAAACATGTCACAATGCATGCTAAAATCATGAATCATAAAATACTTAAACAAATAGTAATAAAAAATTACTTCGATTGAATTTATCAAAATGAGTCCATTGACATTATCTTTTATCTTGGTTAGAACACATTTTGATTACTCTAAATTTCCAAATTAAATAACAACAAATAATAATAAATAATTATTTTAACATTAGGTTAATGTATAATATATTTGAAATGAGGTAAATTGATGTAATCAAATTTTGTAAAATGAAAGAATTGCAAGATGTCTTATGATTAGTGAAATGAGATAAATGTTATGAGAAAGATGTTATTGAAAATACTAAGAATACTGAAGGTGACATCCTATTAAATAAGGTACAAATGTATATATCTATTAAAGCCTACTAAGACTATAGGAAAAAAATGGTATTAATTTCTAATTAATAATTAATTTGATAAAGCTCATTAAGGATAGTTAAACAATATTTGTTTATTCTAGATTAGAACACTCTTGGAATTATATCAAATTGCCAAAATAAACAAATATTAATAACAAGAAAAATTATTTTAATAGTAAGTAAAAATATATTAAAGCATAAACAATTTAAATTAAAGAAAGTAATATTCCAAAATTAAAACATGTAAAGGTCACATGATTGGAGATTTAGAGTTTTATAATAATATTATAAACTCAATTCAAAAAAATTATAAAATAAGATAAATTATATAGGAAAGTTTGCATTAAAAATTTTTTGCAAGATCTAGGGTAACATCGTCCACTATCAAATTAGGTATGAGTCTATTGTTTATTAAAATTTATAAAAATTTAGAAAAAATAAGTAGAAATATACAAAACATTTTATAGTTAAATACACCTCATGAAGAGAAGTGTAACAAAGTTCTTTTCATATCAATCAGACATTGTTTATAATTAAAATGAATCATAAAACTTGAAAATCATAAATAATAAAAAATAATTTTTTGATATTAAATATATTTTTAATGTAAAAATAGATAAATTAAAGTAATATAATATAAGAAAGACAAAGTATTGTAATGGTCACATTACAAGGGACTTAGAGTTTCATATTATTAAAGAAGAAATGAGATTAATTGAGGCAAAAATTGTAAAGTTCACATGACTATAGAATTATAATTTCATATTGACATTAAAAAAGTAAAGTAAAAAAGTTTAAAAAATGGGATAAATTTTTAGGAATGTCATATTGCTATATAATAATGAGATTAACTATGTTGTTCAAGATGGTAAAATTGAATTATTTTGTAAAGCCTATTCCAACAAAAAAAAATTATTTCAAAGTATTAGAATAAATATTTTATAAGATAAAGCTTATTGAGATGATTCAAATGGAATATATCTTTTGTTGATCAAAAAATATTTGGAAATAATATTAATTACCAAATTAAACAAGAATAAATAATAATAAAATATTATTTTAAAACTAGGCAATTACCTTTTAAATCTAAAATATGATAAATTAAAAAAATGTGGAATAACCAAATGCAAGTGATGTAAAAGTCACATGATTAAAGATTTTGACTAACGTAGTGAGATAACCAAATCAAATCAAAATATCTGTAGAGATGAGATAAATTTCACTAAAACTTGTCATTCCAAAATACTAAAGATAATAGGGAGATCAACTGTATCATGCTAGTTTACCAAATTAGGTATAATTAAATTATGATGTAAACCTTGACAAAGCACTAAAAATAAAAAAGAATATTCCATTATATGGGGCATATAGAGATGAGTCCAAATACATTTATTTTATATCAATTGGACATCATTTACAATTATTAAAAAATTTAAAATTTTAAAAAATTAAAATAATAACAAATTATTATTTGTATACTACACAAATATATATTAAAATAAAGATGATAAAAATTAGAAATATGCAATATATTGAAATCATGAAATTTAATGGACATAAAGGAGAGGATATAAAAACTAATATAACAAAATCAAATCAAAATATGCAAATAAATGAGTTAAATTATGTCGAGAAAACATTGTTATTAAAGAGATCGAGTATAACAACCTTGATTATCAAATCAAATATGAATACAAATATCCCAATAGGAATGCCAAAATCATAGAAACTAAAATATTTAAAAATTTATGAATTAATTTTCAATTAGATAGAGCTCATTGAGTCGAGCCCAATGAATTTCATTTTGATAAATCAAACATCATTTGGAATTACTCTAATTTTTAAAAATCAATAAGAATAAATAAAAAGAAATTATTATTTTAATATTAAGTAAACATAAATGAAATCTTTGATTAGATAAAAAGATGTAATATAATATAAAAACATCAAAACGATGTGAGGGTCATGTAAGAAGACATTTATAGTTATATAGTACTATAGAAAATTAAAAGAAAAGAATTTGAAAATTTGGTAAAGTATTTGAGAAAGCTGCAGTCCAAGATACTAAGGAAATCAAGTATAATATCCTTAACCAACAAAGCATGTACAAATAAAAACGTCTCCTAAAGTTTGTCAAAGCCAAGGAAAATAAATATTTTAAAAATAAAGAACAAAAGAAAGAAAATATGGAGATGAATTCAACAACATTGGTTGCCTTAGTTAGAACTTATTTGAAAATACATTGACATGCAAATATAATAAAAAAATTTATTTAATATTAATTTAATATATAGTAAAATTAAAATGAGATAAGTTGAAGTGATATTGTACAAAAAAATCAAAGCGATGTAGTAGTCCCACGACAGGGGAATTAGAGTTCCATAGGAAGACAAAAAAATCAAAGTTAAGAACTCAAACAAGTTGGATAAATTTACTAACAAAGTTAAATTCCAAGTTATTAAGAAAGATGAAGTGTGACTCATTCAATCATCAATTTAGGTATAAATCAAAATATCTCATAAAAGCATGTGAAAACTATAGAGATAAATTATTAGAAATATGAAAAAAATATTTCATTAGATAGATAATCTTTACAAGTGCAACAAGGTTTGCTTCATTTCATTTAAACCTCATTTGGAATTATTGTAAAATAAAAATACAAATAAACATAAATAATAATAAATTAATATTTCAGCATTAAGGAAATATTTTAAAATAAAATAATATTTTAAAGTAGTAAAGAGATAAGTTGAAGTAGCATAATTTGACCAAACATAAGCAACAGAAAGGTCAATTCAGCTTTGATTAAGAGTAACAAAATGATATAACCAAATCAAAGTAAAAGATTTTATTAGAATAAATAAATTATACAAGAAAGTAGTATTCAAAGATACTATGGTAATCAAGTATAATATCCTTGATTGTCAAATTAGATATTAATCAAAGTGGCTTTTCAAATAATCTAAAACCTTATTAAAAAAATATATAATAATGAATATTTAAGTCTATACAACTACACAATATGAGTCCACTATTATTTTTTTTATGTGAACGAGTACCCATTTGGAATAATAGTGATTTATTAAATCATATAAGCATGAATAATTATAAATTATTTTTTAATTGCTAATTGGATGAATCTCAAAATAGCAATTAGATATCTTGAAACAATGTAATATAATCCAACAAAATAAAAGATTTAGAAGTTTTGAAATTTTTTATAATAATATTACGTTCAAAAAGATTAAAAAGATTTAGCGTAACATCTTTATTTATCAAATCATGTACAAATCAAAATATCTTGTAACACGAGCCAAAACAATATAAAACAAATGTTCTTAAAAATATAGAAAAGTGCACTTTATTCTTTATCTATCATCAAGAGATATCTAATAGCACTTGTTTCCTCCCGATCATGCCGCATTAGAATTTACTTCAAATTACCTTAATAAAAATGTACAAAAATATGTGATTATAAAGTTGTTGCGCCTAAAAGCTAAAATATGATTAATTTAAGCAATACAATATGCCAAAATCAATGCCACGAAAAGGTCACATGGTAGGAGAATTACACTTTTGTATATGACCATTTTTTGAAAAAACGATGGAAAGGTAAATATCAGAAAAAGGTATGTAAATAATATACCAATCTTGCATTTTAAGAAGATAAAGAGGCTAAACGTGTCACCCATGATATTTAAATTAGGTATAAATGGAAATGTCTATCAAGGCAAGCAATACACATAAAAAATAAAATATTTAAAAATATAAAAATGAATATTTAATAGATATATCTTATCATGTTGGTCCAATAATGTCTATTTAAAGTTTAACAAAATTATTATGAATTTCAAATTTAAATCAGTTTAAATAATAACAAAGCTTTATTTTAACATTTAGTAAATATGCAATAAAGTTTAAATGAGATAAATAGAAGCAATAAGAAACAAAAAAATCATAGAGATGTAAAGGTCTTTCAATTTGAGAAAAGAGAACTGAAAGCGTAGTCCATGACACAAAAGCCATCATGTGCAACATCCTTATGGACAAAATCATGTCTAAATTAAAATATCATGTAAAGTTTGCCAAATCCATAGAAAGCAATATTTGGAAATTTTAAAATAAATATTTAATTAGGCTTAGCTCATCGAGATGAATACAACAATAATTATTTTATCTTGATCAAAATGTTTTCTGAATTATTACATATTACAAATTTAAATAAGAACTAAAAATAAGAAATTTTTATTTTAATATTAAGTGAGTATTTATTAAAGCTAAAATGAGTCAAATCAAACAAAAGTAACATATCTAAATAAAACAGGTATAAAAATTGTATAAGAGTTGATTTATAGTTTTCTTATATTGTAATAAAGGAAAAGTGAAACATTTGAAGAAATTGTATAAATTGTGCTTGAAATTTGCTTACCATAATTCTTGGGAGATCAAGTTTAACAGAAAAAGCTGTCATATCTAGTACGAATCAAATGTCTCATAGAATTTGCTGGAATACATAGTTGGTTAGATCATTTTGAGGTCAGTCCAACGATGTTTGTTTAATCTTCATTAGACATTGTTTCGAATATTTATGAATTACAAAACTAAAAAAGTATAAAAGATAACAACATTTTAAATGTTTAGTATATATCACATCTAAAATGAGATAAATTGAAGCAACGTTATATGACCAAATCAAAATGATGTTTTAAGACATGAAAAAGAAACTGGTGTTTCAAATTAATATAGACAAATAAAATAAAAAAATTGAAGAAATGAGCTTTATTTTATAGTAAAGTTCCATTATAACATACTAAGCAGGTGAAGTGTAACATCATAGATGATTAAATCACATGCGAATCAAAAAGACTCATGGAATTGCAAAAAACATGAAAAATAAATTATTTAAAAAATTAAAAATTTTGCTAGAAAAAGCTCTCGTATTAAGTTGAACAAATCTTGCTTCATCATAATTAAACCATGTTTGTAATTGGTCAAAATTAAAAAGGTAAAAATTATAACTAACAATAAATTATTAACGTATTGTTATATGAATATAAAGTAAACCTAAATATGATAAATTGAATTAATCTATTATAATCAAATCAAAAAATAATAAAAATCACATGGGATGAGAATTATAGTTTATTATTAATATAATAAAACAAAAGTAAAAACTTTGTGAAAAATGCAATATTTAGTGTGAGAAAGTTGAATTCTTAGATTCTAAATCTTGGATTATAAAATAAAAAAGTTTCCTCATTCCCATTAAAACTCTAAAATATTAAATATTTCAATGATAAGAATAAATTAATTTGATAGAGCTTTTTGAGACTTGTCCATTGACGTTTGTTTTGTGTTAATTGGTTCTCATTCAGAGTTAGTATGAGTTGTCATAGTAAATAAGGATAAATAATAGCAAATAATTAACGTAATATAGAGCACGCTTATTTTAAAGATAATTTCAAATAAACTGAAGAAATGAAATATAACTAAAATAAAGTGATGTAAATGTCTCATGAGTGGAGTTTTAAAGTTACATTGTGATAATTGGAAATAAAACCAAACTATTTGAGAAAATGACATAAATTCTATGAAAAAAATAATATTCTAAGATACTAATGATAATTAGAACATCAATTGACATTATTCCTTATCATATCAAGTGCTAATCAAAATATCTTAGATATCTTTTTAAAACCAAAAAAAATAAAATATTGAATAATAAAGAAAAGAATATTCTATTGCATAAAGTTCATCATTACAATCCCAATGGCGTTATTTTCTCATCGATCAAACTCTGTTTGGAATTACAATGAATTATTGAAGTTAAATAAGTAAAAATAATATTAAATTATTATTTTAAAATGATATAAATATATATTAAAACAAAAATGAGATAAATTGAACAGATGTATTATAATGAAATTAAAGTGATTTATAGTGCACGCATGAGAATATTTATAGTTTTGCAATAATATAGTAAAATGATAATATAAAATTTAAAGAAATATAATAAGTTGTTAAAGAAAAGTGAATTCAATGACTCTAAAGAGATTGAGGGTAACAACTTCAATCAACAAATTTTGCATAAATCAAACTATGCCTTAGAGCTTACCAATCATAGAAAATAAAAAATTTTAATAGTATTCATATAAATACTTAATTAGATTAATCTCATTGGGATGAGTTTAATGATGGTTATTTTTGCTTATTTTGAACTCATTTCTAAATACTTTCATTCACCAAAATAAATATGCATGAATAATAAGAAGTTATTATTTTATTATTCAGTAAATATATATTGAATTTTAAATTAGAAAAATACAAACAATGAGAGGGCTGGTGACTACCCGACATTTGTCTTCCGTGAGGGATAAGAGAATGGAAGATTTTGATCCTCAGACTAGAGGAGTTGTGCTTTGTTCATGTGCAGAATTCACTAAGGTGTGCATGGCTAATGGCCCACATGGGTTGACTTTCTTTCTTAGAGTTGGGACTAAAGGAATGGAACTAGCTGACATAGATGAAAAGCTTTTGTAGTTCACACCATGCACAAAGGAAGGAAAGGCATAAGAAAAATCTAAAGAGTCATGCAAATATGATTTGAGTCAAGAGGGAGCCATTTTCATTTTCATATATTTCATCACTAGTACAACAAATTTAAAATGATAAATTTGAAAAATTTGATAAATTATACTAGAATGTTTCTTTCAAAGATACAAAGTTGATCATGTGTAAAATCTTTAAACAATAAGTTAGATGTAAATGAAATTTTCTTGTAAACTATGCTAAAGCTATAGAAAATAAAATATTTAAAAATATGGAAATATATTTTCGTTGGATAGGCTTATGTCTAAACTAGTCCAACAATGCTGTTTTGTCTTCATTAAACCTCATTTGCAAATACTAATAATTGTAATAATAAAAACTAAGAAATAATAATAAATTATTATTTTGTTAATTAATAAATAAATATTAAAACTAAAATGAGATAAATTAAGGGAAAGCAAAATAAAAACATCATAGAGATGTAAAAGTCATATGAGATGTGAATTGTAATGTCATTGTAATCTAACTAAACAAAAGAAAAAAATTTGAACAAATGTGATAAACTTTAAAGGCATCTTGTATTCCAAGAAACTATTATGTTCAAGTGTAAGATCCTCATGTTTCAAATTAGATGCAAATAAAAATATCTCATAAATATTTAATAATCATAGAAACTTAATATTTAAAATTAAAAAAATAAATACTTAATTAGACAGAGCCCATCTTTACAAGACCAATGAAATTTCTTTTCTCCGAATTGGAACTCATTTAAAAGTATAGCAAATTACAAATGAAATATTCATAAATTATTAATAAAATTTATATTAATAAAATATATTTCAATGTTTAAGTATATTTTAATTTAAAAATGTGATCAATTATGGCAAAGTAATTCAACCAAATCATAGCAATGTAAAAGGTAAGGTACGTTTCATAGTTACACATTGGCATAAGGAAATCAAAGATACAAGTACTAAGAAATATAAAGAATTGTGAGGGAATGATGCTTTCGAAGATACTAAAGATGCAAAAGAGATTGAATGAAATGATAATGATTGTCGAAATATGTCCTAATTGAAATGCTTCCTAAGACATTCTAAATCCATAGAAAATATGTTATATTAAAAAATAACAATAAATATTTAATTAGATAGATATCATTGAGAAGAGCCTAGTGTCATTTGTTTTATCATAGTGGGACTTCAATATGAATTACTATGAAATACATAAATATATAAAAATAAATAATAATAAATTATTATTTCAATGGTTTATAATATGTATTAAAACTATAATTAAATAAATTGAGGCAATTAAATGTAAAAAAAGGAGACATTAAATAGAAAATTTATATAAATTTTATATAAAGTTTTTGTGTAAGGGATTAAAAGGAATGACTATATAATCATTATTTAAAAAATCAAATAAAAATAAAAATATCTCAAAAAGTGATACAAATAATGGAAATAAAAACCTTCGAATTATGCAAATGAATATTTAATTCCATATAGCTTGTTGAGACTTCTCCAACGATGTTTATTTTTTCTCAATCAAACCTCATGAGGTATTACAATAAATTACCAAAATAAATATGCATAAATAATAATAAATTATTGTTTATATATTGAAGCTTGAACAACATTAATTGAAGCAACATACTTTAATAGAATCATAACTAAGTAAAAACTCACACAAAATCCCATTTCAAGTTATGTAGTAACATAGCTAAATCAATGGTAAATATTTGAAGAAACAAGGAAAATTGTAAAGGAATGTTTCATTCAAAGATGTTAAGGAGTTTGAGTGCGATGTCCTCAATCAATAAACCAAGCATTAAAAGAATGTCTCATAAAGCAAACCAAAGTATCAAAAATTGAAATAATTAAAAATATAGAAATAAACATTTAATTTGATACAACTTATTAAGATGAGTCAAACAATATCAGGTTTTTTATGACCATAACTATTGTAATTACAAAAGCAAATAAATATAAGCAGAAATAACTTATTTTTTAGAAATAATAAAATATAAAATAAAACTAAACAACAATAAATTTAACTCATAAAATTTATCAAATTTGATGTGATGTAATGGTTAGATTATTAGAGAAACAAAATAAATTATACAGGAAAATTTTTATCTAAGATACTAAAGAGATTGACCATAACATCATTATCATCAAATAAAGTATGAATCGAAATGTATTTTTTTTCCCACAAAGATAGATAATAAAATATGTAGAACTTTTGAAATAAATATTTAATTGGATAGAGCTCATCGAAAGGTGTCTTGTGATGATTATTTCATTATGATCAAACATCACATTGAATTTCTACCAATTTCCAACATGAATAAGAAATTTAAAATTTAATATTAAGTAAATATATAATAAAGGTAAAAGGTGTTAAATTTAACAAAAATAAAATAAGAAATCAAAATGATGGGAACCTTACATGAGAGAAGATTTACAATTTCATAGTATTCTAATTAAATGAAAGAAAAAACAAAAGAAATCAAACTAATTATGTAAGAAATTTGCATTCTATGATTCTTAGGAGATGAAGTGTTACATCATTGATAATCAAATAAGATACGAATTCAATATCTCATGAAACTTAAAAAAATCTTAAATAATGAAATACTTATAAATTTGTAAAAAAATTCATCGATGTAAGTCCAAAGATGGTTGTTTTCTTTATATCAGACCATGTTTGGAATTTCTTGTGAATTTCAAAAGTGAATATGTATAAAAAAAAGAAAATATTTTTAAATATTAGGTTGATATATATTAAACCTAAATGAGATAAGCAATGCAATATAACCAAATCAATGCAATATAAGGGTCGCATGTGTAGGAAATTAGTGTTTCTATGTAATATAGGCAATTGAAGAAAAATAATTTGAAGAAGTTAGTTTTATTATATGGAAATTTAACATTTTAAAATATTACAGAGATAAAGTGTGACATCTTGCACCAAAAAATTACGTATGAATTAATATTTCTTGTAAAGCTTGCTCAAATCACAAAATATAAAATATTTCAAAACTATGGAAATGAATACTTAATTTGAAAGAACTGATTGAGTCAAGTAGAAGGAAGTTTGTTTCATCTCTATCAAATAGTGTGTGTAATTATAAAAAATTACAAAAATAAATAATAATAAATTAGTATTTTCTTGTTATGTTAATATGTATTATTACTTAGCGAAAAAATTGAAGGAATGTGTTGTAACTGAATCATAATAATAAAAAGGACACATGAGAAAAAAAATTAAAGATTTATATTACTATATCAAGAGGAGAATTATGAGGGAAAGTTGCAATCCTATATATTAAGGTCATCGAGTATAGCATCTCTGATCATAAAAACAAAAATCTTTTATATTAAATATCCAAATCATCAAAAATTAATATTTTAAAATAAAGAAACAAATATTTCATTGGATAGAGCTCATCTAGACGTGTGCAATGCCATTTATTTCATCTCAATTGAATATTATTTCTAATTACTATGAATTAACATCATAAATAAAGGTAAATAATAATAATAAATTATTATTTTTAACATTAAGAAAGATAATTTAAACACTAAATAAGCTAAATTAAATATTTGTAATATAACAAAATATAAGTATTATAAATGTTGCTTGAGTATAGATTTAAAGTAAAATTTTGATAAAAAACTTTTAAAAATTACATAATTTGCATTTGAATGTTGCTTTCCATGATACAAATATACTAAAGTCATAAAGTGAAATTGGCTCGATTACCAAAACAAGTACTATCTTAAAGTCTTGTAGACAATGTTAAGACCTCCAAAAAGTACATAAAAAAAATAGATATAAAAATTTAATTTGGTAAACCTTATTGAGATGGGTCCAACAATATTCATTTTCTATTAATGGGACATTTTTTGCAATTATTATGGATTGCCAAAACTTATAAATATAAATTGTAATACATAATCAGTTTAATATTATTTGGATATACGTTAAGACTAAAATAAAATAATTTGAAGTAGTATAATACAATGAAAAAAAGAATTTTTTTTTAAATTATATAAAGTTTATGACAATTTTGTTGATAGAGATTAAAAAGATGGTGTATAACACCACTATTCGTCAAAATCAATACGACTCAAAAAACCTCGTATAGCTAGAAAAAACCACATGCAAAATTTTTTTCAAAATATTAAAAAGAATATTTAATTCCATATATCTTATCGAGATGTGTCCAACAATGTTTGTTTCATCCTAAATTAAACTTGTTAAGAATTACTACAAATTACAAAATAAAATATGCTTATATAATAATAAGTAATTATTTAATAATAAACTAATTATATGTTATAGCTAGAGCAATATTAATTGAAGAAATGAAATATAATAAAATCAAAGGTATGAACAAGGTCACATAAGAGAAATAAGGTAAATATTTAAAGAAATGAAATAAACTACACATGAAAGTTTACATTCCCAATTATAAAATTATGGACAAATGAAAATGCATGATAAAGCATAACAATGTCATAGAAAATAAATTAATTTGTAGTCCAACAACATATGTCTTGTCTTAACAAGAACAATAGTGAATTACATTAGTAAATAAGCATAACAAATAATAAACTATTATTATAATAATAAAAAAATTTAATAAATCTAAAATTATATAAATTGAAGTAATTAAATATAGCAAAATATAAAGGATGTAAATGTCACAAGATAAGAGAAATGAGATAAATTATACATGAAAGTTGAAACTCAAGATACAAAAGAGATTGAGTGAGATATCCTTAACCATAATATAAGCTAAGAATAAATATTTCTCATTTGCTTGCCAAAAGCAATAAAATATGTAAAAATTTAAAAATTAGTAAATTAGATAGAGCTCATTGAGAGGAGTCCAACAATGATTATTCCATATGGATTGAACCTCACTTTAAATTACTACCCATTGCAAAATTATTTGAACAATAATAATAATAATAAATTATTATTTTAATATTAAATAAAGATTTATTAAAGTAGAAATAAGTTAAACTGAAGTAATGTAATATAACAAAATCTAAGCAATATAAATGTCACATAAAAGGAGATTTAGTGTTTATAGTAATATAATCAAATAAAAATTAAGTGTTTGAAGGAATGAGATAAATTGTATAGCAAAGTAGAATTACAAGATTATTATGAGATCGAGTGTTAAATCAACAATCATCAAATATGGTACAAAATTTATAGTTACATAGACCTCATCGAGTCAAGTAGAACGATGTTTGATTCATCTTAATTAAAACTTATTTGGAGTTACTGTCAATCACAAAAGTAAAGAAGACTAAATAATAATAATTTTTTTGTTAATATTAATTTAATATATTTTTAATAAAATTAGATAAATTGAACAAATATAATATATCTAAAGCAAAGTGATGTATAAGTCACAGAAAGGGGATGTTATTATTTTATAATCACATAAACAAGTTAAAGTAAAACAATTTGAAGAAATGAGTTTTATTGAACATAGAGGTTACATTATAAGACACTACGGAGATCAACGGTATCATCTTGCATCATTAAGTTAAGTATGCAAAAACATTTCTCTTAAAAATAACTAAATTTAAACAATTAAAAACAATTAAAAAATGATATAAATAAAAAAAGCCTATCGGGATGACTATAGTGACATTTAGCTACTCTCGATCTAACATAATTTTGAATTGCTACGAATTACCACATAGATAAATATAAATAATAGCAATGATTATTTTTTTAGTATTCATGAAGTATATTTTAAAAATAAAATAAGATAAATTGAAGCTTAGAAATATAACAAAATCAAAGCAAGAGAAATGACACATGAGTGGAAATATAATGTAACATAGTGATAAAACAAATTCAAGCCCAAACTTTTCAAGAAATGACAAAAGTTTCATTAGAAAAGTGTGTTTCATGTTACAATAAGGACATCGATTATAAGAACCATGATCGTAAAATTAGGTAAGAATAAAAACTCCTCATAAGCCATAGAAAAATAATAGAAAATACAATATTTAAAAATATATAAGTAAATATTTAATTGCGTAGAGCTCATCGAGACGTGTCCAATTAGACAAATAGAAGAAATGTACATAAATAGTAATAAATTATCATGTTAATATAAATGAAATTAATATTAAATCTCAAATTAGGTAAATAGAAGCAATGTAATATAGTAATATCAAAGTAATATAGAGGTCACTTGAGAGGAGATTTATATTTATATAGTAATAAAACAAAATAAAAATTAAAACTTTAAAAAATTAGATATTGTTGAGAAAGTTGTATTCCAAGACCAAGGAGATCAAATGTAAAAACTTTGATAACGAAATAAGTTATTTCTTAAAATTTCTCATAATTAATGGCTATGTCATAAAAAATAAAACATTTAAAAATATAGAAATGAACATTTAATTAGATAGAACATGTAGATACCAGAACAATGATGACTATTTTGTCTTGATCAGACTTTATTCTGATTACATTGAATTATAAAAATAAACAAGTAAAAATGAAAGTTAAGTATTAGTTTAATAATAAATAAATATATATTGAAGCTAAAATAAGGTAAATTAAAGCATTAAATTATCACCAAATTAAAGTGGTGTGAATGTTTCAAGATAAGAGATTTAGAGTTAAGTAGTAATATATGTATATATAAATGCAAATCAAAACACAACATTTGGAGAACTTTGATGAGCTATAGAAGATTGTTTCTTTCAAAAATAATAAAGAAATTTTGAGCAACATTCCAAATGTTAAAACGATGTGCAAGTCAAGATAAATTGTAAATCATGCAAAAGCCATAAAAAATATTTAAAAAATTAAAAGACTAATTGGATAGAGCTTGTCCTGACGAGTCCAAATACATTTTTTAATCTAAGTTGAACATCATTTTGAAATACAACAAATTACAAAAAAAAAGCATAAATAATATTGAGTTATAAATTAAATATCAATTAAAGAAAAAGCTGAAATATGTTAAATTGATATAATGTGTTTTAATTATATGAAATCAATGCAAAGGTCAGACAAATGTACAATTAGTGTCCCTTAGTAATGTAACCATATCAAAGCCAAGAACTTGAAAAAATAAGATAAATTTTACCAGAAAGTTGCACTTCAAGTTACTAAAAGGAATGAGTAAAACATTCTTGATGATCAAATGAGAAACAAATCAAAATGGTCTCATTAGCATGCAATAATCACCAAGAACAGATTAAAAAGTTAAGAAATGAAAATTTAATTTGATAGAGCTATTTGAGATGAGTTAAATGATATTTGTTATACCTTGATTGAACCTTACTCCAAATTACTATAAATCACAAAAATAATATGAAAAAAAATAATTTTATTTTTAATATAAAAAATAATAATAATAAATTAAATATCAATCAAATTAAAACAACATAATATCACCAAATCAAAGTTTTTGGAAGCAATATATCAAAATTAATTGAAAACATTTAATGAAGTATGTGCAATTACATGCAAAAGGCCCATTATAAGATACTTAGTTGATCAAGTGTGAAATCCTCAATCTTTAAATTAGGTATGAATGAAAATATCTTGTAAAAGTTATAAAAAAAGTACTATTTTTAAATAGATGAAAATAAATATTTTATTGGATCATGCTCCTCCATACAAGTCAAATAAAAAAATTTATCTAAATGAGACTTCATTTGGAATTACTATGAATTACAAAAGTAAATAAGCATATATAATCATAAATTATTATTTTAATATTTTGTAAATATGTATTAAAATAGAAATTAAATAAATTGAAGTAATGTAATATAACAAAATGAAAAAATATAAAGGTCACTCTAGAGTATAACAAAAGCTTCAAAATAGTATGGCGAAACGAAAGGGAAACACTAGAGAAAATGATAAAATCTTTGTTAGAATGTTGTTTTCAAAGATATAAGGTAAATTTTGTGTGACATCATTAATTTTAAAATTTGTTATGGAAAAAAATTCCCCCAATGCATGTCAATGCAATATAAAATAAAATATTTAAAGAATATGTAAAAAATTAATACTTAAAAAATAGAGCTTGTTGAGATGATTCTAATGATATTTATCATGTCTATCATCCACTAATTCAAATTACATCAAATTACCAAATTAAAACTAAAAATTGTATAAATTGAAGCAATATAATATACTAAAATAAAAGTGAAGTAAAAGTCATACGAAATTAAATTTTGGGTTACAATGCTAAAAAACAAAAAAAAATTAAATACTCTTAAGTGATGAGGTAAATTATTAGGGGAAACTATATTCTAAGATATCAAAGAGATCATGTGTAACGTCCTCGACAGTATAATCAGACATTCATCAAAACATATTCTAAACCATGCAAAAAAATATTTAGAAAAATTGAAACGATATTTAATTTGATAGTGCTATTCGAGTTGACTCTCGTGACATTTGTCTCATATCAATCAGGCCACATTTGGAATTTTTCAAATTAAAAAAATAAGCATTCATAAAGAAAAGAATTATTATATTAATTACATAATAATGCTAAAAATAAGATTAATTGAAGTAATGCAAGATAACTAAATCAAAGCAATGTAAATCAAGCCTGAGAGGATAAAAAGTGTTACGTGGTAATATAGCCAAAATGAAGCAAAGAAGTTTAAGAAATGGGAAAAATAAATTAGGGAAGTTGCAATAAATGATATGTAAGGGTCGAGCATAATATCCTTAGTAGTCCAATTAGCTATGGATCTATATGTTCTATAAAGTAAGCACAAGCAATAGAAAAGAAATATTTGAAAATATAAGAATTATTATCAAATTCTATAGATTTTGTTAAGAAAAATCGACACAAGCAATAGAAAAGAAATATTTGAAAATATAAGAATTATTATCAAATTCTATAGATTTTGTTAGGATAAATCTATATAATGTTTATTTTATCCAGATGAGACCTCATTTTGGAATTAATAATAAAAACCATAAAAAGGTAAACCTAAAAAATAATAAGTTTTTTTATTTTAAATCAATAATTAATATTGCTGAAATTTAATAAATTAAAAAAAATGTTATCTTATCAAACCACAATGATGTAAAGGTTGCATGAGAGGAAAATTAGTTCTCCATAGTGATATAAGAAAATCAAAGAGAAATATCTTCAAAAATAATTTAAATTATGTAAAAAAGTTATATTCCAAGATACAAAATAGATCACGTATATAATCCTCATCGTCAAGCAAGATTTGAAGCAAAATATCTTGCAAAGCATGCAAAATAATGGAAAATAAAACATTTAAAAATATAGACATTAATACATAAATTGATAGAGCTTGTCGACATAGATCCAATGACAATTACGTCATCTTGATGAGACATCGTTTGGAATTATTACAAATTATATAAGTAAATAACAATAAATGATAACAAATTATTGTTTTATTAATAAATAAATATATAATAAAACTAAAAATAGGTAAATTGAATAAATTTTTTGCAACTAAATCAAACCATTATAAAGGTTGCTTGAGAGGAAAATAAAAGTTTCGTAGGAATATCACAAAATTATTGCAAAATGTTTATACAAAGAAGATAAATTATACAAGAAAGTTGCATTAACAATACTAAGGAGATCATGTGTACCATCCTTAACCATCGAATTAGCTACGATTAAAAATAACCCATGAGAACTATTAAACCCTTCAAAAATAAAATGTTTGAAATATAGAAATAAATGTTTAATTAGAGGGAGCTTATGATATGAGCCTAATGATGTTTGTTTCCCATTAATCCAACCTCATTAAGAATTACTACAAATTTGAAAAGTAAAAAATATAAATAATAATAAATTATTATTATAATATTATGTAAATATATAATAATGTGAAAATGAGATGAAATTAAGTAATTTAGTATAACATAATTGAAATAATCCAAAGTTCACATGAGAGCAAAATAAGAACTTAAATGTCCTATAACCAAATAGGAGCAAAACATTTAAGAAAATGAGATGACTTTTATATGATAGTTATAGTACAAGACATTAATGACATTCAGTGTTAAATTCTTGATAATCAAATTATTTGTAAATCAAAATGTATCATAAAGTATGCCAAATATATAGAATATAAAATATTTGAAAATATAAATATAAATATTTAATGAGATTAATATCATCAAGTCACAAACATAAAAGCATAGAAAATAAATAATGAAAAATATTGAAATGAATAATTATGAGTATAAAGATGATCATAACATAACTAACGATAATTTTTTTATATTAACCAGATTTCTTTTACAATTAAGATAGAATACTATAATAAAAAGGAAAGTTGAATTTAATCATACTATGGAAATTGAGGGCGACGTCCTCGATCATCAAATTAGGAATAGATAAAAATATTTCTTAAAGTGTAAGGAAACCATATCACAAAAATATTTTAAAAATATAAAAAAAATATATCTAATTGGATAAAGGTCATTGTTGTTTGTCCAATGATAATTATTTCATCTCGATAAGATTCTTTTGGAATCACTCTAAATTACCAAACAAAATAACAAAAATAATAATGAGAAAATGAGTTAAAGTAAGCAATATACTATAACCAAGTCAATGTCATTTAAATGCCACTCGATAAGAGATTTAGAGTAAAATACTATATAACAAAATCAAAATAAACAATTTGAGGAAAGAAGACAAATAATAAGAGAATGTTGCAATTCAAAATTATCAAACGATCAAGGGTAACGTCCTAAATTGTGAAATCAAGTATGAATACAATTGTCCATAACAACGCCAAAAATCTTCAAAAAATGAATACATTAGAATGTAAATTTTAATACCTAATTGTATCGAGCATGACGGCATGAGTCAAATGATCTTTCTTTTGTCGTCATTATACCAAGTTTAGAATACTACAAATAATAAAAATAAATAAACATAGATATAATATTAGTTATAATAATGCTAACTAAATTGAAATGAAATATAAACAAATCAAAACAACGTAAGCATCAAGAAAGAAAAAATTTTAGTTTCAATGTAAAGTAATAAAATAAAAAAAATTAAGAGAAATGAGACAATTCATATAGGATAGTGGCATTCTAAGATTTTTAGAAGATCTAGTGTAATATTCTTGATCACCAAAATAAGAATAAATCAAAATATTTTGTAAAGCATACAGGAACTCTTAAAAATAAAATATTTGAGAAATTTTAAAAAATAAATATTTAATTAAATAGAGCATGGAGAGAAAAGATTAATGATGTATTATTTCATCTCGAGTAGACAAACTTTAGAGTTACCATAAATTACCAATATCATCTAACTAATAAAATTTGTTATTGTAATTTAAGGAAGATATCTTTTAAAGAAAATATAAGATAAATTGAAGTTGTATAATACAACTAAATCAAAGCATTTAATACTCACATTATGAAAGATTTAGAGGTATATAATAATGTAAACAAACGAAAAGATAGAATTTGAAAAAAAATATATAATTGTTTAGAATAGTTTCTTCCCAAGTTACTAAGGAGATTGAATGAAATACTCTTCATGATTAAATGAGTTATAAAACTAATTATCTAACAAACCTTTCTAAAACAATAAAAAATAAAATATATAGAAATTTTAAAAAACGTATTTAATTAAATAGAGCCCATGGAAATGGGTTCATTGATATTTGTTTTTCCTTAATTAAGCCTCATTTGGAATTATAGAGAAATAACAAAATTAAAAAACCTAAATAATGATAATAATTTACATCTTTAATTTTATGAAAATTTACATGATGCATAATATGATTTAAAAATAAAATAATGTAATATAATAAAAGAAAAGACATGTGAAGGTCAACAAAGAAGAAAATTACAGATACAAAATAAAATTACTGAATAAAAGAAAACAATAAGAAAAAAATTAGATAAATGTTTTAGAAGCTTTCATTCTATGGAACTATGAAGGTCGAGCATAACGTTAACAATCATCAAAATAGGTACAAATCAAAATGCCCTATAAAGAGTTCAAAATCTCTTGTGAATAAAATATTTAAATACATCAAAAAGTATTTAATTAGATAGTGCCTCTCGAGACAACTCAAAAGAACTTTCTTTTGACTTTATCAAAACCTTACTTAGAATTTCTATAAATTACTAGATAAAGTAAACATAAATAAAAATCAATTTTTATTTTTACATCAAATAAAAATATAATCAAATTTCATTGAGATAAATTTAACAAATATAATATAATTAAATAAAAGTGAAAAGCTAAATAAGTAAAGTAAATTATTTGAGAATGCTGAATTTTGAGATAATAACAGGATCAAGTGTGACATCTTCTTTCATTAAATCAAGTTTGAAATAAAAATACTTTTGAAGACTGAAAATAATTTCATAATATGATTTTTTAAAAAATAAAAAATCAATATTTAATTTGATAAAGCTAGTCTGGCTAATCCAACAACGTTCTATTTCGTCTTGATCAATTTTCCTATTGACTTCTATGAACCATTTCGAATAATGATAACTAATAGAAATAAAGTATTTTCCTATTAAGTAAGTATTTGGCAATTCTAAAATAAGAGATATTGAAGAAAATTAATGTAACCAATGAAAGCATTATAAAGGTTATACAATAATAGATTTATGGTTATTTAGTAATATGACAAAATCAAAGCTAACAATTTGAAAAATTATAAAATTATACAAGAAAGTTTTATTTTATGATAATTAAGAGAATTAGTGTAAAATCCTTGATCATTAAATTATGTACAAGCAAAAAGTTTTTGTAAAGCGTGCCAAAATCTATAAAAAGTAAAATCTTTAAAAATATGTAAATAAATTTTTTAATTGAACAGAATTAGTCAAGAGTAATCCAATGATATTATCTCATCTTGATCAAGCCTCATCTAAAATTACTGCAAATTATTTAAATAAATAAAAATTAATATTTAAATTTTAAATAAATAGACTTTAAAGTTATAGTGAGTTAAATTGAAGTAATGTAATATTATAAAATCATAGTAATGTAAGGGTCACATGATTTGCAAATTAGAGTTTTATAGTAATAAAATAAAGTAAAGGGAAACAAATTTAAAGAAATTGGTCAAATTTTAGGAGTTGTATTCCAAGAAACAAAGAATGTTGAGTTTAATGACAAAGTGCTAACCATTGTAAGACCAATGAAGTCTATTTAATCTTGACTAGATAACATATAAGATTACTACTAATTAAAAATTCAAATGAGCATAAATTGTAACAAATTATTATTTTAGTCTTAAGTAATTATATTTTACTATTTAAATAAATTTTAAATTTAAAATGAGATAAATCAAAGCAACTAGATTTATACAAATTGAACTAATGTGAAGCTCGCATGAGAAGTTATTTACAGTTACAGTGTGTTATAACTAAATCAAAAAATATTCAAGAAATTACACAAATTTTAGAGGAATGATGCATTCTAACATGCTAAAGATGTTAAAAAGATTAAGTGAATATCTTTGATAATCAAATCTTGTACTAATTAGAATATCTTTTAAACCATGTTAAAATATAGAAAATAAACTATATAAATATGTAATAATTAAAATTTAATTTGGTAGGACTCATCAAGATGTGTCTAATGGCATTATTTCATCTTGATGGGATCTCATTTGGAATTATGATTAATTATCGAAATAAATTTGCATAAATTAAAAAAATTTATTTGAATATTTATTAAAAATATATTATAATTTAAATTATTTAAATTTAGGTATTATAATATAACAATAAAAAGAAAAAACTTTTACAAATTTTATAAATTATACCACAAAGTTGTCCTCCAAGTGATTAAAGAGATAAAGTGGAACATCCTCATTTGAGAAACTAAGAGCAAATAAAAATGTGTCATAATGCATGGAAAAAAATGATATATTTAGAATATAAAAAACAATATTTAATTCTATATAACTTTTCAAGTGTTTTCCAATAATGTTTATTTCATGCTTATCAAAACTTGCTAGGAATTACTTCCAATTACCAAAGTAAATATGTTCAAAAACAATAAATTATCACATCAACATTAAAACATTATATGTTAAAGCTTGAATAAGAATAAATAGAGAAATATAAAATAACAAAATCAAAATTGTGAGAAAGGTCACATGAGAGGATATTTCGAGTTAAGCGTTAACTTAAGAAAATTGATGTTAATTATTTAAAAACATTAAGTAAACCATAAAAAAAAAGTTGCATTCTACGATGCTGAGGTGTTTGAGTGGAAAGTCCTCAATTGTCAAATCTAGTATTAATTAAAATATCAAATAAAAAGTAATTGATAATAAAATATTTATTAATATGAAAACGATTATTTATTGGTAAGGCTTATTTAGACCAGTCTAATATTGTTTATTCAATCTTAAATAGAATTATTGTCAATTACCAAAGTAAATAAGTATGAGTAATAAAAAATTATTACTTTAACATAAAGAAAATATGCAACAAAGTAGAAATGAGATAAATTGAAACAATGAAATACAACAAATTTGAAGTGATGTAGAGGTTGACAGTTGGAGAAATGAGATAAACAGATTGAGTGTTGTAATATAACACACTAAACAGATTGAGTGTAGCATCCTCATCAGCATATAAGGCATGAATCGAAATTTCTCATAAAGCTTCCCAACGCCAGGGATAAAAATATATGTAAGAATTTTTAAATAAGTATTTAATTCGATAGGTCTCATTGAGTGGAGTCTAACGATGACTATTTCATTTTGATCATACTTTGCATTGAATTAATATTAGTTTTAAAAGTTAACAAGTTATAATAATAGAGAATTTTATTTTAATAATAAATAAATATATATTAATATTGAAATGAGTTAAATTAAAATAAAGTAAAATAACAAAAATAAAGAAATATAAAGGTGAGTCATATGAATATTTAAAAATATACAAAATTGTTTTACTTCAGTAGACCTAATGGAGGCCAATCCAATGATATTTATTTTTTAATCTGACTTTATTGGAATTACTACAAATGAAAAAAGTAAACAAGCATATATAATAGTATATTTTTTTTCAATTTTAAGTAAACATATATTAAATCTAAAATGAGATAGATTGAAGATATTTTATATATCCAATAGAAAGCTATGTAAAGGTCATATTAGAATGGAGTTTGTGTTTCAAATTTATATAAGCTAATCAATGGAAAACAATTTCAAGAAACGAGTTTTATAATATGGGAAAGTTATATTCTAAGATACTATGGTGATCAAGTGGAACATCCTGCATCATTAAATTTGGTCTAAATTAAAATTTCTCATAATGCTTGCCAAAATCCTAAAAGCTAAAAAAATTTAAAAAATATAAAAGTTGATATTTAATTAGATAGAGATCACCATGTCTAGTAATATGAACTTTATTTCAACTCTATCAAACTACTCTTTTATTCACTAAATATAACTAATGTAAGTAACCATAAGTACTAACAAATTATTAATTTATTATTTTTTTAACATATATTAAAGATTAAATGAAATAAATTGAGGGAATGTATTATAACAAAATAAAAATAATTTAAAAGAGACACGAGATGAGAATTATGGTTGACATTAGAATAATTAAATCAAAGCAAGCAAATAATAAAAAATAAGATAAATTATTTGAGGAAGTTGCATTCCTTGATTTTAAGTAGATCATATACAACATCTTTGATTACAAAATCAAAATGTTTTGTAATGCATATGAAAACCCTAGAAATAAAATATTTAGTTAGATTCTTTCAATGAGACTAGCCCAATGATATTTATTTCATGTCAATTAGAAATTATTTGGAATTAGTATGAATGACCATAGTAAATAAGAATAAATAGAAATAGATTAACATTTTAATACCAAGAAAGTATACATTAAAGATAAAGTGAGATAAATTGAAGCATTATAATATAACTAAAGTAAAGCAAAATAAAAATCACATGAGTTGTGATTTAAAGCTAGTGACATAATTAAATCAAAAAAAAATTGAAGAAATGACAAATTGTGAGGGAAAGGATTATAATAAATTACTAAAGATAAAAAGGAAATGAACTATAAATTAAAGCAATGGAGTTATATTACATGGATTCACTTTTTCTTATTACTTAAATATTAAATAAATATGTTGTAAAGCTAAAATTACATAAATTGAAGTAACATAAAATAATAAAATAAAAGTGATGGAAAGGTTGCATTGGAAGAGAATTAGAGGTACGAAGTAATATACTTAATCAAAGAAATAAACTTGAATAAATGTAACAAATTATATGAGAAAATTTCCTTTAAAGATACTGAAAGGATCGAGTGTGACATCCTTGATCATCAAATGAAGCAAAAATTGAAAGTTATAATATACCATGCAAAAATAATATTTAATAAATGTAATATATCCAAATCTAAATCATGTAATAAGAATGGAATTAAGGTTTCATAGAAATATAAGAAAATCAATGCAAAATTTGGAAGATTTGAGATAAGTTATATTGAAATGTGACACTAACAAATACTAAGGAGATTGAGTATGACATGCTTGATTATCAAAATAAGTGTGAGTTGAAATCTCCTTATAATTTTTTTAAGAAAAGAAAAAATATTTAAAAATTTGAAATAAATGTTTAATTTGTTGGAGTTCATCAATAGAAAACTAATGAAGTTGATTTTTTATCGATTGTACATAATATAAATTTGTTAAAAACTATAAAATTCGATAATCATAAATATTTATATTAAGTAAATAAACGTATGGGAACTAAAATAATATAAATTAATGTAATATAATTCAACAAAATCAAAAACTTGAATGCACATGAGATGATATTTAGAGTTATAAAGTAATATGACAAAATTAAATTAATAACTTTTAAAAATTTAAAGATATATAGCACTACAAAGCTACATTTTATGATACTAAGGAGATCAAGTGTGAAATCATTGACCTTCAAAATAGGTAAAAATCAAAATAAACCATAAAATGTGTTAAAATCTTAAAAACAATATATTTAAAAATAATATATATATATATCATTAGAAAGAGGTTGTCAAGATTAGTCCAATGATATTTATTTCATCAAGGTTAAACAATATTTGAACCAACTATCAATTATAAAGGTAAATAAGCCTAAATAGTAACAAATAATTTTTCTTAATATTAAGTAAATATATATTGATGCTAAAATAAGATAAATTAAAATAATGTAACATGACTAAATGAAAATAACATAAATGCAACTTGAGAGAAGCTTTATAGTTTGAAATTAATAACATAAACAAATGTACAAATGGGACAAATTTTATAAGAAATTATCTTTAAAATATAATACAAAGGTCAAGTGAAATGTTCCAAGGTGAAAAATTATGTACAAATTATAATATATCATAAAGCATACGAAAACAAATAAAATAATATTTAATAGTATAAAAATGAATTTTTACATTGATAAAATTCATTGAGATGAGTCCCACAATAATTGTTCCATCTTGAATGGACCCTTTAGGAGTTACTACGAATTGTCAAAGTAAATAAGCATAATTTATTATAAATTATATTTTTAATATTAAGTACATATTAAAGGTAAAACTAGAAACTTAAAATAATACAATACGACCAAGTAAAATAAAAGTAATGTCATATAAGAGGATTATTAGACTTTTATAATTTTGAAATCAAATAAAAAAAACAATTGAACAAATGAGACAAAAAACACATGAAAGATCCATTCTAATATAGTTATGTGGTCACATATAATATTCTAGATCGACAAATCTGGTAAGAATTGAAATGTTTCATAAAATATGAATTACATTTCTTTAAAAAGAATATTTAAAAATATAAAAATGGATATTTAATTACACAAAGCTCACTAATACCATTCAAATGAACTTTTTTATCTTGATCAGATCACATTCTTAATTACTATGAACTAGAAAGTTAAAAAGGATAAAATTAATAAATTATTATGTACTATTAACTAAATATATAGTAAATTTGTAATGAAAGAAATTGAAGAAAAGTAATATGATGAAATGAAAGTGAGGTAAATGTCACATAAGAGGAGATTTAGAATAACATTGTAATATAACCAAATAAAGTATATAAATTGATAAAATGATATAAATTGTATAGGAAATTTCTATTTCAAATTTCTAAGGAGATTGGGTGTAGGAACCTTGATCTTCAAATCACTTATGAATCAAAATATTTAGTAAATCATTACAAAAAATAGTATCTAAAAATATAAAAATTAATATTTATATATGTAGAGCTTATTTACATAACTATAGTTATAATTATTTCATTTTAATAAGAGCTTGCTCAAAATAATTGCCAATTGCAAAGATAAATAAGCATAAAGAATAACAAAATATTATTTTAACATTAATTAAACATAGAGTAAATTTGAAAGGAAATAAATTAAAATAATGCAATATGACTAAATAAAAAACATGCGAAAGTCACACGAGAACAGAATTAGAGTTACGTAATGATAAAGATAAAGCAAATGAAGAAAACTTGAGTAAATAATGCAAGTTATATGATAAATTTGAATTCCAAGCTGCTAAGAAATTCAGTGTATCCTCGATCATGAAAGCATGTATAAAAAAATGCCTCATAAGATAAGCCAAAAGTCAAAAAAATAAAACATTTAAAAATATAAAAATTAGTATTTAATTTGATACAATATATTGAGAAGAGTTGAATGACAATTGTTTCAACTTGATTTGACCTCAATTTGAAATACCACCAATGTCAAAATTAAAAAAGAACAATAGATTATAGTTTGTTATTTTAAAATTTTGTAAATACAAAATAAAGTTGAAGTATGATAAATTGATTCAATGTAGCATCACCAACAAAAAAGTGATGTAACAGTTATACGAAAGAAGAATTAAGTGTTTCATATTAATATAACTAAATCAAAGTAAAAAAATTGAACAAAAAGATAAATTGTATCAGAAGGCATATTGAAACTCTAAATAATTAAATATTTAAAAATCTATATATTAATATTTAATAAATTATTTTTTAGTCATATGAATATTTAATAAATTATTTTTTTTTAGAGCTCATTGAGTCAAGTCAATAAACGTTTTTTTGCCATGAGTGGAACTTGTTTCGAATTACTATAAGTTACCAAAGTAAATAGCAATAAACAATAATAAATTATTATTTTATTATTAAGAAGATAAATATAATATTAAAATGAGAAATTGAGTCATTGTAATATAATCAAACAAGAGACTTGGAAAGTCATAAAACACGGGATTTTTAGTTATATATTAAAATAGCCACTTAAAAGAACAAAATTTTAAAAAATATGATAAATTATTTGGGAATGTCGCATTCAAAGACTCAAAAGATATTGAGCATTACAAGCACAATCATCAAACTACATAGAAATTGAAATATCTTTCAAAGCATGCTACAACAATTAAAATAAATATTTAAAAATATTAAAAAAAAATTAAATTTGGTAGAGCTTGTCAAGAAAAGTCCAATAACATTTGTTTCATGTCGAACAAACTTTTTTTGATTCAGTAAAAATTACCAAAGTAAATAATCTAAACTAATAATCAATTATTAATTGAAAATAGGGTAAACATACAACAAAGTTGAAATTAAATAAATTGGTATAATATAGTAGAACTTAATCAAATCAATGTAAAGGTTATATTAGAGAAGAGTGTAACATCTTTGATCAATAAATTAGTCAAAAATCAAAATGTTTCATAAATTGTGCTAAAAGGAAAAAAAACAATTTAAAAATATAAATTTAAATATTTAATTGAGTAGAGTTCATCAAGACAAGTTAAGTAACATTCTTTTCTCTATATTGCATATTATTTTGAATTATAAAGAATTGTTTATGTAAGTAAACTTAAATAATAACAAATTTTTATTTTAATATTAAGTAAATATACATAATAACTAAAATATGATAAATTGAAAAATGTAATATAATTAAATTAAAGATAAATAATTGTCACACGAGAAGAAATTTAAATTTACATAGTAATATAGCCAAATTAAAGTGAAATGATTGTAAAAAGAGAATAACCTAGGTGAGGAAGCTTAATATTTAGATGCAAAGGTGACTGAATGTAACATTCTCAATCATCAAATTATGTACGAATTAAAATGTCTTATTAAACATTCTAAAACCTAAAAATTAAAATTTTTAAAGATATAAAAACTAATATTTAATTAGAATGAGCATATCAAGATGAATCTAACATCATTTATTTTGTCATGACTAGACCTCTTTTGGAGGCACTATAAATTAGAAATGTAAATAAGCTTAAATAAAAATAAATTATCATTTTAATATTAAGTAAAAAGTTATATTAAAACTTGAAATGAGATAAAATAAAGCATTATAACATAACCAAATGAAAATAATGAATATATAACATGTAGGAGAATTATAAGTTTAGATAATATAACAAAATCAAAGTGAAACTTTTAACAAATGAGAAATTATATGAGAAATTTATACTAAAAAATATTAAATAGATTGCATGAAAGAGTCTTAATATCAAATGAAATATGAATCAAAATGTCTCTTAGAAACATTAGAAACCCATATAATAAAACAAATATAAAAATAAAATTTTAATAAGATAAAACTCATCAAAATTAGCCCAGTGACATTTGTTTCTTCTTGATTGGATGCCATCAATAGGGATTACGAATCTTCTAAGTAAATGTACATAAATTATTTTTATAGCATTAATTAAATATATATTAATGATGAAATTAGGTAATTAAAGCAATGTGATATAACCAAATAAAATGGAAGTGAAAATCACATCAGAGAAAAATTAGAATTTAATAGTAATATTACCAAACAAAAGTAAAAAATTTGGAGAAATGAAATATTGATCAATAAAATTGTATTAATATATATTAAGGAGATAGAGGACAATATCTTTGATCAACAAGTCATGTGTGAATTAAAATTTCTGGTAATATGTGGCATAATATTGCTCAAATATAACATTTAAAACTATAAAAAAGAACATATAATTTGATAGAGGTCATTTGGATGAGTTTAAAGTAGTTTTTTTTTCATTATGATCAGATCTATATTAGAACTACTATGAATTACAAAAGTGAAATGATGTAAACATCATAAGAGAAGAGATTTATAATTACATAACAATGTAACAAAATTTAAGTACAAAATTTGAAGAAATGATATAAATCATGTAGGAAAGTTTCATTCCAAGATTCTAAGAATATCAAATGTAACATGCATAACAGAAAAGATAGTTATGAATTGAGATGTTTTTTTAAAGATGCCAATCCTTAAAGAAAATATTTAAAAATTTAAAGTTAAATATTAAATAATATGGAGCTCTTTTAGAGGGATGTTGTCACATTTAATTCATCTTAATTGGACCTCATTTGGATTTAAAATGAATTATAAAAGCAAGCATAATTTTATTAAAAAATATGTCCTTAATATCAATAAAATATATTAAAAAGTTAAAATAAGACATATGTAAGTAACGCAATGCAAGCATTAGTGTGGAAGCATTGCAGTACAAGAAACTAAAAATGTGACATCCGCAATCAACAAATGAAATACAAATCAAAATTCCTTATAAAGCATGCCCAAACCCTAAAAAATAAATTATTTAAAATAGAAATAAAAAATTTAATTAGATACAAAATTTGGAGATGAGTCTAATAATATTTATTTCCTCTTAATTAGGCTTCATTTAGAATTACTACAAATTGCAAACATAAATAAGAGCAAGTAATAAAAAATTGTTATTTCAATACTAAGTGAATATATGTTAAAGCTAAAATAAGGTAAATTTAAGAATTTTAATATAACAAAACTATGGAAATATATTGATCACACGAGTGCAGACTTCGGGTTGATTACTAATATAACAAAACGAAAACGAAAATTTTGAAGTGAGATAAACTATATCAAAAAGTTACATTTTAGGATTTTAAGGTGATTGAGTTTAACATCATTTATTATCAAATTTGGTTCAAATTGAAGTGTCTGATCAAACATCCATGAAACATTAAAAATATTTTTATTAACTTCTTTATTTCCATGTAATTTGAAATAAGGTTTCATAGGGAAGAAAGAAACATTATTAGATAATTCTCAATGAGCTCTGTCAATTAAATATCTATTTTTTGTATTTTATAATATTTTGAATTTAATGAGTTTCGGATATTTAATGAATCATTTTGACTAGTACCTAATTTGATGATCGAGGATTTTATGCTTAATGTTTTAGAGCCTAGGAATTAACCTATCTCATAAAATTTGTATTATTTCTTAAATTTTTTTGCTTTCATTTGATTATATTATTATGAAACTTTAATTCTCATCTTGGGTGATCTTGGCATCACTTTGATTTTTAATTATATTACATTTCTTCAATTTATATAATTTTATCTTTTTTATTGATTAATTTAATATTATAATATAAATTTTGATTTATTTATATTTATTTAAATTTTTAATTCACAAATGTTCTAGTTGAGATGAAATTAATATCATTGAACTAGTCATGACGAGCTCTAAGTAATTAAATATTAATTATTATATTTTAAAATATATTATGTTCCAGGGTTTAGGCAGTCTTTATGAGGCATTTTACTTTTCATCTTACCTAATCATCAAGCATATTAAACTCGATCATTTTAGTATCTTGCAATGCAAAATTCAAAAATAATTTATCTCATTTTCTCAAATTTTTTACCATGACTTGGTTATCATATTAACTCAAAATCTTCTCTTATCTTAGCTTTACATCACTTTGATTTAGTTGTATTAAATTTCCTCATATTTTCTTATTTTTTTCATTAATTTATATTTTATCAATATTATAAAAATACTATCATATTATTTGTGCTTATTTTATTTTGTTAGTCATAGTAATTCTCGATGAAGTCCAATTGAGGTAAAACTAATGTCATTAGACTCATCTTAATTAGCTCTAACCTATTAAGTATTCATTTTTTATATTTTTAAAATTTTTAATTTTCTAATATGTTTGCATACTTTAAAGTGATATTCATTTCATAGCTAAATAGAATGTTATATTTGAACTCCTTGCTACCTTGAAATACTACTCTACTATATAATTTATCTTATTTCTACAATTTGTTTTTTGTTTGGACAAATTACTTTGTGACTCTACATCTCCTTTTGTGTTACTTACACATCACTTTTATTTGCTTATATATACTACTTCAATTTATCTCATATTAGTTTTAAAATGTTGTTACACAATATTAAAAAAAATATTATTAGTTATGTTTATTTTCATTAACAACTCATAGTATTCCAAATGAAGTTTGATCGAGACATGACAATCATCATTGGTATGTTTTAGAATGTAGCAATTCTATCCTTAAATGCATGCTAAATTTTCCAATGGCCTAGTTGTCCTTCCTTTTCTATAACAACAAAAGCTATAAAAACCATGAACAACATATGTAGTAATCAAGAATGCCAATATTGCTTAATTAGCTAAATCCTTAAACATTTCAATGGAAGCTTGAGCTAAAATAGTACAACGTACCTCAATTATGTGCTCAAATAGAAAAACTTCTTTCAAGTATGCATTATGAAATGCAACTAGCTACCATATGACTTTAAATGGGCATTTGTTGTAAATAGCATTATTTTTAAGTTTTCAAGTAGTTAATCCATCAATGGATTACATAGTTTTTTTTGTTAAACATAGAACTTTACATCAAACCAACCATCATGTAGTATTCATTGTACTATGAAAATCTAAACGTATAAGCTTTCTAAAGTAAATATCTCTTAACTTATCAATCTAGAGATACATTTTAAAGGATTTATCATGGAATGGAACAAACAATTAAGAGCATATAGTGCATAACATCGAGATAGAAACATCCCCTCTTAGCTATAATGAATAGAGATACATTACAAACTCTTGATGTCTAATATCTTTAGAGGAAAAATATAGTGATATGACATATATCTATACTTTTACCTACTTGAAATAATGAAACCAAGTTTTTTGTCTTATTAAATATTTGAAATGTTATCCACTTAAATTTAAAAAGATAAGCAAGTAGTTATATACTTTCTTCGATTGTAAATATTGCTGATGACATATTGTTAATGAAAGTAAATCTCATAGTAAAAAGTAGAAGGTATAATATGCCACTAATAGATGGAGAAAAACATAAAACTAAGCACAACATATTAAGGATTGACTATATTATGTAAAATTATTATGTTATTAATTTTTATTGGGTTAATTTCATCTATCATTCCTTTTCTTCAATGGCATTTTCTATTGGGTTAATTTCTTTGGTCAAGGACTTTTCTACCTTTCTATCTGAGATTTGGATTTCAAGGTCTTCATATGTACTTTGTGCTTGCAAAAGGCGGTGAAAGCTTTAATATGGTGAGAATTAATATAGTCCTAATAAACATTGAATGACACATGATATTTGGCCTAATTCACTTTCTTTGCATCAATTAGAACAATTTTGACTACTTCCTTTATTTTAATGATAGGAGTTTAGCAAGTATGGAAACAATTCAAAAGTTAAGGATATCTTGCTAACTTTGAACAAAATCCAATTGGTTCTTGATTAAGACTATTGGAGACGAACTTGGACCCTCAGTTTTATGCAAAATAAAAATTGTGCTAATTCCTTCTAAGCACTTAGTCCCTAGAGTTTAAAGAAAATTGGTAACCTTTTTAACACAACAAATGTTTTAAAGATAATTACTAATTTTGAGGAATTTGAGACTTAAAGAGGTATTTCATAGAGGAGAACCATCAATGGCTATAGTGTTTGTAGAAAATTACGACACTTGTCTTGTATGTATAGTATTTTGGTATTGGCAACACACCAAGTTTGAGTGGTAAACCCTAAGGAAAAAAACATGGCTTACTTTCACCAAACTAGTACTACTAAGTCGTTGGCAAAATAGGAGTTGTTTCTTTCACGAAAGGGATAGTTCCCATATTGACATCACTCAAGAGATTTTTTTCAAGCATCATGACCACTTAACCAAGAATTAGTGCTCATCAATTAAATGAACTCCAAACTTCAGCTCCCTCACACCCTTATATAGACACACACATCGAATGTGTTGGAAATAATTTACTTTTAAATAGAGAGTTGATGGGCTCCATGTTCTCATGCTAAGGTGTATGGTTTTTTTCGTTAAGGGAAATTGAATTAGTGTTGTTAAACACACAAGATACTTTCTTAAAAGTTACTCTGACATCTGATGTCAAACCCTAGGGATAAACAAGAACGTTAATGATGCTCTTGCACAAGATGTAATGAGCCAATTCGCCTCAAAGGTTTTGTTGCATCAATTGTGATGTGCTCTTCTTGTGATTAAGAGGAAATTCTATTCGATTCAATCCCCCTTTATCTTCCATCATGGTGGCCCATATCACAATTTTAGTTTATCCTGTACTTAGTGTTGTTGTCACTTCTTATCCATATGAGACAAGATAATGGAGGGAATGTTCCTCAACATCAAAGCCTCATCTACACATCATATATATTCTCGTCAATTGTATGGATGATGTTATGCTACAAGCTATAATTATTATCATTGCAATTCAAGTGATTTCATTTTTTCTTGTTCGCTATTTCCCTACCTATTTGCAGTAGTTTGATAAGGGATATGTTTCAATCTTCTTTAGTAGAATAATTTTAATGCATTGCTAATTGATGGTTGTTAGAAAGCTAAGGTAACAAAAAAAGATTTCAAGTACATACTCAGGGGTTGTACTTTTGTTTAGATAATCTGTTGCTATAGATTTCTTCCACACTAAGACGCTTAAGGATAAAACCTCTTCATGGGTTGTTTGAGTTCTCTCGCTATTTTCACAATATGTTTTAATCAAGTATGTTTGATCTCCCTCCCAAACTATGCACTATATCACAACTGCATTTTGATCAACATCTTGTGTTCATTTAGTAGAAGTTTCACTCCATTTGCTAGAGCAATGACCTATTGAATCATGTCATTTACTTATTAGTTAAAGAGAGAGTGTCATAACCCATGCCCCATCACAAATGCTTTTAAGGAATGTTTTAATGGCTAAAACAACTTCAAGGGTTTGTGTAAATTGTGACATCCTTTCATTAGATAGTCTCAATGCTCTATAATGGGTTGACAGAATAGACACTTTGTTTGCATGAGAAACCAATACATCTACAAATTGATCATCATAATGGGCATAAATAATGGGGCATAGAGTTGTTTGACTCATGGGCTTTGTGAAGAGGTGCTCTTTAATAGAGGATTCATGGGTTGGATATTGTCTATGTAGTTACCTACTACAATAAAAATGAGGACCGACATCTTGATGATGTTGATAGTGTAATCAATGATGATGGCCAAAGAGATTAGGCAAAATTAATTAATTACTTTGGGAATTATGTCATAGATTAGATATCAAAGCCTTCATTAGGTTCCCTTTATAGTGATCAAGGTGCTTGTTGGATCCACAAAGAGAACTTTTTTTATGCATATAATGTGTGTCTTCTGTGGGAGAAGTGTGTCCAAATGACTAGTGTGAAAGGAATTGAGCTTAGTTAAGATTTGCACTCGACCTTTAGTAAGTACATTTTACAGTTGTTCCACATTTTTCCTTATTGCCAACATGGGGGCTTGCTGCCTCTAGTCATTGCCCATGTAGTCTTGCATATCAGAATTTATAGCACACTTTCTTCTCTTGGAAACTTGAATAGTAGGCCTTTCAATACCCTTGCCAATCTTTGCATCTACCAAAGGCAATCAATGCCTTCATTAGTATTCTTCTTTGTATTGCTACCAAGGAAAAGTCCTATATGTCTAATGCTTAATTGAAACTTACAACTTTACAATGAGGTTTTTCTGCATTATTCTTCTCTTCTTTGAATCATGAAGTTACCTATTTGTACGAGACTACTAGTGAGGCAACAAGATTTTTTGCTCAAAGGCATTTTTCAAAGATTTTTTATTATAATTTTAAATATTCCCCAAAATAACCTCAATAAATATCATTCTTTTATGCTTGGTTATGATGAATAGCATATAAAGTTGTCATAGACCTTATAAAAACCTAGAATGGAAATATATGATTAAGAAATATAAATCAAATTTGATCAAAGAAATCATTCTCAAATGGAGAGAAAATGACTTATACTATATGTGCATTCTAACCTTGTATTACAAGTTTATCAATCAAAATAGTAACAAAATTCAACAATACTCAAAAGAGTGTAGCAACGAAGACACAAGAAGAATTCAATAGCAAAAATAGAGTTTAAGAGACAAACTATTGGAAGCCACTTTCATATTTTAGGATTTAGACATATCTTAACATTAGGTCTTTGAATAATTGCAATAATAAAATAAAACAAATTAGTGTATTCCAACAAAGAGAAGCCAAGATAAACTTTATTTCCTTTGCACCATGAGTTTTATAGTCAAATCATGATAATGAATGCCTTTTCCAATTTCAAATGAGTTGATCTACAAAGAACTAGTGATATGTGAAATTTATAAAATGGCATAATAAAGTATACATTGTACATCAACTTATGCTTATCAGATTTAAAGAGTAGGACAAATCTTGTAGTCACAATTAACTTAAGCACCCTTGACATATCTACAATGCTAGTTAAACAGTTGGCCTTCTTGAACTACTCAATTGCCACGTGTACTATAAAAAACTCATTATAAATGACATATATATCACAACATTTCTCTAATAAATAGCTTCTTACTAATAAATCCATACGATAAAGTGTGGTATTAGTTAGAAAGGTAGATAATATAAAGCTAGTGAAGGAGAAAGGGCAACTTTACAACTTAAAATGTGTCCTATTCATCTTGTATGCCCAATGGTGGTTCTTAAATTCCACAAAATGTGCGAATGGAAAGAGTTTCGAGTGAAGCATTTTAATTTGGTTAGCAATGAGGGGATGTAATGAGAAGGTAATTCATTTGTTCTTTATCTTCTTCCAAGCATATGATATGTATGAGAGCAAATAAAAAAATGGGTTGTGATTCTCAAGGATATTAAAAGGTAGAGCAGACTATGCCTTAATAACTTGTAAGTGGAAGTTCCATGGGGCTAAAAAGAGAGTAGAAAGGAGAAGAATAAGTAACAATGAGGATGATGGTAATGTCTTGAAAATTTTTTTATCAATAAATTTGCATAAATATTCAAATCAATAAATAAATATGCTAAACATGAGAGACAAAAAAATTAATATGTTTGTTTGATGTTTCATAAAACAAGCCAAATTTATTGAATAATAAAGTACTTTAAAGTATTTAATTAACAAAATTATTGCATCAAACACTTTGAAATAAATTAGAAGACATTTCCTTCAATTCCATTAAAGTCCATTCTCAATTGTTATTAAATGTTTTTTAATTTAAATGTCAAATATGAAAAAAAAACATTGATTTTATATTATTGTTATATTTAAAACACCATGATCTAGTCTTATCTAATCACATTTTCACTTTCCATTTCCCCTCTCTTGCTCTGCTGAGTGTCGACAACTAGATTTGTAACTCTATTCTTCTTTGGTCATTTTCTGACAATGATTGCCATTGCAATTGTATTAAAGCCAGTTGGCTTTTTCGTTAATGTAGTCACTTAATAGACTACTAAATCAATTAATCAATTTTAAATCTTAAATTATTCCAAACATGGAAATTAGATGATCTCAGAGCCTAACAGAGATCACCTACTTTGAATGGTGGTAAAGCATCAACAAAAGTTCTCAAGAAAAAGGGCATAGAATAATAACCATTAGAGAAAGAAAGAAAGGGACTACACGACTATTTAGAAATATGTGTAGCCAATCCACTATAGAGTTGATTATATGTTGTATTGTTTATAGTGTTGTTGCATACCATTTCAAGGTATATCTTTTGTAATGTTTTATTTTTCTAAATATAATAATTATTTATTGTATTATTTGTTATAATTATCACTACACATGATAGCAAGCTAGTTTTATTTAATATTAGACTAATATTGATATTTTGATGGTGAAGAAATGAGAAAAATGAAAAATATGAAATTTTCAAATGACATAATATATTTGTTTGAGATAAATAAAAATGATGGTTAATTTTTTTTATTGATTCATGTCCTCGAGAAAATATTTGTTATAACTATAAGACCAGTAATGATTAAGTTGAGGTTGTTAACTTAGTAGTCATCAAGATGTAATAGATGTCTTGGTTGTTAAAATGATGTTGAAATTTGAGCGAGTACATTCCCCAATCACTATTGGGAAGAGTTCATTCTCACTTTATGTTGGGTAATAATGATGATGAAGTTGAGACATGTTGGCTTGCCCAATTATCAATGCAATGAATTAGTTCCCATGTTAAACATGATATCACAATGTGTGATGAGTTGGTTACCCCCAAATCTTGTGGTGAGTTGGTTACTTTAGTTGAGAAATGAGATAAATTTAAAAAATATTATACAATCAAATCAAATAAAAGATTTGTAAAAATGAAATAAATTGTACAGAAAGTTGCACTTTAAAATATTGAAGACATAATGTAATATCTTCAATCATCAAATAGAACATCTAATTGTATCTCCATATCATGATTATAGAGACACGTTACTTTAAGCTCTCTATTCTATAACCTTAGGAACGAAAGCAAGCTTGGGTTGACTACTAACATTCACTATGAGAGCATTTATTATCATTCTTAATTACCCATTTGAAAGATTTTGAGCTACAAATATTTTTATTAATTTTACAATCCATGATGTTATGTCCTTTTCTACAACAATAGAAATATGTAATATTTGAAATATTTTGCCTGTGTTCAAAGGATGATATATCCTTTTATTTAGAAAAATGAGCGCAATGTGAAGAACTGGAAAATTTTACATGTTTGAGAAAGTAAAATGTTCTTTTTAAACAAGTTATTTCATCTTTAAATGAAGTATTCTCCATAATCATTAATTTTTTTCATCCCAAATTTTAAGCATTTTTATTTTTTATCATCTTCTATCACAAACAAATCTAGGAGATTGATCTTTTCTTTGTAAAATTGTTTAATTATTTATGTACACATTTTAAATAAGTTAAAGCAATAAAAATTTTTGTGTAATAATTTTTTGGAACACCATGAGGCAAAGGACTTACCTTATTCACTTCTTCACCTGATGTCCTTGAATCATTATTTGCTATGAAGAAAAACATCCCTTGCTCCATGTTATTCAATGTTGTTGAGATAAAATCTTTTGAAATACTCAAAGTAGGTTGAAAGGCTTTCTTCTCCTTCATTTTTTTCTTGTAGTATCTTTGAGTTATGGGCAATCAGATCTAATATGGCAAGTTTTACTACAATCATAACATCCTGAGCCTTCATCTTTTCCATTCTTTTCTTCTTTTGCCAATTCCTATTTACAAAACTTTTTGCCAAAGTTTTTCATATCCTTTAACATGAAAGTTTACCACTTCTCCTAAATCCATAGAAATGATTGATGCCACATCTAAATCTTCCTTGCTTGCTTTAAATCCCAAAGGTTCATCTTCTAGCACAATGCTTTGGCCTATAGGTGGAAGACACCACTTCAACCCCTCTATTCATCTCATTTTTGGCCATTAATAATTCTCAGAGTAGCTCATCCAAAATGAGCCTATTTACATCTTTGGTCTCCTTTATTGTCATGGCAAGAGGATCGTACTCCTTTTGTTTAATGGTTAGCACTTTTCTTATAAGTTATAGATTAGAAATCACTCTTTTAAGGTTTGCTAATCTATTACAAATATTAGTAAATTAGGTAAAGTTTTTCTTTATAGTTTTTCCCTTATCCATGATAAATAGCTCATAATATTGTGTAAGAATATTTTATTTTAGTTTCCTTTACTTTTGTAGTGCTAAAGACTAACTTCAAAATTTTTCCAAACTACATGTACATTATTAAAATTCATAACTTGATTAAATTCACTTGGAGATATGCCACAATGAAGGTGGTGGAGTACTTTTGCGTTGAGGAGTGCCATTCTTTGAACACCACTAAGTTAACTAAAAGGCATAATTTTATTTGTGTATGAATCTAAAAATAAATCACATGATTTAGCAAGAATTTCCAAAAGTTCTAAGTTAATTATCTGAATAAAAATTTTAATTCTTTTTTCCTAATATAAATAAAATTCACTATAAATAATGGTTGAAAGACTAAAGAAGATCCTTCATCAAGTGTCACACTAATATGATTTATGGATGAAGACATATTAAAAGCTTAAACAAACTAACACACACAGATTTGGGAAACTGTGCAACAGTGAAAAAAATATTTAAATTTGTGTGCAACAAAAATGAGAATTAAGAAAACTAAAATAAAATAATTAAAATGCACATGTTGGATCACACAAGTGATTTGTGTCACTTTATGTGAGGGACCCCCTCTAATACCAATAAAAATTAAAACGATTGTAAGAATCACAGAAGAGGATAGTCAATTATGGTTTGAAATTTTAGTCATGCTTTGGCCATTGTTTCGCAATCATTGCCACTAAAATTGTAGTCAGGAAGCCAGTTGGCTTTTTCATTAATATTTTCATTTGACTAACTTCTAAATCAATTAATCTATTTTAATTCTGTTATAATCTCAGAGCCTAATAGAGATCACCAGCTTTAAATAGTGGTAGAGCATCAGCAAAAGTTCTCAAGAAAATGGGCATTAGAATAATAAGCATTACAGAGAGAAAGAAAGAAAGGGACTACGTCAGTTTTTAAAGATATGTGAACCCAATCCACTATAGAGTTGATTATATTTTGTATTGTTTATAGTGTTATTGTATACTATTCAAAGTATATCATTGGTAATGTTTTATGATTCTATTCGATAATAATTGTTTATTGTATTGTTTGTTATAATTATTGCTGCACATGATAGAGAGCTAATTCTATTGAATATTAAACTAATATTGATATTTTGATGGTGAAGAAATGACAATATGAAAATAATGAAAATTTTGAATGAGATAATATAATTATTTGAGATAAACAAATATGAAGGTTAATTATTTTTATCGATTCATGTCCTCGAGCAAGTATTTGTATAACTGTAAGACTTGTAATGATTAAGGTGAGGTTGTTCATTTAGTTTTAGTAGTCATTAGGATATAATAGATCTATTTGTTGTCAAAATGATGATGAAATTGCTGTGAGTACATTCCCTCAATCACAATTGGGATGAGGTCATTCTCACTAGTTTTTGATAGTAATGATGATGAAGTTAAGATATGTTGGCATGCCAAATTATCAATGCGGTGAATTAGTTCCCAAAGTGAACATGATTGCAAAATATGGGATTAGTTGGTTGTGCCCAGGTCTTATGATGAGTTAGTTGTTGTAGTTGAGAAATGAGATAAATTGAAAAATTATTAAATAACCAAATAAAATAAAAGATTTGTAAATGTGAGATAAATTGTATTGAAAGTTTCACTCTAAATTACTAAAGAGATATAGTGTAATATCATCAATCATCAAATAAGAGATATAATTGCATCTCTATACCATGATTGTAGAGACACCATACATTAAGTTCTTTATTCTCTAACCATTGGAACCCAAGGAAGCTTCGGTTGACTACTAACATTCTCTTTGAGAGCATTTGTTGTCATTATTAATTACCCATTTGAAACCAGATTTTGAGCTAGAAATATTTTTATTTATTTTACAATCCTTGATGTATGTCCTTTTCTACAATAATAGAATCATGTAATATTTGAAATTTTGTGCATGTGTTCAAAAGAGGATATATACCTTTGTTTAGAAAAATGAGCACAATGTGAAGAATGAGAAAATTTTAATGTTCAAGAAAGTAAAATGTTTCTTTAAACAAGTTATTCATCTTCAAATGAAATACTCCGTATAATCATTAATTATTTTTCATAAAAAATTTTAAGCATTTTTTTTTCTTCATCTTATCATAAAAAAATATAGGAATTTGAACTTTTCTTGGGGAAAACATTTTAAGTTTTGATGCACACATTTTGAATAAGTTAAAGTAGTAATAAGTTTTGTGTAATTTTTTTAGGAACATCTTGCGGACAAGTACTTACCTTATTCCCTTGCTCCTTGTTAATTGAAGTTGTAGAGACAAAATCTTTTGAAACACTCAAAGTAGCTTGAAAGGCTTTCTTCTCCTTTGTTCCCTTCCTTTTTTCCATCTTTTCTTTTGGTTTCTTTGAGTTATGGACATTTAGATCTAATATGGCCAGTTTTGTTATATTCACAACATCTTGAGCCTTCAACTTCTCTTTTCTTTTCTTCTTTTGCAAATTCCTATTTACAAAACATTTTGCCAAATTTTTTCATATCCTTTAACATGAAAATTTACCTCTTCTCCTAAATCATTAGAAGGGAATGATGCGACATCTAAATCTTCCTTGCTTGCTTTAAATGCCAAAGTCTTCTCCTTTCTTGCCCTATGCTTTGGCTTATAAGTGGAAGCCTCCTCTTCAACACTTCTATTCATCTTAATTTTGGCCATTAATAATTCTCAGAGTAACTTATCCAATATGAGCTTATTTACTTCTGTTGTCTCCTGTATTGTCGTGGCAAGAGGATGATACTCTTTTTGTCTAATGCTTGCCACTTTTCTTATAATGTCTACATTAGAAAGTACTCTTTTAAGATTTGCTAATCTATTAGTAATATTAATAAATCATGTAAACTTCTTCTTTATAATTTCTCCAATATCAACTCTAAACATCTCATAATGATGTGTAAGAATATTTTATTTTAGTCTCCTTTACTTGCATAATGCCTTAAAAAGTAACTTCTAATTTGTCCCAAACTACATGTATGTTATTAAAATTCATAACTTGATAAAATTCACTTGGAGATATGCCACAATAAATATAGTTGAGCACTCTCGCATTAAGGAGTGCCATTCTTTGATCACCACCAAGTCCACTAGGAGGCATAATTTAGCATGTGTATGATTCTCAAAATAAATCACATGTTTTGGTAAGTATTTCCAAAAGTTCAAAGTTAATTAATCGAATAAAAATTCTAAATCTATTTTTCAAATATGGAGAAAATTCATCCATAAATAATGGTTGAGAGAATAAAGAAGATCCTTCATCAAGCACATGCCAATATAAATTATTGATGAAGACATCTTAAAAGCATAAGCAAACTATCAAACACATATTTTGGAAAGCATGCAAAAGTGAAAAAACAAAAATTTAAATCATAGTGCAACAAAAATGACAACTAAGAAAACTAAAATAAAATAATTAAAATGAACATGATAGATCACCCAAGTGATTTGACTCACATTATGCAAGGGACCCCCTATGATACCAATTGAAGTAAAAACATGCATGAGAATCACACAAGAGGGGAGTGCACTAAGGTTTGAAACTATTTTTTAATAAATTTTTTATTATTTTTATTTTTAAAATATTTGCAAAAAGATAAATTTATATTTATAAAAAACTTTGATTTATAAATATATTAATTTTTAATTTTTTATATTTACAATAAAATTTTAAATTATATACAAAATTTTTTAGGTAGTTTTCGTCAAACTAGAACCTATGCCCACCCTTAACTAGTGTTAAGAAAAAAACTTTGCTAATAAAAGGGTTAAAACTTAATGTTTTTATTTATTATTCACTTCCAACTACCGTTATATTTTACTAATGGTTTCGCTGTAGCCTACTATCTTTTCAAGGATCAACAATAGCCTAAGCTTTTATGAGGTCAACTAACTTAGTCTTTCACAGCATGGATCAAGACTCGTGCATTCCCAAATGCTAGGCCACCCAACCTAAAAGTAAAAGATATAGCTAGAAAAACATTTTGGACAAAATTGTACAAAGGTTTCTCTAATTGTTGATAAATATAAAAATTCAGAATGAGTTCAAAATAATGAAGAGAATTAAGAAGAAAAAATCGTTGAAGAATTATGATTAGTTGGAAGAATTTTAAATTTGTAGTAGTTGTAAGTCGTAGGTGCTGTTAAGACAAATTTATGACATTAGAATATTGTGCAGTACTTTTTTGAGATGTTAAAAGCATGTTCATGTTTATTTATTTTTTCATTCACAATGCTTAGATATTTATAAAAAAATCTTTTGTCATAGTCATTAGAATGACAAGTAAACATTATGTAAAAAGTTGCTGCTAAATAGCATAAAATGCTTCTCCAATTAGCTCAAAAAATATTATAAAATGGATACTAATATTGCACATATAATGAGTTTTTGAGCCATTAGGTTGCGATTGACTAGTGCTGTTGCTTCGGCACAAAAGTGTTATACACTATCAAATAAAATGTTGTAAAAGCGGATGTGTTTTGGAAGGTTGGATCGTGATTGATTACATCTCGGTCACTCCATTAATTTAGTTGAGATCTGGATCGTTCAATTAATAAATGATAAAATAAATATTTGATCTAGATTGTATGATTCAAACAGGTCAGATCTAAGCAATAAAATCAAGGATAGATCTTTTCAAATGATTGAAATAAAAATAGTCATTAGATTAGGTCAGATGACATCAAGAACATCGGATCAATGAGTCAGTTAAAATAATTGAAATAGTAACGATTTAATCAACCCAGCAAATGGGTAGTTGGATCTATTGAGCTCATTATTCAATAATGGAGGTGATCTCCACTGTGCAATTGCAAAAATTTGCTATCGAACAGCGTTGAGTGCTATCTGTTTTTGATGCATATGGGCATAATGGATTTTAGTCAAACCTTTAAAGGAATAATAGCTATTTTTAACTCATAAAGATTTTGGTAGATGTTTCACAGGGAGCCTAAATGAGGCTGTCTCCCCCCTTGTGCCCTCAAAAATTTATCACCTACACGTACTCACAGCATAAAGGATTGTATGTGTTTAACCAAATCTGTACTTACTTAGTTCGATTGTTGTCAGCTCTCTACCCATTGCCTTGCCACCAATCGATTCAAGAATTTGTCATTAGGCAGAGTGGGCTCCACCCAATTTGGTTATGACCATTTCCTGAAGCAAACTTTTTGAGTGCTTGCTCGAGCCTGCCCATCGCTTTGCCTTAGGGCGTAGCTTGGGGCGTGGCATATATTTTATTTATTTAGTTAAGAAAATTTTACTAGAATTATTATTTCATGTAATAAAGATTTAATAATCAACCTAATAGAGAATTTGATGATATTATAAAAGTATGATTTTACCAAGAAAAGAATGATTCAAAAATAGAAATATTAATAAACAGTTAAAGTAGTATTTAAAAATATAGTAAAAAATTGTAAAATTGAATCCTATTTATTTACTTGGTCATGAAGATCATTGAATAATTTAGATGCATAAATATGATTTGAATTTAATGTGAAAGGATAGTGCCATAAAATTGACAAGTTAACATTTCATTTCATAGTAAAATAAAACCTTAACAAAGCTTATTTGCATGTCTTCAATCTTTCAAACTTGTTAAACAGTCAAAGATACTAGAAAAACCACTAAATCACCATCTTCAATAGTATATGACTTGTTATTTACATGTAAACCTATTTTATCCTAAACAAGTCCAAAGGAATAAAATGCTAAACATTTAAGACATAACAGATCAATCATAAGGGAGACTCAACAATCTCTCTCTTTGGGTGGTGGCAAGATATAAATACTTGGATAAAAATATAAAAAGTGCAAACATTTATTTAATAAATGATAAGTGGTATAAAATATATATATATATATATATATATATATATATATATATATATATATGCTCTCCCATTATTCATGCTGTCTTTTACTAGATACACCCCCTCATTTTATGACTAATCTAAATTTTATATAAACCATATTCTTTTTCACCCTTTAATACCATCAAATGGAAAATGTAATTCAAAAAATTTTTAATGTACCTAATTATTATCTTATGCTTTATTTTTTTTATCTTTGTTACTTGTAATCCCCTTCTTTAATTCAAGATACAACAATAATTAATTTAAATTTCTATAAAAGTATTTTAGGATTGAGTCATCAAAAAATATATATATTTTTTATCTTTCAAATTCTAAAATCAAGTTAACAAGATCTTTAATGGTCCCTTTTACATAAAAAAAATAATTAAATCAAATAAATTTTCTAGTAAACTATGCGACATTTAAATTCTTAACAATAAATTATAATTGAATCCAATCATATTTTCCCAAAGAATCTGATCAAAGAAGTACAACATTGACTTTTACAAAATTATTCAATTTGTCATGCCACAATTGTGTAAAATATTTACCTTGTTCTATGAAATTAAAATTAACAATAAGCCTAATATGCTTCGATCTTAAAAATTTCTCTTACAAATTGTATCTCCATACAATGATTATAGAGACATTTCATATTAAGTTCTCTATTTTATAATGTATGGAACCCAAGCAAGATTGGGTTGACTACAAACACACATTATGAGAACGTTTATAGTGTCATTCTTAATTGCCCATTTGAAACAAGATTTTGATCTAAAAATATTTTTCTTAATTTTATAATCCTTGATGGTATGCCCTTTTCTACACTAATAGAAGCATGTACTAGTTGAAATGTTTTACATGTTTTTGAAAGAAGACATCCTTAAATTTAGAAAAATGAACATGTGAAGCATAAAAAAAATTTACATGTCAAAGAAAGTACATTTTTATTTTTAAACAAATAATTACATCTTTCAATAATCTAATAACCAATAATCATGTAGTTGTTTTAATCACAAAATTGAAGAATTTCGAATTTTTTCCTCACTTGTTTTCATGAAAAAAATCTAGAATATTGATCTATTCAGTGTAAGACTTTTTTAATTTTTTATGTGCATGCATTGAAGAAGTTAAAACACAAATAAGTTATCTGTAATTATTATCAACAACATCACAAGGCAATGTGCTTACTTCATTCACTTCTCCTTCTTTAAAGTTGTGGAATCAAAATCATTCAAAACATAACATGTTGATTGAAAAGGTTCTTCATCTTCATTCTCTTTTTTTGTCATCTTTCTTTTCATTTCTTTCAATTGTTACAATCTGGTCGAATGTGGCCAGTTTGATAGCAATCATAACATGTTAGTGCCTTCATCTTCTTCCTTCTATTCTTCTTTTGCCAATGCCTATTTATAAAACATTTTGCCAAATTTTGTTCTAAACCTTTAATAGTAAAATTTACCACTTTCTCTAAATCCTAGAAGTGATTGATGCCACATATAAATCTTCAATGCTTGCTATAAATGTGAAAGGTCCCTCGTTTCTTGCTCCATGTGGCTTGCAAGTGGAAGCCTACTGTTCAACCCATCTTTTTACCTCAATTTTGGCCATTAGTAGTTCTCCAAGTAGCTAATCCAACATGACCTTATTTATGACTTTGGCTGTCTTTGTTGCCATGGTAAAATGGTCATACTCTTTGGATAGTATCCTTAGCAGTTTTCTTACAAGTTCTCAATTAGAAAGCACTTTTTTAAGACTTACTAATCCACTAGTAATATTTGTAAATTGCCATAGTCATCTTCTTTATAGTTTCTCCCATCAATTCTAAATAGGTCATAATCATATGCCAGAAAAATTTATTTTAGTTTCTTTTACTTGTGAAGTGCCATCATATATAACTTGTAATTTTTTTGAAACTTCATGTGTGGTATGAGAATTCCTAACATAATTAAATTCATTAGGAGATATATCAATATGACGATAGATTATTGCCCTTAAATTAATTTGCACTATTCTCTAATCACTATTAAGTTCACTAAAACAGTTAATATCATTTATGTATGAATCTCTATTCAAATCACATCATTCTATATGTATTTCCCAATGTCTTAATTAGTTGATTGAATAAAAATTGCAAATATTTTTCCAATATAAATAAAGTTTTCTTTTAAATATGGTGGACAGATTGAAGAAGATCCTTCGTCATGTGTCACAGTAATATTATTCACAGATGAAGACATATTGAAAACTTGAGAAGTAAACTAACAATCACTTATTTTGAAAAGTACACAAAAAAGATAAATAAGAAATTTTAATAAGCGTGCAACCAAAATAAAAATTAAGAAAACTAAAAAAATAATTGAAATGCTAAAAAAATCACCCAAGTAATTTGACTCACAATATGTAAGGAACCCACTCAGATACGAATTGAAGTGAGAACGATTCTACGAATCACATGAAAGAGGGGATTAATTATTGTTTTAAAGTATTTTAACTAATTTTTTTTATTATATTTATTTTTCAATTATTCATTAAAAAACTTATTTTATGTTTATAGAAAACTTTGATTTAAAAATATGTTTATTCATAATTTTTGTATTGAAATTGAAATTTCAAATAAAATTTTCAAATTTTGAAGTTGTTCAATTCAAACTAGAACCAACACTCACGCTTCACTATGGTTCAAAAAAAACTCCATGAATAAAAGAGTTATAATTTAAGGATTTTTTTATGGTTCACATCCAGCCTACTACCTTTTGTAGGTTTAACTATAACCTAGGATTTTAAATTCTCAACTCCAACTTAATTTTTATGAGATCGAATGAAGCTCAGGCTTTCAACTTGTAGCTTCACCCTAAAGAAAAATAAATACAACAAAAAATAAATGTTTAATAAAATCATAAAAAGTTTCCTATGGTTGTAGATAAATATAAAAAATCTCAAAGAGCTAAAAATGATCAATAAAATTTAGAAAATGAATTCTTTGAAGAGTTAGGCTTACTTGAAAAATTTGGAATTTCCATTAATCATATGTTATATGTGTTACTAAAGGTAATGTATTCCAGTAGTAAATTATAAAACCCTATTTAGAGATTTTGAAATCTTATTAACATTAATTTTTTGTTTTATTCATAATTATTCGATATTTGCAGAAAACTTTTTATCATTGCTAATAGAAACATAAGTAAAAGCTATTTGAAAGTTTTCTACAAAGAAACCTAAAAATCCTTACGAAATGTTCCAATAATTACTCTAAAATGACTATGGCAATGTCAAATATAATGGCTTTTTGTTTAGCTCTTAGGCAGGAATGACTGTAAAGGCAAATTTTTTCTATATGGTTGGATTGAGTTTGACTAAATCTCATACACTCTTTCAACACCGATGAGATAAGGATAATTTTAATCATTAGAAAAATTGATATTAGATCTAGAATATAGGGTTTAGATGGGACATATCTTGACCATTAGATTAATGTTAGATTATTTAAAATGGTTCAAAAAAATAGTCGTTCAATGATGTCAGATGAGATCACGATAGTTGGATAGATCAATCGACAGTAGCAGATAAGCTAGTAACAATTCTATCAGCTCAATAAATGCATGATTGGATCTATTAAGTGCACTCTCTAAAGGCGGAGGTGATCTCCACTACCAATAACGAAATTGACAATCACACGTCACAAAGTGCTGTCGGTTTAAATGTACATGGGCACAAGGTATTTTAGTCCCACATTGTCGAGAATGATAGGGGTTAAGAAATTATGAACATTTAGATAGAGGTATCACACCAAACTAAATGAGGTTGGCTGCCCACTTGGGCACGAATAAATTGATCACGTGGGTGTACTCTTATGATAATGGTTTATATTGGTCCAACCCATCCCAAACAAACTTATTTTGAGTGTTTCCTAGTAGCACTCTATCTACTGCCATACTCCACCCACATCAAGAATTTATGAATGACCAAAACTGGTTCGAACTAATTTGGATTAGACCGTTTCCTTACCCAAGGCTTACAAGTGCCTGCTCAGGCCTTTCAGGCCCGACTGATTTTCATTCAGACATGTCTTGGGATGTGGCACAAATTATTTATTTATTTAATAATGAAAATTTTAATAGAATTATTTTTTATGTAATCAAGATTTAATAGTTAACCTAACAAAAAATTTAGAAAAAATAAAAAAGTATGATATAACAAAGTAAAGAATGACTCGAAATTAGAATTCTTAATGAATGGTTAAAGTAAGATTTCAATGACCAAAAGAATTGAGATATTTAGAAATTCAATCTTATTTATTTGCTACAAAAAGAAGATAACTAAATAATTTAGATTCCTAAATATGATTTCAAATTGACACAAAATGAGCTTGCCTAAAAATCAATAAGCTAAAGTTCTATTGTATAATAAAATAGAATATTATCAAACCTGAAGCACATGTCTTGTCTCCTTAAAGCTTACTGAACAATCCAAGATACTTTGAAGACCACTATTCGCCATCTTTAAAAGTGTATGACTTGTTCTTTGAATGCAAATTTGTTTCATATTATACAACACATTAGAATAAAATATTAAAAATTTAAGGCTTGACTATCATTTACATGAGTAACATAACAATCCCCCTCTTTGAAGATGAGAAGACACAAATTTTTAGATAAAAATATAACAAATAAAAACATATATTTAATAAATGATAATGGGGGATATATATATGCCCTCCCATACTTCATGCTTTCTTTTACTACAAGCTCCCCCTTGCTTTATGACTAATAAAAATTTTAATCTGAATAATATTCACACCCCCTTTAACATCATCAAAAGGAAGTTCAATTTACAAAATTTTTATTTTTCCTAATTATTATTTTATGCATTATTTTCTTATCCTTGTTCCATGAAATCCCCTTCTTTATTTCAAGATTCATCAACACATAATTTTAATGTTTTTCGAAATACTTTCTTGATAGACTCAAGAAATAATATATAAATATTTTTGACTTTCTAATTCTCATATGAAATTGAGAAGATTTTTAGTGGTCTCTTTATATTTCATAAAAAACTAATTTAATCAACTAAAGTTTCTAATAAACAATGCAAAATTTCAATTCTTAATAAGAAATTTTAATTGAATCTAATCGTATTTTCACAAGGAATCTTATGAAAGAAATATGATATTGACTTCCTCAAAATTATTGAATTTGTCATCCTATAATTATATAAAATGTCTTCTAAGAACTTAACATTAAAGCTAAGCTTAATCAGTTTCCATCCTAAAAATTTCTCTTACAAATTATATCTTCATACCAAGATTGTAGAGAATCCTTACATTAAGTTCTCTATTCTCAAATGTTAGGAAAGCATGTTAGCTTAGGTTTACTACTAACATTTATTATGAGAGAATTTATAATGTCATTCATTTGAAACAATACTTTGATCTTGAAATATTTTTCTTAATTTTGCAATATTTGATGGTGTGACATTTTCTAAAACAATAAAAGCATGTAATATTTGAAATGTTTTACATGTGTTCAAAAGAAAAACATCCTTATGTTTAAAATAATGAGAACCATATGAAGCATTAAAAAATTTTACATGTCCAAGAAAGTAAATTTTTACTTTCGAACTAGTAATTTCATCTATCAATGAAGATTTCTCAATAATCATGGAATATTTTTCCTCTTAAATTTGAAGTATTTCAATTTGTTTTCTTATTTTCTTTAATGAAAATATCTTAAAGATCTTTTATTTCTAAATTTTTTTTAATGAAAGAAATAATGATTTATGTGTAATTATTTTCAAGAACATCATGGTGTCAAGTCCTTATAACATTCGTTTCTTTTACTTCACTAGATGTGTTGTAATCATTATTTGCCAAGAGCCTTAACATCCTTTCTATCTCTTTATTTAAACTTGTGGAGTTATAACCTTCTAAAACACACCAAGTAGCTTGAAAGGCTTTCTTCTTCTCATTCTCTTCTTTCCCACATCTTTTCTTTTAGTTTCTTTTAGTTGTGGACAATGTGGTATAATATGGCCTAATGGATGACAAACATAACTTCTCGATGCCTTCATCCTCTCCCTTCTTTTCTTCTTCTTCATATTCTTGTTTACAAAACTTTTTGCCAAAATTGTTTGCTGACCTTTAACATGAAAATTTGTCACATCATACAAATCCATCGAAGAGAACATTGCTGAATCTGAATCTTCTTTGCTTGCATTAAATGCAAAAGGTTCCTCTTTTTTTGGTCCATTCATTCACTTAAAAGTGGAAGCTTCCTCTTGAACCCTTCCATTCCTCTCAATTTTGGTCGTTAATAATTCTCCAAGGACATCATCAAACATGAGCTTATTTTTCTTTTAGATACCTTTATCATTGTGGTAAGAGGATCATACTCTTTGGGAAGAATCCTTAGCACTTTTCTTATAAGTTAAGAATTAGAAAGCACTTTTCCAAGATTTTATAATCCATTGTTATATTAATAAATTGCATGAACATCATCATTAAAGTTTCTCCAATATCCATTCTCTATAGCTCATACTTATATGCAACAAGATTTATTTTAGTTTCTTTTACATGTGAAGAGCCTTCATAAGTAATTTCAAATTTTTTTCAAACTTTATGTGCATTCTACAAATTCTTCACTTGATTAAATTCACTTAGTGATATCCTATAATGAATGTAGTTGAGGGCTGTTCCAATGATTTTTGCCATTCTCCTTTGATCACTTCTAAATTCGCTAAAAGGCTTAATTTTAATATTGTATAAATCCTTAGGTAAATCACAAGGTTTAGTAAGTATTTTGTGATGTTTTAAATCAATTTATTGAATAAATATTCTAAATCTTATTTTTTTTAATTTAAATAAAATTGACCTGTAAATAATGGTGGACAAACTAAAGAAGATTCTTCATCAAGTGTCGCATCAATATGAACCATGGATGAAGAAAAATTGAAGACTTAAGAACGGAACTAATAAACACGTATCTGGAAAAGAACATATATGTGATAAAAAAGAAATTTAGGTTGGCATGCAACAAAAATGATAAATAAGAAAACTAAAAAAATTAAAATACATATGATGGATCACCCAAGTGTTTTAACTCACTTTATGTAAAGTACTGCTCTTATACCAATTAAAGTTAAAATAAGTGTGCAAATCACACAAGAATGGGATGAACTAATGTTAAATTATTTTTGCTAATTTCTTTTGTTGTATTTAATTTCTAAATATTCATTATAATAATAGCTTTTTGTTTATAAATTTTTTTTTTATAAATATATTAACAAAATTGTTTAAGTGATTTAGTTCAAACTAAAACCTCTGTCCAACCCCGATCGAGGTTGAGCAAAAATTCCACTAATAAAAGGGTTATAACTTGAGTTTTTTTCTTTATAGTTCACCTCTGACCTATATGAGGCTTTCCACTGTGGTTCACTTCAAAAATACTAGATGTAACTGGTTCAACTATAACCCATGCTCTTAAAAGTATAACCATTGCTGGTTTTTTTATGAGATCAAACTAAGCATGGGCTTTTGCAAATGTTGGGCTATCTAACCAAAAAGAAAAAACTACAAGAAGAAACTTTTTTTGAAAAATTGTACAAATTTTCTTCTGCTTATTGATAAATATAAAAATGACAAAGAGCTCAAAACGATGAAGAAAGTTAAGAAAACAAAAGCATGAAAGAATTTGACTAAACTTGAACAATTTGGAATTTCTAGTAGCCTAAATCGTAAGTGTTGCTAAGGAAATTTTTGCAAGTAGAATATTATAGAGGCCTTCTTTGAGATGGAAAATCCTTTTTCATGTTCATTTCTTATTTCATTCAAAATTTTTAGGTATTTAAAGAAAAAGTTGACATGAAAGACAAGTAAACTCTGTTTGAAAAGCTTTTATCAAATAGCCTAAAATACTTTTCCAAATGACTCATTATATATTCTAAAATGGCTTTTATAATGGCCTATATAACTATCAATTATTTACTAGTTAAACAGGGTTGACTTGAGCTGTGAATCTGCACTAAAAAAGACCTTGATCATCCAATTCAGCATTTTAATGGTGGATATGTTCTTGATGGTTAGATTAAGCTTGATTAGAGGCAAATTGTAGGATTCAAACACGAGAGATCTCAACATCAGATCAAAGATAGATTATTTCAAACAGTGGAGCAAAAAATAGCTATCTGATGATGTCTAAAGAGATGATTACCATTGGATGCATTATTTGGTTATAATGGATAATGCAGTATGCATTTGATCAAATCATAAAAAGGACTTATGGGTCCATTAAGCTCACTAATTAAAGGTAGAGGTAATCTACTCCGTGTGATCGTGAAAATGAGCAATCAAAACGTGTAAAGTGCTATCTGTTTCAAAAGAAGATGGGCACAAGTGATTTTCATCCAAAATTCTAAGGAATAATAGTCGTTTGGAATTTATAGACATGCAGGCAAAGATTTTGCACATATCCTAAATGAGGGTATCTCCTCCTTATGTTGGAAAGAAATGATCGCTTCCATGTACTCGTAACGTACAGATTTATACAGGCTCGACCCAAGCCGTATGTATTTATTTCAAGTGTTTGTTGGCTCTCTATCCACTAAGTTACCCAATGCAATCCAAGAATTTGTCGTCTGGTAGAACAGGCTTGATCAAATTTTCTTTTGAGCATTTCCTGACCCAAAACTTGCGAGCGCTTCCTCATGCCTACCTATTGCTTGGGAATATGAAATGAATATGAAAATATAATTTAACAAAGAAATAAATGTCAAAAAAAGAATTATAAATAAATTGTTCAAGTAAGATTTGAAACTCAAAAAGAATTGAGTTATTGAAAAATTTAATTCTATTTATTTGTTAAATCAAGAAGATGATTAAATAATTTTGATTCTGAAATATTATTAGAAATTTATAGAAAATGAGATTGCCTTAAAATCAATATGTTAAAATTCTAATTCATTGTAAAGAAAAACCTTATAAAAGCTAATACGTATGTCTTCAATCCTTAAAACATACTGAACACTGTAAGGTACCTCGAAGACCATTGATTCAATATCTTCAAAAGTGTATGGATTGTACTTTAAATGAATACTTGCTTCTCATTAAATTAGCATATTAGAATAAAATATTAAGCATTTAAGGCATGACATATCAATCACAAGAGTGACTCCATAATTCCCTTATTTTGATGATGACAATACATAAATGTTTAGATAAAAATATAGCTAGCAAAAAAATATATTTAATAAATAATAATATGAATTAAAAATAATATATATATACTCACCCTTACTTCATGCTCTCTTTTTACCACATGCACCCCAAAGTTTATGACTAATCTAAATTTTATCTAAATCATATTCATTCTTCCCCTTCAACACCATCAAAGAGAAAGTAAAATTTATGCAATTTTTATTTTATGTAATTATTAAATTATGCATTATTTTCCTGCCCTTGCAATCACCTTCTTTAATTAAAGATTCATTGACACATAATTTATGTTTTTTATTAAATAATTTTATGATTAAATCATCAAACAATATATATATATATATATATATTTATCTTTCTAAGTTTCTAATCATATTAACAAAATTTTTTATATTTACTTTTCATTACAATAAAAATAAACTCATTAAATAAATTAAATTTTCTCATAAGCTATAAAATATTTGCAAGGACAAATGCTTACGTCAATAACTTTTTTCCCTAGGTGCACTTAAATCATGATTTTTCATGAAGCACAACATCCCTTTGTCCTCAATTTTTGAGGTAGTACCATTAGAATCTTCCAAAACATTCCATGTTGCTCAAAAAGCTTTCTTCTTCTTCATTCTCTTATTTTCCTTAAAGAATGTTTTAGTTTCTTTGAGTTGCGGACAATCTCATCTTAGATGTTAAATATGACAGCAAGCACAACCTCTTGTTGCCTTCATCTTAACACTTCTATTCTTCTTATTTACAACACTTTTTGCCAAATTTTTTATGAACATTTATCATGAAAATTTACAATTTCCACCAAATCCATAGGAGAGATCGATGTCCCATATTAGTTTTCCTTGCTTGCCTTAAATGCTAATGGTTTCGAGCTTCATGCTTCATGCTTTGGCTTGCAAGCAAAAAACTCTTCTTCAACCCCACTATTCATCTTAGTTTTAGTCATTAACAATTTTCCAAGTAACTTTTCCAACTTAGGCTTATTTATATCTTTGGTCAACCTTTTGGTCATGGTAAGAGGATCACACTCTTCGGTCAGAATCCTTAACACTTTTCTTATAAGTTCTACATTAGAAAGAACTTTTCCAAGTATTGTTGATCGATTAGTTATATCGGTAAATCACATAAACATCTTCCTTATAGTTTCTCCCATATCCATTCTCAATAGTTCATATTGATGTGTAAGAAAATTTATTTTAGTTTCTTTTACTTGTGGAGTGTCGTCATCTGTAACTTCTAATTTTTTTCAAATTTCATGTGCGGCATGGAAACTCATAACTTTATTTAATTCACTTGGACATATGCCACAATGAACATAGTTCAGTGCTCTTTCATTGAGTTATGTCATTCTCATTTGATCACTACTAAGTTCATTATTAGACAATTTCTATTTTGTATGAATCTCAAGATAAATCATATGGTTTAGTAAGTATTTTCCAAAGTTTTAAATCAATTGATTCAATAAAAATTCTAAGTCTACTTTTCCAATATAAATGAAATTAACCCTTAAATATGGTGTACTGACTAAAGAAGATTCTTCATCAAGTGTGGCATCAATATCAATCATCGATGAAGACATATTATAACTTAAGAACTAAACAAACAAATGTATATTTTGGAAAGCACACAAATGAGATAAATAAGAAATTTAAAAAAGTGTGCAATAGAAATGATAATTAAGAAAACTAAGAAACAAAAATTGAAATGCACTTGATGGATCACCCATGTGATTAGACTCACTTTATGTAAGGAACCTACTCCTATACCAATTGAAGTGAAAAATAGTGTGTGAATCCCACGAGTAGAAGGTGAATTATTATTTTAAACTACTTTTTTTTAATTTTTTATTGTATTTACTTTTAAAATATTAGTTAAAAATAATTATTTTTACATTTTAAAAATTAATTTAAAAATATATTAATCTATAATTTTTATAAAAAAAATAAAAGTTAAAATGGTATAACAAAAATTTTAGGTAGTTTGGTTAAAATTCGAACCTACGTGCACTCCCAGTCAAGCTCAAGAAAAAAACTCAACTAATAAATGGGTCAAAACATGAGGTTTTTCTTTATGATTCATCTTCAACCTGCTTGAGATTTTTTCTTACGACTCACCTCTAACCTACCAGTTTTTATGGGTTCAACAATAACGTGGCCTTTAACTAGGCCAACTCGAACTCAATTTTTTACAAGATCAAACAAAACTCAGGCTTTCAAAAATGTCGTGTCACCCAACCCAATAGAAAAACAAAAATAAAACAAGAAATTATTTTTTTAATAAATTGGTACAAATTTTTCTTATATACAAATGCACAAATTGTTAATAACTATGAAGAGAATTAAGAGAATAAAGGGTTAGAATTATTGGGTTGAGCTAAAAGAGATTTCAATTTCTAGTACTGATAAGTTGTAGGTGCTAGGGAAATTTATGCTAATATAATTTGGTACGATCCTTCTTTGAGTTGTTAAAACCTTGTTCACAATCATTTTTTATTTCATTCATAATGATTAGGTATCTACCAAAAAGATTCTCGTAGCCTTTAAAAAGACAAGTGAAAGCTGTTTGAAAAGCTGCTACAAAAAAGCTAAAATTGATTTTCCTAATGAGATCAAAAAAGACATTTCTACATATAACAATTACTTTTTTATCCATTAGATCGAATTTATTGGAGCCATTGGATCGACTCAAAAGAGATGTCTACAATATGATCAAATGCTATGAATTTGGATGTGTTCTAGAAGGTTGGATCGAGCTTTGTTTTATCTTTGTCACTTGATAAATTGAGATTAGTTCTTGATTGTTTGATTAATCAATGACAAAAGTGTTATTAGATTTAGACCTTAGGATTAAAATAAGAGAGATTTGCATCTTCAAATCAAAGATAGATTATTTGAAACAGAAAAAATAGTCATAAGATGAAATCAAACAAGATCACAGTCGTCAAAATGAATAAATCTACTAGGTTGGGTGAAGATAATTGAATAATTTAAAGGAGTAAATATGATTTAGAATTGACATTAAAGAAGAGTACTTAAGTCAACAAGCTAACGTTCTATTTTATAGTAAAATAAAACTTTATCAAAGCTGATGTGCATGTCTTCAATCTTTGAAATTTATTGAATACTCAAAGGTACTTCAAAAATCGCTAATTCACCTTCTTTAAAAGTACATGACTTATTCTTTGCATGTGAACCAATGTTATACTAAGCAAGCTCATTAGAATAAAATCATAAATATTTAAGGCCTAACTTATTAAACATAAGCATGACTCAATAATCTCTCCTTTTTTATGATGACAAGATAGTAATGTTTAGAAAAAAATAAAATAAGCAAAGATATCCTTTTCATAATTTATACAAGGTAGTTAAAATAAAATATACATGCTTTATGATACTTTATGCTCCCCTTTACTACATGCTCCCTAACTCTATGACTAACATAAATTTTATCTAGATCATGTTAATTCTCCTATTATAACGACATCAATAGGTAAGTGAGGTTTAGACAATTTTTGCTTTACAAAATCATTATGTTTTACAATATTTTCTTATCTTTGTTCATTGAGATCTCCTTCTTTGTAATTCAAGATTCATCAACATGTAATTTAATTTTTTTATTAAAGATTTTCATGATTGACTCATCAATCATAACATCTTCATCACTTCACCTTTTTGCATGTTTTCTTCTTTGCAAATTCCTATTTACAAAACTTTTTAGCAAATTTTTTGGTAGTCCTTTAACATGAAAATTTACCACTTCCACCAAATCCATAAAAGTGATTGATGTAGCATCTAGAGTTTCCTTGCTTGTTTTAAATGCCAATGATTTCTCTTTTCATGCTCCATGCTTTGGCTTACAAGTGGAAGCCTGCTCCTCAACCCTTTTCTTCATCTCAATTTTCGCCATCAATAATTCTCCAAGTAGCACATCCAACATGACTTTATTTATGTCTTCCACTACATTTATTATCCTGGCGTTAGAATCACACTCTTTGGGTAGAGTCCTTAGAAAGAAACCACTTTTCCAAGAAACACTAATCCATTAGTGATATTAGAAAATCAAATAAATGTCGTTTTTAAAGTTTCTTCAATATCCATTCTAAGTAGCTCAAAAGCATTTCTAAGAAGATTTATTTTTAATTTCTTTTACATTTTATGTACCTTGATAAGTAAATTCTAATTTTTTGCAAACTTCATATGTGGTATGCAAATTCATAACTTAATTAAATTAACATGGAGATTTGCCACCATGATTGTATTTGGGGTGTCTTCCATTGAGTTGAGCCATTCTCTTTTGGTCACTTCTATTTCACTAAAAGGCTTAATTTCAATTGTGTATGAATCTCAAGGTAAATCACATTATTTAGTAAGTCTTTTCTAGTCTTCTAAATCAATTTGTTGAATAACAATTCTAAATCTATTTTTCCAATATAACTAAATTTCACCTTTTTATAATGGTGGACTAACTCGAGTAGATCCTTCATCAAGTGTCACACTAGTATCAATCAAGGATGAATACATTTTCAAAACTTAAGAAGTAAGCTAATAAACACATATATTTCAAAGCACAATAAATTGATAAAAGAGAAATTTAGATCATTGTGTAACATAAATGACAATTAAAAAACCTAAACTAAATAATTGAAATGCACCAAATGCATGACCCAAGAGATTTGACTCACTTTATGTAAGGAACCCACTACGATACAAAATGAAGTGAAAATAAGTGTATGAATCTCATAAGAGGGGTTAAATGTTGTTTTAAACTTTTTTTGCTCATTTTTTTATTGCATTATTTTTTCAAATTTTAGTTATAAAAATGATTTTATGTTTATGAAAAACTTTGATTAACAAATATATTGATTTATAATTTATATAATGAAAATAAAACTTGAAATGATGCACCAAATGTTTTAAGGGGGTTGGTTTAAACAAGAATTGATGTCCAATCAAACCTGAGTTTAGGAAAAGATCTACTAATAAAAGGGTTACAACTTGAGATTTTCTTTAACATTCATCTCAAACTTGCTTGATGTTTTTACCAACAGTTCACCTCCAGCCTAATTGCTTTTATGGGTTCAACTACAACCCAAACATTTAAGAACTTAACCATAACTCTATTTTATATGAGATCAAACTAAGCCAAGGTTTTCACAAATGTTGGGCCATAAAACCCAGAAGAAAAACAAAAATATAGCAACAAAATGAAAGCTTGTTTGTAAATATAAAAAGGCGGTACAGTTCAAAATGTTGAAGAGAATTAAGGGAATAAAAGCTTAGAAGAGTTTGGATTAGCTGGAAGAATTTGGAATTTCTAAAAGTTATAAGCAGTAGGTGCTGCAAAAGAAAAATCACTATAGTATAATATTTTGTGGCACTTCTTGGAGGGTTTAAAATCTTGTTCCATTTAATTTGTTATGTAATTCATAATTGTTAGGTATCTATGAAAAACGTTTTGTCATAGTCAATAGAAAGAAAAGTTAAAGCTTCATGAAAAGATGATGCCCAAAAAGCTAAAATGCTTTTCCAAATGGTTTAGAAATTATTCTACAATGGCCGCTGCATTGGAATATATAAAAGTTAGTTATTTAGCCATTAGGTAGGATTGATTGGAGCCTTTAGATAGGCACCAAAGAGATCTCGACCGTTCTATGAAACACTGTAAAGAGGGACATCTTCTAGATGGTTGGATCGAGCTTAACTAGATCTCAATCACTCGATCCATTCATACATTATCTTGATTATTTGCTTAATCAATAGTAAAATAGGTATTAGATTTGGATCATAAGATTCAAAGAAGAGACATCTAAGCAATTAGTTCATGGATTTACTATTAGAAAAGATAGAAATAGAAATCGTCATCCCAAGAAGTTAGATAAGATCAAGACCATCAAATTGATCAATTGGTTATAGTAAATGAACAACTAACCATCTGATCAGCTTATCAAATAGATGGTTTAATCTATGATGCTTATTATTTAAAGAAAGAGTTTATCTCCATCATACATTCACAAAATTGATCACTTGGTCAAACTCATAGCATGCTAATTTTTACTTGTCTGACCTGACCTATACATTCTTAGTTTGACTGTTTCCTAGCTCTCTATCCACTTCCTTACCCTGGTTTAGGAATTCTTTGTCCATTTGAATGGGCTCAACCAAATTTGGTTCCCATTATTTCCTAACCAAAGTCTTGTTTGTTCTTGGTTGGGTCTGGCTAGCTCCACATCTTTACATTCGAGAACAACTTGGGATGTGGCATAAATTTTTTTATTTATTAAATTATAAAAAATTTAATAGAATTCTTATTTGATGTAATAAATATTTAATAATCAACTTAACATAATGTTTAGAAAGAATATATAAAATTATGACTTAACCAAGGAAGGAATGAACCAAAATAGACTTATCAGCAAATGTTATTGGTAGGCTATGAATCACAAAAAAATTGACATATTAAAACTTTGAATCCTATTTATTTTGCTAAATCAAGAAGATGATTAAATAATTTGGATTCCTAAATATGATATGAAATAAGTACGAAATAAGTGTATCATAGATCAACAAGCTGACATTTCATTTCATAGTAAAATAAAAACTTATCAAAGTTGATGTGCATGTCTTCATGCCTTAAAACTTGTTGAACACTCCAAGGTACATTAAAGAGAACTAATTCACTATCTTCAAAGTGTATGATTTATTCTTTACATGTAAATCTATTCCAAGCTAAACAAACATATTAGAATAAAATGCTAAACATTTGAGACTTGAGTCATTAAATAATAGGTAAGAATCTATTATCTCCCCTTTTGATGATGATAGGACATAAATGTTTACAAGAAAATATAACATGTAAAAATATATATTTAATTAATTATAAGAGGTTTGAAAAATAAAATATATAATCTATCCCTTGCTACATACTATCTTTTACTACATGTTCATCCTCACTTTATTACATATCTAAGTTTTATCACAACGTTGACACCATTAAAAGAGAAGTGTAATTTATACAATTATATTTTCCAAATTATAATATTATGAATTATTTGCTTTTCTTTGTTCCTTGTAATCCAATGTTTTAATTCAAGAGTCATCAACATTATTTAAATTTTTATTAAGATTTTTATGACTAAGTTATTAAAAAATATATATTTGTTTATCTTTCTACTTCTCAAATCAAATTAACAAAATTTTTAACCATCTCTTTTTCTTAGAAAAGATAAATTATTAAATCAAATATAAACTATACAACATCTCAATTCTTAGTAAGAAATTTTAAGTGAATACAATCATATTTTCTAAAAGAATCTCATGAAAGAACAATGATATCACTTCTCATTGTTAGTGAGTTTGTCGACAGTCGTAAAGAATGTCTACCTTACTCTAAGATATTAAATTTAACACTGTATAATAAATTTCCATCTTAAAAATTTCTCTTAAAAATTGTATCTCGATACTATAATATTAGAGACACCTTTTATTAAGTTGTCAATTCCCTAATCTTAGGAAGCCAACCAAGCCTAGATTTTCTACTAACATTCATTATGAGGGCAATTATACTAGCATTTTTAATTACCTATTTGAAACATCATTTTCAACAAGAAATATTCTTCTTAATTTTACAATCCCTGATTGTATGACCTTTCTAACAACAACTCAAGTACAAAATATTAGAAAGTTTTTGTATGTGCTCAAAAGAAGGCATATCTTTATGTTTAGAAAATTGAATGCCATACAAGCATAAAAAACGTTACATGTTCATAAAAGTAAATTTTTTTAAACAAGTAATTTCATGTTCTAATAAAGTTTTCTAAATAATCATGGAATATTTCTCATCACAATTAAAGAATTTCTAATTTTTAAACATATTCTTTCATAAAAAAATCTAGAAGATTGATCTTTTCTTAGTATAACTTATTTAATATTTTATATGCAAACGTTAAAGAAGTTAAATCACTAATCAGTTTTTTATAATTATTTTGATGAACATCGTGAGGCCAAATTCTTACTTCACTCGCTTCTCTTTCTTCAGAAGATGTGCTTGAATCATCATCTGCCATGAAACATGACATATGTTTCGTCTATTTATTTGAAGTTGTGGAATCATAATCCTTCGAAACATTCCAAGTAACATGAAAACCTTTCTTCTTCCTCATTCTCTTTTTTTTCTAATCTTTTCTTTTATTTTCTTTATGTTGTGGACAATTTGGTCTAATATGGTCAGTTTGACCAGAATCATAACATTTTGATGCCATCATCTTCTCTGTCCTCTTCTTTTGACAATTTCTTTTTACAAAACGTTTAACCAAAATTTTTGTTGATCCTTTAACATGATAGTTTACCACTTCCTCCAAATCCATTGAAGAGATTGATGCTAGATCTGAACTTTCCTTCCTTGCATTAAAAGCCAAAGGTTCCTCTTTTCTTGCTCCATGCTTTTGCTTACAAGTGGAAGGCCCCCTTTCAACCCTTCTATTCATCTTAATTTCTATTTTGCAAGTAACTCATCCAACAGGAGCTTATTTATGTCTTTGGCTACATTTGTTACCATGGAAGGATCACTTTTACAAGAATCATTATCACTTTTCTTAAAAATTTGGCATTACAAAAAAGTTTTCTAAGATAAGCTAATCCATTAGTAATATTAATAGATTGTATAAACATCTTTTTTATCATTTCTCCTAAATCCATTCTAACATGCTCATAATTATGTGTAAGAAGAATTATTTTTTTTTAGTTACTTGTGAAGTGCCATCATAAGTAACTTCAAATTTTTCTAAACTTCATGTGTGGCACTCTGATTCATAACATGATTAAATTCACTTGAAGATATATCATAATGAAGGTACTTAAGTGCTCTTGTTTTAAGTTGTGTCATTCTCCTTTCATCTCTAATAAGTTAACCAAAAGGCTTAATTTCACTTATGTATGAATCTCTAGGTAAATTGCATGGTTTTGTAAGTATTTCCCATAATTCTACATCAATTTATTGAATAAAAATTCTAAATCTATTTTTTCAATATAAATAAAATTTACCCTTAAATAATAGGGAACAGACTTAAGAAGATTGTTCATCAAGTGTCGCGCTAATATCAATCACTAATGAAGACAGATTTAAAATTTAAAAAATAAACTAATAAACACGTATCTTGAAAATCACACAAAAGTGGTAAAAAAATTTCAATTAACGTGCAACTAGAATTATAATTAAGTAAACTAAAAAAATAATTGTAACACACACCGCATAGCTCTTATGTGATCTGAAAGAAATTGAAATGAAATCGAGTGTGTCAATCTGATAAGTGGGGGGTGGGGGAGAATTATGATTTTAAATTTTTTTTCTAATTTTTTTATTGTATTTATTTTTCATATAGTTGTTCAAAAAATTTAATGTTTATTAAAAATTTTTATTTACAAATATATTAATTTATTATATTTATAATAAAAATAAATGTTGAAATGGTACATCGATATTTTTAGGTTGTTCAGTTCAAACTTAAACCTACATCCACCTCTATCCTGATCAAGAGAAAACAATACTAATAAAATGGTTATAAGTTAGGGATTTTCTCCACATTTCACATCTAACTTGAGATGTTTTGTTATGGTTCACATCTAACCTACTAGCTTTTGTGGGTTCAACTATATCCTTGGCTTCTGTCAAATCAAGCTTAACTAAATTTTTTATGAGATCAAACCATACTTAAGGTTTAACAAATTTTAAGCCACCCAACTCAAAAGAAATGCAAAAATTAAGCAAAACTCTTTTGATAAAATCACAAAATTTTCCTTTTTTTGTTGATAAATGTAAAAATGCTTAAAGAGTTTGAAATGATGAAGGGAATTGAGAAAATGAAAGCTTAGAAGGAGTAAGCATAGGTGGAAGAATTTTGAATTTCGATTAGTCATGACGTAGGTACTACCATAGGAAATTTATGCTAGCAGAATATTGTGCAACACTTTCTTAAAGATAATAAAATTTTCTTAGCATTCATTTGTTATTTCATTCAAAGTGGATAGGTATTTATAGAAAGACAAGTAAAAGGTTTTTGAAAACCACTTACCAAATAACCTAAAATGATTTCCATACAACTCAAAAATTTTCTAAAACAGCTATTAAAATGACATGTATATTGGCTAGTTATTTAGCCATTTGGTGGGATTAAGTAGATCAGTTGGAATGACACAAAAGAGATCTCAATCGTTCCATTAAATGCTATAAAGCTGGATTTGTTCTCGACGGTTCAATCAAGATATATTAGATCTTTGTCACTCGATCAATTTAAATAATATTAAGATTGCTTGATTAATTAGTGATAAATTTTGTGTTAGATATTCACCATGAGATTCAAATACGAGAGATTTTTGCCATAAGATCAAGTATAGATTATTTTAAATGGCAAAAATAAAAATAGCAATCTAATGAAGTCAGATGAGATCCCTTCCATTGGATGGATAAATCAATTACAACACGTGAAGAAGTAACCATCTGATCGATTAAACAAATGGACCGCTACATCTATTAAGCTCACTATTTAAAGGCAATGGTGATCTCCACTGTGTGATCAGAAAAATGTGTGATTGGAATTCGATAGGTGCTCTAGGTTTTGGATGCATGCAGGCAGAAGGGATTTTAGGCCCACATTATCATCAATGATAGCCATATGGAATTTATAAACATTTGAGCAAATGTTTCATGCAAAGCCTACATAAGGTTTGCTTCCCCCTTGTGCACTATAAAATTGATTACTTAGGAGTATTCATAGCATGCAGTTTATACGGGTCTAACCCCACCAATACGTCCTTCATATTGGTGTTGCCCAACACATTATCCACAACCATGCTCACCCAATTCAAGAATTCAACGTTAAGTGGAATGGGATTAACCCAACTTGGTTATAACTTTTCTTGATGCAAGGCTTATCAATGCTTCCTCGGGCCTTCCCATCGCCTTGCATTCTTGCACAGTTTTAGATGTGGCAAAATTTTTTTATTTATTTAATTGTGAAAATTACAATACAATTATTTTTGTATATAGTCAAGATTAAATAATCAGTCTAACATTGAATTTAGTAGGAATACAAAAGTATCACTTAACTAAAGAAAGAATCATTCTTTAGTGACTCACAAAGCAATTTTCTCATATATTTTATCTCATTTATTTAATTATTTTGCTTTAATTTAGTTTTTTTTTTGTAAAGCTCTAGTTCTTCTCATGTGCGATCTTTACATAATTTTGATTTATTTGTATTAAGTTATTTCAACTTATCCATATTCAAAATAATTTTATATTTATTTATTTATAAAATAATAACTTGTTATTGATTATATTTATTTTTTTAAAATTCATCATAATTTCTATCAAGGTTTAATCGAGAGGGAAAAAAATCATCGAACTTGACTCAATGAGCTATATCAAATTATAAATTTATTTATATATTTTAAAGTATTTTTCTCATTATTTTCTTTTATTTTACAAGATATTTAGGTTCACACATTATCTAACGAGCATATACACTACACTCCATCTCCTTAGTCTCCTTGAAATAAATGTTCCAAAAAAATTTATCTAATTTCTATAAATGTCTCACTTTGAAGTTCTTATATTACAATGTAGCTCAACCCTCCTTCGTGTGACCTTTAGATGGCTTTCATTTAGTTATATTAAATTACTTTAATTTACCAAATTTAAACATTATTATAAATTTAATTAATTTTAAAATAATAATTTATTATTATTTATGATTATTTGTTTTGAAAATTCATAGTTAATCAAAAAGGAATCCCATTGAGATGATACAGAGGTCATTGGACTCATCATTATGAGATGTGTCCAACAAAATATTCCTTTCTAGGTTATTCATTGTTTTAGTTTCTACAATTCTCATAGGTTTTTTTTAGAAATTTATATTTTTTTATCGAACTCCATAATATTTTGCAATACAACTCTGACATATAATTTATCTCTTTTAAAAAAATTTTAAGCTTGGATTTGGTTATATTAGTAAGGCTCTTACATCACTTTTATTTTGTAGTATAAGATTACTTGAATCAATCATTTTAGGATTAATGGATATTTACTTAATATAAAAGTAATAATTTATTATTATTAATGTTAATTGAGTTTAAAAATTTGCAATAATTCTAAATTTGGTTCTATATTGAAAAAAGTTATTACAATCACCCTAATAAGCTCTATCCAATTAAATATTTATTTTATTTTTTTAATTTTAATTTTTTATAGTTTTTGCATATTTTAGGAGATATTTTGATTTATGCATAATTTGATTGTTAAGGATGTTACATTATATCTTTTATGTATCTTGGAATGCAACTTTGTCACATAATTTATCTCATTTTTATAAAATTTAAATTTAGATTTGCTTATATTACTAAATAATTCCAATTGTCCTATCATGCGACCTTTACAATATTTTGATTTACTTATAATAAACTGTTTCAATTTATCATGCTTTAGCCTTGAGATATATTAATTTGATGACAAAATAATAATTTATCATTATTTCTGCTTATTTATTTCTATAATTCATATAAATTCCCAATGAGATCTGATCAAGGAAAAATAAATGTTGTTAGACTTAAGCTCGAAAAGCATTATAGAATTAAATAACCTTCTTTTACATTTTTTTAAATATTTTTAATTTTTAAGAACTTTGTGATATTTTACAAAACATTTTCATTCATACTTCAATTGATAATTGAATATGTTACGCAATCTCCAAGGTCTCTTTAAAACACTTGCTTATACATTTTGTGTGATTTCATCTAATTATTATTACTTTGTCGTTGTATTATAATGTAACTCTAAATCTTTAATTAAGTAACATATATAACACTTTGATTTGGTTATGATTGCTTGAATTTATTAAATTTAAGATTTAATAAATATTCACTTAAAACTAAAATAATCAATTATTATTAATTATGCATATTTAATTTTGTAATTTACAATAATTTCAAACAAAGTGTGATCCTGATGAAATAAACATTAATTGACTCACACTATAAAGCTTAATGCATTTAAATATTCACTTTTACATTTTTAAATGTCTAATTTTTTATTAATTTTGTATGCATCATGTTAAACTTATTTTTACTTGAAATGATGTTTGAGAATATTATATTCTATCTCCTTAGTACCATGGACTTGAATTTTATTGTATAATTTATCTCATTTTTTAAAAAAATTTCTTTGAGTTTGTCATATTAAATGGTCCAATTAGGTCAAAAGAAATGTGGTTGGATGTTTCTAAATGAGTTATATCTAATTAAATATATAATTTCAAATTTTACATATTTTTTCTCTAGCATTGGTATAATTTCAAGGCATTTCAATTTTTATGTAATTTGATATTCAAAGGTGCTACACTTTCTATTCTTAGCATCTCGAAGTTAAACTTTCTAAAATGCTTTATCTCACTTCAGTAAATATATATTTTTTAATTTTGGTATATTACTATTAAACTTTAATTCTTTTATCATGTGACATTGGCATCACTTTGATTTGGTCATACATAATTACATAAATTTATCTTAAATTAACTTTAATATAAATTCACTTAATAATAAAATAATAATTTGTTATTGTTTAGGATTATTTAATTTAGTAATTGAGTAATTCCAAAGGAGGAACAATCGAGATGTAAAAGAGCTTTCTACTTGATTATACGAGCTCTATCGAATTAAATTTTTTTCTATAGTTTTTAATATATTATTTTTATGATTTTTGATATGTTTTAAGAGACTCTTTTACTTGATCTAGATTTCACTATTGAGGATGCTAGACACAATTCATTTAGAATATTGGAATGGAACTTTCTTTTGTAATACAACCCATTACTTTACATATGCTACTTGATTTGGATATATTACTAATCTACTCTAAATTTCCTATCATATGACCTTTATATTAGTCGATTTTGTTTATTACGTTGCTTCCATTTATCTTACTTCAACTTTATTACATAATTATTAAATTTTAAAATAATAATGTATTATTATTTATGTATATACGTTTTATGAAATTTAGTAATTCCAAATGATATGTAATTGTGACCCAACAAATGTTTTTTGACTCCTGAATCGACTGAATCCATTTAAATATTCAATTTTACAATTTTAGAACAATATTTTCTATAGCTTTGAGATGCTTCACAAAACATTTCAATTCACACATGATTTAATGATCGAGGATTTTACATTAGTTTTCTTTATTATCTTAGAATGCAATTTTCTTTAACAAGTTATCCGATTTCCATAATATTTTGTTCTAATTTAGATATATTATTTGTTACTATAAATCACCTCTCTTATGACCATTTTATTACCTTCATTTTATTAACTATTTCTTCGATTTGACTCAATAAAATTTTAATACATAAACTTAATATTAAAATAATAATTTATTATTAGTTATACTTATTTAATTTTATAATTTATAGAAATTCGAAACAATGTATTGTTAAGAAAAAGGATATGTCATTGGATATTGAAATTTAATTCTTAATTTAAAATTTTATGCATTTTATTTTCAATGGCATTTGTTTACTTTGTAAGATATTTCAATTCTTACATGGTTTAATGATCAAGAATGCTATAATTGACAACCTTAGTATCTTGGAATTGAAATTTCCAATACAACTATCTTATTATTTCAAATACTTTGTTTTGATTTGGTTTTATTACTATGAAACTCTATGCCTCTTATAAATTGACCTTTAAATTAAATTGATTTGAATGCATTATAATGTTTTACCTTATATTTCTTTTATATTTAATATATATTTATTCAGTATTTAAATAATTATTTATTGTTTTTTTGTGGTTGTAAAGTTTAGTAAGTCTTAGTATTTTCAAGACGGGTATTATTGTGGCAAAATAGGCCAAATTAGCCATTAATATTACACAATTTGAACGTTGTTTTAGTTAAAAAATATTATGTAATTAAATGTTATAGTAGCTCAAAATAATGACTAAAATGTGAATTTCATAGAAGCTTTTCGATTAGGAAGCTACTAGACCATTTGATTATGAAAATTGCATGATTGGATGGATTACAATAAACTAGCACTGTTTAGAAATATGGAATTAATCTAGGCTGCTACATCTGGTTAGTGATCTAACTATTGCATTTAGATACTATGTGTAGAATAAACAAATACAAATAAGTGTTTAAAAATTGTAGTGGGAATCACCATTCAATCATAAAATTCTATGACATGTTTGCTATGGCTTCTGTCATAATTCAATAGGAAATAGTTAACAATTAGTGGAGTTTTCATGCTACAATACAAAATTTAGTTGATAAAAATTGTAGTTAAAGCTTTTTGTGATAGCAATAGTTAGCAAATTTGGGGTTGGCAACCACCTAGCTTGCTTAAGAGACCTACTCTAGTGCATGCCAGAGCTGCAACTATTCCAGATTTATGAATGTGGGATCGATGACACAATAAAAAAAGTTGTGATTTTTACTTTTTAAATTATTATTACATTTTTTACTAATAAATCAAAAGAGTTATAACATATTTTTTGCAATATATTAAATTGGTATTTAAAAGATACTATTGATGTAAAATGGTGGTCAAGATAATCAACTTTGTTGGTTAAAAAAATATTAGAAACCTCAAGGTCATTCTAAGATTAATTTGAATCAAATTTCTGTGTGTTATAATAAATATTTCAATTAATCCTAAAAATCTAATAATAATAGAATTGAAATACCTAAACTAATGCTCAAAATGCATCTCTTATGGTTTGCCACTTCAACCAAGTTGATCTTCATATGATTTAAAATTTGTGCAACTTTTTGCTCTAGGTCTCCCATGAATACGAGCATTGGCTACAAAAAAGTATAAAAATGCCTATAAACAAAATTTAATCAAGATATTTAGGGTTTATAATAAAATGTAGCACCATTGCTAGAGGCTAAAAACATGATAACCTCACCATTATGAAGATAACATAACCTTTAATGAAATTGGAAAAATTATAAAATATTTATAAAAATAATATGCAAAATAACTAAAGATAATCTTAATCTAAACATTATCAATGATTTATATCCTTAAAAGTTTATTATAGTCATAAATCAATTGATCTAGATGATGAACTAATTCAATCCTTTTCAAATTGATTTAATTAATTTTTTTTATTATTATATAAAACATATTAAATTGTTATTGATTTAAAATTTACTATAATATATTGATTTTTTTGATAAGATCAATAAAAAAAACAAATGAAAATTTTGCATACAACTAGTTGTTTAGGATATCCTAAATTAGTTTTAAAGTTTTTCATATTTTCTTTAAATATGAGTTTCTACTATTTATTCATTAAATATTTTAAACTTAATTTTTGAAATATTATTCTTTTTTCTATCTCTATACCAATGTTTTGCTGGAATTTACTTATCAAAGTGTACACGTGCAAAACTTGATTTTAATTATTAGAATTGGGTGTGCAAGTCATTTTATGCTTAACACATTTATGTGTAAATAGACCATCATTGCCTTTCATTATCAATGCAATAGTGGCATGTGAGCTTATGATTAAGACCATGTAAAGCATCAACATGCTTATGCCTATGAGATGTTCTAGCATTTGTAATAAAAATGTTTTCTACTAATTAGGTTTACATTATGTATTAGAAGCAACTAAATTTAATAGAACTATGAATTCAGAAATGGAATATGAAATTTGGCATAACTTTCAAATAACATGTGAATGAACCTCTTTAGTTAACAAAACTAAATAAGCATGATGATGCGTAAATATGAGTTATTAAGGATGTTTTCAAATGAATCCATCAAGTCATCCAATGTTATCATGGAAATATTTTTGGCTATCTTTATGGTGGTGGTTAATGGATCATACTCCTTGAGCAAAATGTTCAGAATTTTCTTCACCTGTTCATTCATAAAAATTGGCTTCCCAAACTGCCAAGTGTATTAGCAATATTAGTAAATGTTGCAACATGATTTTAATGGATTCATTTTAAGACATCTTAAATAACTCATAACCATGCATCATCTTGTTTGTCTTATTTTCTTTAACTAAAGAGGTTCCTTAATATGTTATGTATAATTTATGCAAAATTTTATAAATCATTTCCAAATTCATAATCCTATTAAGTTTAGCAATTTTCAACAAACAATGTAAATCATTTATGGCATTGTCATTTAGTAGCACTTTATGTTTTTTTGCTTTCATCCATTTCACAAATAGTTTTATGTACAAAATTTCCTTGTATATTTTTCTTAGTTAGAAAATAAAATAAAGTATGAATTAATTTTGATATTTCTATATCAATACATTATAAATTATTAATCAACCTAGTCATCTAATAGAGATAACGATCACCACAAAAGAGCACTAGTACATAGGAAGAAACAACTTCACCCAAATTTGTGAACAAATCAATTTCAGTAATGGATCACCTTAAGAAATTCTTCTCACAAGGAATGGACCATAGCTTTGATACCAATAAAAGTGTGGTTAAAAAAGAGGTGGGTGAATTATTAAGAAAAAGGTCTTTATTTCTTATAATTATTTCAATAAGATATGTCAAGTAATTTTTAATAAGATCAAATAAATATGTAAAAGTAGTTTTGTACAAAGTTTCCTTTTATTTTATAAAACATTAAATTTTAAAAATATTATGCTATAAAAATATCAATAAAAATTAAAAAAATATAGAATTAGTTTTTTGGTGGTTCAACTTATAAACATAGCTAAAAGCCAACCCCAACAAAAGTCAGGCAAAAACAAATACTAAATTTAAATGTTTCACCAAAATGCAATAGCCTAAACTCTCTAAACAAAAAAACAAACTAGATATTCCACTCTTGCCTTACAATGAAATAAAAAAGATAAGCTAATACAACCTCACAATAAAAAAAAATAAAAATTGAACAAAAACATTTGGTAACATAAAATTTAAATCAATACTTCTAAAATTGTTTTCTTAACAAAATGATTAAAGAGGCACAAGTATCTTAATTAAATGAAGCAAGGACTCAAAAAATTAATAACTTAGCTAATTTGAGATGAAAAAAAAATTTAAGAATTTCATGAGTGAATAGGATAGTAAAACATGCAAGGGACAACGAAAACATGCTACTAACATCTTGAATATCTTTTCTTGAAATTTCTCTTTGAATCTCATCAAAATTCATCTCTCAATTTTATTAAAAAATTCCTCTATTTATAGACATCCCCTAAAGGATAATAGCACTCACCAAACAACCAATTTAGTTGTTACAATTCTACGTTATCAATTTTTAATTAAAAAATTAATTTTCTAAAAAAATTTCTCAATGCAAAAAATTAATGGCTAAAAAAGCCATTGCATTACAGCCTTTGGATAGACGAAGCCATGACCATTCGATCACAAAACTTGTACAATGGGTTAGATTGATTCTAATCCATCCCTTTTTGAAATATACATTTGTTTTTGACCTTAAGTTTTAAATCATGATCAGAAAGCTGGATTTACATCCTACAATTGAATAAAATGAGGACGGTGTGATTGCAAAATGATGGAACTAGATGTAAGATCATTCAATAAGGAAAGCACATGATTAATTGGCTATCCTTACTGATACAATTTAGAAGTAAGCCATAAGAAACAAGTGGATTTTTAGTCAAACTTTGCAAAATTTAGTTAGGATATTGTGGTGTTTAGGTTTTGCTTGATATAAATAGTTAGCCATCTCGGGCATGGCTTGTCCCACATTTGCTCAAGGGTTCATGGCTTATGAGGGCTATTGCAACATTTTTTATGATTTATGAATTTGGAATTGATCCCGTGATCCAAAACATGATATCACATTTGGTATTGAATTATGTGACCAATGAAAAGCTAGGTTTTCCAAAACCGTAATGGTTTAGAGTTGCAAACCATTTACTATATCAACTTATTTAGGCATAATTTCCATTACCGAATGGGTATTGGCTTTTTATTTTTATTCAATTATGATTTTTTTGTTTATTACTTAGTAAAACTATAACATTTTCTTCAACATAATGATTAAGGATTTCAAAGCAAATATTAATATAAAATGATTGTTCAGGTCATCAAGAAGGATGGACAAGAAATATTTAACACCTAAATCTTATTGTAAGATAAGTTTTACTTTAATTTGTGTGTTTTGTAATAAATATTTCAATCAAGCTTCACATTGTATTCAAAAAAAAATTTGAAATATCTAAAACTAAATTCAAAATGCTTCGACTGGTGATTTTCCACTCCAGCAAAGATCATCTTCATAAGATATACATTTCTGCTTATTGTGATTTTAGTTCACCAATGAATTTGAGCATTTGATACCTAAAATTTGAAAAACTACTTAAATAAATTTATTATAAATAATTAGTGATTGTTATCATGAAAAGAAGTCATAAGTAAAATGTTAACAGTGCAAGAATAGTAGCCTAGTTTGATATAAATGAGTTGAATTCCAATTAGCTTTGGTTCTAAAATATAATAATTAAAATTATGTATTGTGGGTGTAAATACGATAAATAAATTTAAAAAACATAATATAACCATATATGAAAAAATAAATATTCGAGAAATTAAGTTTAAAAGATTTAACTGAAATAAATAAGAAATTTTCATCGCTGAAGACAATCCTAAAAATTTAAAAGTAATTAAGATTATCATAAATAACAAGTTGCATGTTAAATTTTGGTTGAATCTACAATTGAACTTATCATAACTATTAAACTTTAGCAACAAATTTTAAATCAAAATTAATATTATATATTTTGGGTTATACTTATAAAAAAAATTAAATCGATCTAAAAGGGATTGAATGAGTTGATCATTAGACAATCGAAAAAAGTTATAATTAAAAAATTTTCAGCTTGAAAAATTATTAGTTGTTCATTTATAATTTAATAAACTTTTATGGTTATGAATAATTTGTACTATTTACAATATATCACTTTATGACATAAGAAAAGGTGGGAGAGAAAATAATTGAAAGAATAAGCATAAATTATGGATGGGCAATAATCTAGTAATAGCATATTTGTTGGGGGATTTTATCGTTAATTATTTGGCATATTTTGTTCTAAATAGTTTATATTGTTATCAATTTCATGATAGGTTTTTTACCATGAAAATAGGGAGATTACTTGTATTGATAACCAATAACGATTATGCTTTATTTTATAATAACAAATGCTAAATATTTCAAATGAATTTTTTAAGTACATTTTAATCTTTTAGGTAGCCAATACTCATATTCATGAGAAAATTAAAAGAAGAAGAGCATAGATGTAAAATCACAGGAAGATCATCGCGATAGGCGTGGAAAACCATCGACAGATGCATTTTTATTTAATTCTCAATATTTTAATTTTACTTATATTAGGACAATTAAGCTTGATTGAAACATTTATTACAAGTCACATAAATAAAATTCAAATTAATCTTTAGATATTATTTAAGTTTCTAGTATTTTTATCTATCCTCTTCAATTATCTTCAACATCATTTTACATTAACAAATATTTTCAAAATTCTTAATTATTGTGTAAATATAATGTGATATAATTGTGTCAATTAATTAATAAGAAATTAACAATTAGATAAAAGAATTAAAAATAATATGTAACCTATTTAGTGGAGGAAATATGCTTAAACTACTTGCTACGATAAATGTATTGGGACTACAAACCAGTGCGATTCATTGAATGTAAGCTTGCATGCATCATGTAAATAACTCCAAAATAATAGATCACATTTTTGAAACTATTTCTTGCAATGTGATTCTGAATTAAGGGAGTGACAACAATAACTCAATCACACTTTTTCTCGATCCAATCACTTTTATCTGCTCCACTTTCTAAAATACTTATTTATATCCACCCTCCTATCGTGTTTGTATGATCACATGATCCTTGTTTATTCCACATGTAAGAGCTAAATCCAAAAGATTTATTAGGATTCATATCTAACGGCTCAAGTTAATGCATATTTCTAGAAGGCATGGATTAAATTCCTTTTGTCTGATCGCATAGCTTTCATGATTGAATAGTCATGGTTCAATCTAATCCAACATACAATAACTCCTTCAGCCATTTTTAATACTGTTAGGAAAATGCTTTTTAAATATATATTTCATAATTAAAGACTACAAATATAGAACTATAATAGCTAAGTTTGGTGTTTTGTAAGTACTTTTATACTTTAGAAGATGTTTATAAACAGAAGAATTTTTTAGCAAAGTTGAAAAATTAATTTTTATTTGATCAAAAGAAATGTTTCAAGTATAAATATTGAAGTCAATAGTAGCTCATTCCCAGAATTGCTTTTGTATGTTACTGTGCCACTCACTATCAAACTTCTAAAATTCTTTTCTACCTCAAATAAGATAAATTTTTAAATTTTTCAATCCTTAATTTATTTAATTAAGATATTTTTTCCTCTTTAATGATTGAAAGAAGCATAATAAGTTTGTTGTATTCAATTGAATTTTATGTTGCCAATATTTGTTTTCATTTGTAATTTTATTTCATTGTAAGGCTGTAGCATCCCTTCTCGTTTCTTTCATTGTTTGGCTGTAGTAGTATGTCTTGCTTATTTCCTTGTTATAAGAGTTAAGCATGCCAGTCTTTTACGGAAAAGATTATGGTGAGTTTTTATTTTTTTCCTAACTTTTGTCAAGGCCTACACCTAAAACTTTAATCTATACATTTTGAATTAGTTTTTATTTTTTTGATTACACAACCTATAAAAAAATTAATCAATTGTAAAATAAAAGTAAACATTGTTGAAAATCAATTTTATGGAATATTTTTGTCTTATTAAAAATTATTTTAATTATTTTTCTTGAAATAACTATAAAAAATAAAATACTTAACCAAACCTTAAATAGTATCAAGCCAAATGTCCCGTTCTTATTAGAAGAAATTCCCTAGTTGATGCATGGCTCAAATTAATCCTTGAAGAAATTAGGTGAAGGTGCTTCATCCCATAGATGCCCAATCTTTTATGGTGATTATTATCTCTATTAGAAGACTAGGACAATTAGTCACTAAGAATTTGTTGAGAGAGAATTGTTAGAATTAATAGAAGCTCACTTTGATTTTACAACTAAGAGAAATGTACATGTTTTTTTCGTACATAAAACATTTTGTGAAAAGGATGTAAGTGAATAACATAATGTATAACCAAATAATAAATTTGTTACAATAAGCATTTAATTTTGTTATATTATAATGTCACTTTGAATCCCTTATCACGTGACATTTACAATGTTTAATTTTGACATATTAAATTTATTGAATTTATCTCATTTTAGCTTTAATATATATGCACTTAATACAAAAAAATAATTTGTTAATATTTTGTCCTTTTCCCTTTGTACTTTGTGCTTATTCCGAATGAGTTCAAATTGAGAAAATATAGATATTTGTGGGTAATCCTGACTATCTTTGTAAAAATAAATATTGATTTTTATATTTTAAAATATTTTTCTAATGTATTGAAATGCTTTATGAGATATTTTAATTAGAACATGGTTTGATGTTTAAGAATGTTATCCTCAAACTCTTTAGTATCTTGGAATGAAACTTTGCCTCATGATTTATTTTATTTTTTAAAATTTTTACTTTGATTTGTTCAATTATTATATAACTCAAAATCTTGTCTCATGTGACATTTACATCACATTGAGTTCGTTATGTTATACTATTTTTAATTTATTTTTAAATGAAATTTAATATATATTTATTTATTTATTATTTAATAATTTAATACTTTTAATGCTTATTTACATTGGTAATTTATTGTAACTACAAATGAGGTTTGATTAAGATGAAACAAATTTCATTAGAGTCATCCTGATGATAAATATTAAATTAAATATTCATTTTCCCATTATAAACTTTTTTATTTACTATGGTTTTACGCACATTACAAGTAATTTTAATCGATACTAGATTTAACAATAAGGGTTGTTGCACTTGATTTTCGTAGTATCTTACAATATACCTTTCATATACAATTTTCTCATTTGTGAAAATTTTTGTTTAATTTGGTTATACTACTATGTAACTATAAGTCTTCTCTTATTTGACATTTTTATTAATATTATTGGGTATATATTTTTTTAAATTATCTCATTTTGGTTTTAGTACATATTAACTTTATATTAGTATAATCATTTACAAATAATTATGCTAACTTTTTTTGGTAGTTTCCATTAATTCCAAACTATGCTTGACTAAAATGAAAATGACGTTGCTTGACTCCTCTTTACAAGCTATATCAAATTAAATATTCAATTTTATATTGTTAAATTTTTTATTTTCAAGGGATTTTGCGCACTTTTTGATATATTACAACTGTCACATATAATTAATCCCCATTTTTTTTAACATTTTCTTATTTTATTTGGTTATATTACATTGCTTTAGTTTAACTCATTTTTGATTTAATGGATATTTTCATAATTTTCAAACAAAGATTTGCTATTTTTTTGCCTTATATATTTTTTTAATTGTTAGTAACTCCAAAGCAGGCTTAGTTTAGACGAAAAAATGATTTTACACTAGTCTTGACCTGCTCTATCTTTTATAATATTTATTCTTTTTATTTTTTAATATATTTTGTCTATTGTGATTTTTTGCATTCCTTACAAGACATTTAGATTGGTACCTAAGTTAATGTCCTAAGGTGTTACAAATGATCTACTTATTATAATGGTGACCGAGTGTTGTCTTGCCTCTTTTGCAATATTTCTCACTTCTTCAAGATTTTTACTTTAATTTTCTTCTATTGTTATAACAGTCTATATCTATCTCATGCATCCATTACATATCTTCGACTTACCTATATTAAATACTTTTAATTTATCTCATTTCAACAAAAATGTATAAATTTATGTAAGACCAAAAGTAATATTTTCTTAGCATTTATGCTTTTTTGCTTTGTTAATTCATAATAATTCTAAGCTAGTTAAGATCAAAATCTTAAAAAATTCATTGAATTAATCTTGGTGAGCTCTATCCAATTAAATAGAAGTTTTTATTTTTGAAAAAATTTAATTTTTTGAGAAATTTTGCATGCTTTATGACATATTTTGATTCCTGCTTACTTGATACTTACAGATGTTATACATTAACTAAATATCATGGAATGAAACTTTCCTACATAATTTATCTTAATCCATAAATTTCTTTTTCTTTATTTCCTCGAATTACTATGTAATCCTAAATCTCTTTTCATTTGATATTTACATCACTTTTGTTTGCATATATTATATTGCTTCAATTTATCACATTTCATCGTTAATATATTTTTACTTAATATTGAAATAGTTATTTGTCATTATTTATGCTTATTTAATACCAATTTCTAGCATAGTTTATCTCATTTTTTCTAATTTTACATTTATATTTGATTATATTACTATGGAATACTACATCATTTCCAGTTATCCTTATAAAACTTTGATTTAGTAATGTTCCATAACTTCAATTAATATAGTAATTTGTTATTATTTTTTCTTATTAATAGCAATTTTGAGCTAGATTTGATAAATAAGAAACTAATGTCATTAGACTCTTCCCGATGAGCAACATTTAATTAAATATTTGTTATTACATATTTTTAAAATTTTATTAACATTAATTTTTATATGCTTTATGAGTTTTTTATTTGTGTATAATTTGATGAACGAGAAGTTACACCATCTCCTTGGAAAATTTGGAATGCAAATTTCTCACAATATATTTCTAATTTCTTCAAATTGTTTTTCTCAATCTGTTCTAAGTTCTATAAAACAATAATATCCTTTCATGTGAGTTTTACATGACATTATTTTGTTACAATATGATGTCTCCACTTATCTAATACCTACTTTAATATATATCTAAATTATGTAAAAAAAACATTTTAGTATTTCTTATGTTTAATTATTTTGATAATTTGTAGAAATTTAAAATGAGCTATGATTGTGATGAAAAAAAAATTATTATAATCATCTCAAAGAGCTCTATCTAGTGAAATATTTGTTTTTACAATTTTAAATATTTTAATTCCTTGGCCTTTAACATTCTTCTAGACATTTTAATTTGTACAACACTTCATCATTAGGGACGTTATACTTGATCTCATTTGTCTTTTAGAATGTAACATTAATGCACAATTAATCTCTTTTTTTTATATTTTTTAATTGCAATTGGTTATCATTATTAGGGATGTTGTACTCTATCTCTTCTGATGTGACCATTACATCACTTTTATATGATTATATATCTTTGCTCCATATTATCTCATTTTAACTTCCTAATATATTCACTTCATATTAAAATGTTAATTTATTTTTGTTTATGCTTACGTAATTTAGTGTTTTATAGTAATTACAAATAAAGACTAATCGAGATGAAACAAAAATCATTGGACATGCATTAACGATCCTTATCAAATTAAAAATCCATTTGTATGACTTAAAAGATTTTATTTTATATGGTTTGACATGTTTTTAGAGAAATTTTAATTTGCACTTAATTTTGATAGTTGAGTATGTTGGACTCAGTTTCCTTAGTAACTTGAAACGTAAATATCCATTAAAATATATATATCCATTCATCAAAATTTTCTCTTTTATTTAGTTATATTTATATGTTCCTGTATTTAAACTCATGTTATTATTGCATTTCCTTGATTTGGTTATATTATATTGCTTTAACATAATTAATATTAGTTTATATATATATATATATCTTAATATTAAAAATAATGATTTCTTTTTATTTATTATAATTTATTTTAATAATTTTTAATAATTCTAAATAATATCGTATTGAGATTAAAAAAACATTAGACCCATTATGATGACCTTTATTTAGTTAAATATTTATTTTTTTTTAAATTATTTAACATCAATGAATTTTGTATGATTTGTTATATGTTTTGACTTATTCTTTTTTAGTATTTAGCATGTTATGCTTCATCTCCTTTGTATTATAGAAAGCAACTTATTAATTTAATTTATCACATTTCTTAAATTTTTTTCGTTGATTTGGTTATATAACTATGTGACTCTAAATCTCTATTCATGTGACTTTTAGCTTCTATTTTATTATTATAAAGTATATTAATTTATATTATGTCAACTTTAAGATGTATTTAATTAAAATTAAAAAATATTTTTTATTATTTATACTCATTTAGTTTACTAATAAGTAGTAATTCAAAGAATGGTCCACTTGTGGTGAAAAAATTATCATTAGACTCATCTTCATCTGCTTTATCTAATTAATTATGTTTTTAAAATTTTTTCATGCTTTATTTTCTAATATTTTTCTATGCTAAAATATATCTTAATTTATTTCTTATTTAATGATTAGGAATATTGACTCAATCTCCTTAATATCTTAAAACATCAATTTATTGTACAATTTTTCTCTTTATTTTAATTATTTTTCATTTATTTGCTTATATTTCTATGAAACTATAACTTTTCTCTAATGTTGTCTTTACATCACTTTTATTATGTTATATTTCATTACTTCAACCTATCTTAATTGATTTTAATCACTTATTTTTGTATTTCAAACACTTTATTTTCTTTTATTTTAGCTAACTTTACAAGATATTTTAATTCATACATCATGTTAATTACTTAGTATGTTAAACTCAATGTCCATAATTTCTTGGAATGCAGCAATCTAGTATAATTTAACTCATTTCTTAGGTTTTGTTTCTTTGTATTAGTTGTATTACTTTGTAATACTAAATTCATTATTGAGTTACTTTTAGATCACTTTCATTTGATTATACCATGTTACTTTAATTTATTTATTTCAACTTTAATACATGTTTAACTTAATAATAAAATAATAATTAAACATTATTTATTTTTATTTATAATGGTAATTAGTAGTAATTACAAACAAGGCTGATCCAAATTAAATAATCGTTATTTGACTCATCCCAATCTACTCTAGCAAATTAAATATTTATTTTTTATATTTTTAAATAGTTAGTTTATTATGGTTTTGTCATGTTTTATAATTTATTTAAAATTGTACATGATTTTATGATTGAGGATGTTATAATCATTCTCCTTAATATATTGGAATGGAACTTTCTCAAAATATTTTACTCCATTTATCAATTTTTTTTATTTTATTACTATATAATTAAAAATCTCTTCTCATGTGATGTTTAAATGCCTTTAATTTGGTTATATTACATTATTTCAAATAGATAATTTGAACTTTAATATTTATTTACTTAATATTAAAAGAATAATATATTATTATTTATTTATATTTATTTTTATAATTTTTAGTAATTCCAAACAATATCTTATTGAGACAAAACAAATGTCATTGCACTTCTCATTATTTGCTTTTACCTAATTGTATTACATTACTTCAATTTATATCATTTCAACTCACATAAATATTAATTTAATCTTAAGATAATACTTTTTTTAGGGCTCAATTAAGTTGTTAAATTTCATTAATTCTAAACAAATCCAAATGAGATTAAACAAATGATATTAGACACACCTAATAGAGATTTAACAAGTTAAATATTAATTTTTTTTTTATTTTAGAAATTTTAATTTTCTAATGATTGCTTATATTTGATGAGACATTTCTATTTGTACTAGATTTGATGACCAAGGATATTGAACTAGATCTACTTAATACAATGAAACATAACTTTCTCTTACAATTTGTTTCACTTTTTAAATATTTTGCTTTGATTTGGTTATGGTATTGTGAACACTAACCCTCCTTTCACTTTACTTTTACATATCATTGATTTTTTAAATTTCATTTATACAATTTTTCTAATTTCAACATCAATATATATTTTTTTATTAATAAAATAATTATTTTTTAATTACTTACACTTATTTCACGTAGAAACTCTTAATAATTCAAAATGTGACCTGATTGAGACAAAAAAAATGTCATTGGTTTTACCTTAATAAGCTCTATTTAATTAAAATTAAATTTTATACTTTTAATTATTTTTGTAGCAATTGGGTAATCTTTATGAGATATTTCAATTGTACCTAATTTCACAATGAAGGATTTACATTCAATATCATTTCTATCCATAGCTCTACCTTTCTGGTAATATTTATCTAATTTCTTTAATCTTTTTCCTATGATTTGGATATATTATAACAATGTATCGCTAAATCTCGATTAACATGACATTCTCAATTCTTGAAGTCATATTATTTTTGTTTTAATATACATATTTAGTTAATATAAAAAGAAAAAATAATTAATAATTTTAGGTCGTTCATATTTGTAAATTGCAACAAATCCAAATGAGTTCTTATTTAGAGGACACAATTGTCGCTAGACTTATCTTGATAAGCCCTATGTATTTAAATTTCTTTTATATTTTTAATTATTTTATTTTACTGTATTTGGGCACATTTTTGTGAAATCTATACTCATATCTAATTTGTGGACTAAGAATGTTACACTTGATCTTTTTTTATCTTCAAATGCATCTTTCTGGCACAATTTATCTCATTTCTCAAAACAAATTTCATTACATTAATATAAAACACTAATTCTCCTCCCAATGAACATATACATCAATTTGATTTGGCTATATTATATATCTTCAGTTTGTATTATTTGAACTTTCATATACTTGATAATAAAATAGCAAGTGATTATTATTTATGCTTATTACATTTAGTAGCTTTCAATAATTTCATGGTTGGCCAAATCAAGAGGAAACAAAAGTTCTTAGACTCATCTTGATAAGCTCTATCTAATAAAATATTTCTTATTGTGTGAACATTATACTACTTTGTTTCCCTTATATTACATTATTTCAACTTAACATATATAAACTTGATTACATAGTTTCTTATTATTAAAAGAATAATTTAACATTATTTATTCATTTATATATGTTTTAATATTTTTGTTTTCGAGGTCTTACGCATATTATAGAAGATATTTTCATTCATACATGATTTAGTGATCAAGGATATTACAGTTAATCGTCTTATAAGACATTGTGATTGGAATATGATTTGATGGTTAAAGATGTAAAACTCAAACACCTTTGGATCTTGGGATGCATCTTTTCTACACGATTTATCTCATTTCTGAAAATTGTTTTCTTTGCTTTGGTAATGTTAGAATTGAAGTGCAAATCTAATCTCATTTGAATTTTATATTTGTCTTGTTTGGTTATATCATTTTACTTCAATTTATCTAATTTTCAACTTTAACATGTTTCTATTTAACATTAAAATAAAATTTTATTATTATTTTTTATTATTTAATTTTTCAAGTTTTAATAATTCCAAATGTGATTTGATCAAGATGAAAAAAAGTCAGTGAAGCCGTCCTTCTGCCAAACAAATATTCATCTTTATTTTTAAAAACAATTTGAGGGTTTTGGTATTATTTACATGACATTTTCCATTCAACAAATTTTATAGTCAAGGATGCTACACATAATGTCCTTAGCATTTTAGAATACAACTAACTCGTAAATTTATCTCATTTTCTCAAATAATTCACTTGATTTTGTTATATTATTATGTAACTCTAAATTTCCTATATTATTAAATTTACATGACATTAAAATAGTGGTTGATTTTTATTTATAATTATTTACTTTGATAATACATAGTAATTTCACCCGGGGTTCTATCATGACAAAAGTACCTTTGGTCGACGCAACTTAATAGCCCCTTTTAACTTAAATATTCATTTTCTTCATTCAAAAGTTTTATCATCTTCTATTTTGGCATGCTTTACTAGAAATGTTTATTTATACATGATTAAATGATCGAAGATTTTGAATCACCATACTTAGCATAATGCAATGCAACTTTCTTAGATAATTTATCATCTTTGTCAATTAAATAAGCATTTTCATGTTCGTAAATATTTTTTAGGGGTATGAGCATGGTTTACAGGATAAGTTGGTTCCTAAAGTATTTAGCATTCATGATTTTATAATAGACCACTATAATATGAAGGAATGCAATTTTTCTATACAATTTCACTATTTTCTCCAAAATTTTTCCACTATTATTGTTATATACTATCAAATTATAATTCTTCTATCTTGTGACTTTAACATTTTTTTTATTTTTTTATATTGTATTGCATCAATTTATAGTATTTTTGCTTTAATATATAAATAGTCTTAATTTTAAAATAATAACTTTTATTATTTATGAAATTTTATATCGGTAATTTGATTTAATTCAGAAAGAGGTCTGATTAAGTTGGAACAAATGTTATTGGGCTCACCTTAACTAGCTTTATCCTTTTTGATATCCACTTTTATATTTATAAATATTTAATTTTCTTATATTTTTCTTCATTTACTAGATATTTTTATTCGTTTCTAATTTGATGATCAAGAAAATACCCTCTAGTTCTTTAATAGCTTGCAATATAAATTTCCACGCTATTTATTTCATTTTTTTCAAATGTTTTGTTATTATTGGGCTATATGATTGTGAAACTTTAATCCTCTTATAGTGTGACCTTTTCATCACTTTGATTTTGTTATATTATACGACTAATAATTCTCATTTTTTTAATGCATATTTACTTAATATTAAAATAATTAATTCTTTTTATTTATGCTTGTTTATATGGGTAGTTCATAATAACTCCAAATGAGGTATGATGGAGATAAAACAAATGACTATTGAATTGCTTTGATAAGATCTATATCAATTTAAATAATATTTCCAATATTTTTAAATATTATATTTTCCATACTTTTCATTATTTGTGAGAAAGTTTAACTGGTATCTTACTTTACATGTAAAGGTTTATACTCTATCTCTTTAGTATCTTGGAATATAACTGTCCTACACAGATTTTTTGATTTCTTCAAAATTGTCATTTTAAATTTAGTTATATTACTATGAATATCTAAATTTTCTCTCATGTCACCTTTATATCACTTTGGTTTGGTAATATTGCTTTACATCTATTTATCTCATTTTAGATTTAAATAATTTTTGGTAATATTAAAATAACAATTTATTATTAGATATATTTATTTAATTTTGTAATTATCATAAATCTAAACCCATGTCCAATTGAGATGGAATAAACGTATTTGGACTCATGACAATGAGGTATATATTTTAAATATTAATTTTTATTTTTTAAAAATTATCTTAGGTTTTGGGCAAACCTTTTGAGAAATTTTGATTCCTACATAATTTGATTACCAATGATTTTTAACTGTGCCTCCTTTGTATCTCAAATTACAACTTTCTTACAAAATTTATCCTATTTCTCTAGATGTCTCTCATTTTGTTTTTTTACTATGAAACTCTAATTCTCCTCTCATATGACAATTACATTATTTTTCTTTGGTTATAATACATTGGTTTAACTTTTCAAATTTTAACATTCATATATATTTTCTTAATATCAAAATAATAAATAATTATAATTTTTTATAATTTTGATTATTAATTCACTATAATTTTTGAATAAGATCAAATCAAGTAGAAAGAAGTCATCACACTCATCTCAATATGCTCTATCAAGCTAAATATTCATTTCTAAGTTTTCAAAAAATTAATTTTTGGGTTTTTTGTAAGTTTTATATGGCATTTTGATTCATAAATAATTTGATGATTCAGCTTGTCATGCATGTTCTTCTAAGTATCATGGAATGCAACTTTTGCAAAAAAAGTTTATCTCATTTCTTACAATTCTTCATTTTTTCATTTGATCTTATTTTAACTTTAATATATATTTTCTTAAAACTAAAAATAATAATTTATTCTTGTTTATGTTTATTTTTTTTTGTGATTTGCGATAATTCCAACATGGTTTGATCAAGACCAAATAAATGTTTTTGAACTGATTTCAATGACCTTCTATTTTCTATAATTTTGGCATACTTGAAGATAAAGTTTTATTCATACCTTTTTTGGTTATCGATGATGTTACAATATACATCCACATTAATGATGAAGTTAAATATTAATTTTTTTTTATTTTTAAAGTTTTTATTTCTTATAGTTTTACCAGGTTTTAGTAAGCATTTTTATTTGTACCTCATTCAATGATCTATGATCTTACAGTCCATCTCCCTAATTTTTTTAAATGTTTTTTTATTTGTTTATATTATTAAGAAACTCAAATTCTCTTATCTTTTGACCTTTACAAAATTTTTCTTTAGTTATATTATATTTTTCTTAATTACCTCATTTCATGTTTAGAAAGCATTTGTTTAATATTAAAATAATAATTTATTTTATTCATTCTTATCTATTGTAGTTATAAAAAACCTTTATGAAGGATTTTATTTATGCTTATTTTCTTTCAATCTTTGGTGTACAATTTATATCTAGCCTACTAATTTCTTAAAATTTTTAATTTTGATTTAGTCATATTACTAACAAACTCTAATTCTCTTCAATTTATCTAATTTTTAAATTTAATATATATATTTTTTATATCAAAATATTAATTTTTTATTTTTTGTTCTTTAATAAGTTTCTAATTCATTTTAATTCTAAAGGAGTCCAATCGAGACAAAAGAACTGTAATTGGACTTTTCTTAACATGGTAAATCTCATTAAATATTTATTTATATATTTGCAAATAATTAATCTTCTTAGGTTTGGCAAGTCCTATTAGACATTTCTATTTGTAACATATTTGATGATCAAAAAATTTCTATTAACACCTTATTTTTATCCTTTCCTAATGAACTTTATGTTTTTTTGATTTTGTAATGTTTCATTTCTTTAATGTTTCTTATTTCAAAATCAATACAAATTTTTATAAAATTAAAATAATAATTAATTATTATTTATTCCTAATCTTTTTTAATTTTTATTAATTTAAAATGAGTTCTAACAAGATGAAATTGGTATTATTCCACATGTCTGGATGAGTTCTATGCTTTTAAATATTTATTTTTATATTTTAAAATATTTTATTTTGTAGGGCTTTGGCGTGGATTTTGAATCTTTTCAATTTGTACTAGATTCAATGATCTAGATTATTATGCTTGATCTCTTTAATATCTTCAATTATTTCTTTCATACTTAATTTATCTATTTCTAAAGATTTCTCTTTGATTTAGTTATATTACTATAAAACTCTAAAGCTCATAGCAAAAAAACTTTGTGATGAATTGACTGCTACTATATTACTATATCACTTTAATTACTCTCATTAAGTCTTTTATATATTTTTTGTAATATTAAAATAATAATTTGGTCTTATTTTTGCATTTTTACTTTGGTAATTTACAATAAATTTAAACGAGCTTTGAATGTTTTTTTTAGCAAACTTTAATAGATATTTTCTTATCATTCTTGATTTGATGATTGGAAAATCTATAATCGATCCTATTAGTATAAAAGAATGTTGCTTTTCCCTAGAATTGAAGAAGTGTCACAAAATGTTTTGCTTTTAATTTTTTACATAACGAAGAAATTATAGATGTCATCTCTTATGACCTTTACATGGCTTTGACTTGGTTATATTATATTGTTTTAATTTATCTCATTTTGGCTTTAGTTTATGTTTACTTAATTCTAAAATAGTAATTTATTATTATTAATGTATATCAACTTCTATGATTCATAGTACTGCAAAACTGTGTCTAATTAAGATAGACTAATTGTTGTTGGTGTTGACTAAACAAGTGCTACTAATTAAATATTACATTAAATATATTTAAACAATTTTTATAGTGCTTTAATACTTTTTTTAAGATATTTTGACTTATATTTTGTTTGACAGTTGACAATAATATACTTGATCTCCTTATTATCTAAGTATGCTACTTTCCCTTATAGAGTAACTAATACCTTTAAAAGTTTTGCTTCTAATTGTTTAAGTTATTAGGAAACACTAATTCTATTTTTGTGTGACCATTACATTATTTTGATTTGCTAAAATTACATTGCTTCAATTTTCCCCTTTTCATCTTTAGTATATTTTTGCTTAAAATTAAAATAACAATTTGTTTTATTTATGCTTATTTTTTTTTATTGTCAGTAATTCCATACAATGCCTAATCGAGATAAAAGATATGTCATTCCATTTGGCTATACAAGCTTTATTAGACATATTTATTTGTACTTCACTTGTTGATCATAGATGTTGCACTTGATCTTATTACTATTGAATAAGAATTTGCTGTATAGTTTACCAAATTTCTTCAAATATTTTGCATTAATTTTTCTAAATTACTATGAAACTCTCAATCTTCTCTAGTACGACCATTACATTGCTTTATTTTGTAATATTATTTTTCTTTAATTTATATCATTTCTACATTAATATTTACTTACTTAATATTCAATTAGGAATTTATTGTTATTTATTTTTATTTAATCTATTTAATTTTCAATAGTTCACAATGAGGTCCAATAAAGAGGAAAAAAGCAATGCTTCATGCATCCAAAATGAGCTCATTCTATTAGATGCTTATTTATTATTTTTATAAAATATTTTTTTTAATAATCTAAAATTGTTTGTGTTATTTCACTTCAAACTTTATTTCAAGATTAAGAATGTTATACAGGATCTACCTTGGAATTAACATTCCCATAAAAGTTTTCTATTATTTTTCAATTTTAATTTTTTTTTGTCATATTACAATGTAATTTTAAATCTACTATAATCTGAGCTTTAAATCACTTTGACTTTATTACACAACATTTGTTCAATATATCTCCTTTTAGTTTATTATATATTTATTTAATACAAAAAAAATTACTATTATTTATGTTTATTTTTTTTGGTAATCGATAGTATCGCAAAATGGGTCTGATTGAGTCTAAACGAAGGTCAACAGCTTCTTCTCAATAAACTCTATAAAATCAAATAATCACATTTATATTTTTTTAAAAATTTAATTTTTAAGGAGTTATGTATGCATTATAAGGTATTTTTATTTAGTCTTTATTTGAAGGGAGGATTGTGTACACTTGATGATCTTTGTATCTTTGATGGTAGCTTTCGTAAAACATTTATCTCATTCTCAAAATGTTTTATTTTGATTTTATTTTTTTATATAGAAACTGTAATTCCCATCTCGAGTAACCTTTTCATCACTTCAATTTTATTATATTGCAATACTTCAAATAATTTAATTTACATTTTGTTATATATTTACTTTATACTAAAGCAATATTTAATTTACTTATTCATTGTATTTCGAATGACTTTCCATCACATTAAAACAAACATCATTAGACTCGTCTTTTTGTGGCATATCGAATTAAATATTCATTTTTTTATTTTTTTAGTATTTTATTTTCTAGAGATGCTGCATGTTTTATCAATCATTTCAATTAATATCTTATTTGATGATCAAAGATTTTACACACCATCACTTTAGTATCTCAAAATGCAACATTCCCTTTATAATTTACAATATTTCACCAAACGTTTTGCTTTCATTTTGTTATATTATTGTTAAACTCTAATTCTATTTTCATGTGACTTTTATGTTGGTTTGATTTGGTTATTTTTCATTACTTCAATATATATCTAGCTTTTGCTTTAATATCTATTTTGTTATTTTTTAAAACATAATTTATTATTGTCTATGCTTATTTAATTTGGTAATTCATAGTAATTCTAAATGGCTCCAATCAAGATGAACCAAACTTTGTAGCACTAATTTCAATGAACCTGTCTAATTAAATATTTTTTTTGTTTTTTTAATATATTTTATTTTTACGTTATTTTGTGCACAACATGAAACATCTCTATATGTACGAGATGATGTTTGAGCATTTTTTGTTGAATCTCCTTTCTATGTTCAGGTGTAACTTTCTTATAAAATTTATGTAACTCAAAATATTTTGCTTTGAATTCATTATATTCCTTTGAAGTTATAATTCCTATTTCATGTGAATATTACATTGCTTTTATCTTGTTATTTTCCATTACTTCGACCTTTCTCATTTTAATTATAATAAATATTTGCTAAAAATTAAGATAATACAATTTTTATTTTGCTAATTTAATTTTTCAAATTATAATAGTTTCAAATGAAGTTTGACCATGAAGAAAAAACCTCATTTGACTCCTAATGAGTCGTATCTCACTATATATTATTTTATATATATTTAAATATTTATTTTTTGGTTAGTTTTTACTTTATGACATTTGGAGTTTTATAAAATTTTATTATGGAGAACATTAGATTCAATCCCTTAAGTTTTAAGGATACTACTTTTCCATAAAATTTATGTCACTTATTAAAATTTTTTTTATATAATATGTAGCATTAATTCTCCTATCGTACCACCTTTGAGACAGTGTAATTTAGTTATATTACATTGTTTTAATTTATCTTATTTTTAATTTAATATATGTACATATATATAATGTATATTAACTTAAAACAAAAATGATAAATTATTAATATTTAAGCTTATTTACATTGTTAATTCATAATAATTCCAAATGAGTTCTAATAAATACTAAATGAACTTTGTTGGACTCACCTTGACGAGCTCTATACAAATTAATATTCTTCTATATCTTTTTAAGTATTTCACTTTCTTGGGTTTGTTATTGATTTATATGACATTTCAATTTGTACATTTTTACTGTTAATGATGATATACATGAACTCTTTAGCATTTTCAAATACAACTTTCTAATATTATTTAACTCATTTCTTCAAATGTTTCACTTTCAGTTGATTATATTACAAAGAATCTATCATTCTCTTTTTGTGTGAGTTCTACATCACTTCGATTTTGTTGTACAACATTGTTTCATTTAACTTTGATTTTGGGTCTCTTTGACACAATATGAACATTACACCATTGATCTCAACAAGCTCTATCAAATTAAAAATTTATTTTTCATGTATTTTATTTTGTTAGATTTTTGTATGCTTTGTGAGTTATTATGGTTCATATCTCATTTCACCATCAAGGAAGTTACATTTGATGTTCTTATCATATCAGAATGCCACAGTCATCTCATTTCTTCAAGTAGTTTGCTTTGATTTCATTCATCACTATGTAGCACCAAATATTCCCTTTTATGGTTTTAACTTCAATTTGATTTAATTATATTACATTTCTTCAATTTATATCATTTCATCTATAATATATATATTTTTTTAAAAAAATTGTTATTATATAAACATACCTATATTTATAAATTGCAAGATTTCCAAACGAGGTTTGTTTGAGATAAGATAACCTATTCGACTAATCTTGCTTTATACACACCTATTAAACATTTAATTCTATATTTTAGATATTTTATATTCTTAGGTTTTGGATTATTCAACAACACATTTCGATCATATATTATTTGACAATTGAGAATGTTACGCTTGATCTTTTTATAATTTTTTGAATCCAACTTCTCAAAAAAATTTTCTAATTTTCTTCAAATTTTCTTATTTTATTTAGTAATTTTGGTATTTAATACCAAATGTCCTCTTGTGTGGCCTTACATCACACCAATTTATCTCAATTTTTTTAATATAAATTTTCTTAAAATTCAAAGTTGTTAATTTTTATTATTTATGCTAATTTATTTTCATAATTCATATTGATACCAATTGTGGAAAAATTGAGATAAAACAAACAACATTGGACTCATCTTAATAAGCTCAACTAAGTTAAATAATCGTTTTTATATTTTCAAAATATTTTTTTGAAGTTTTTGCTTGCTTTATAATTTATTTTAAATCATACTTCATTTGATGGTCAAGGTTGTTACATTTGACAATCTTAGTTTTTCAAAATGCAACATTGGAATACAGTTTATCCAATTTCTTTAATATGCTTGCTTTGATTATGTTACATTACTATGAAAGTGTAGAACTACTCTGATGCATTCTTTACATTATTTTGGGTTTTATTATATCACATTGCTTCAACTTATCTCGTTTCAACTTTATAAAAGAACAATAAATATTAAAATAATAAATTATCATTTTTTATGCAGTTTTAATTTGGAAATTCACAGTAATTTTTAAAAAGGATTGATTGAGACAAAATAAGTGCCATTAGACTTGTCTTAATGAGCATTATGAAATTAAACATTCATTTCTATATTTTTAAATGTTTTATTTTCTAGGTATTGTTTATACATTTTAAGAGATATTTTGATTTGTAATATTTTTTGGTGATTGAGAGTATTACAATAAATCTACTCAATATCTTCGATTCAAATTTCTTATATAATTTATCTTATTTCTATAATTTTTTGGTTTATTTTGTTCTATTACTACATAACTTGAACTCTACTCTTATTTGACCTTTAGATTATTTTGAATTATTTATATTATATTACTTTAATTTATTACATTTGAATATTATTATATATTTTGTTAATAATAAAATAATATTATGTTTTTTTTATGTAATTTAGTAATTAGTAGTTATTCTAAATGAGGCTTAATTGAGATGAAATAAATATTGTTAAATTCTTCTTGATGAGCTCTATTAGATTAAGAATAAATTTTCTTCTTTTAAAATATTTTATTTGCTATCATTTTGACATGCTTTAGGCAAACTTTCAATTCATACTTAATTTAATGATTGACCACATTATGCTCTGTATCTTTAGTATCCTGCAAAAGTAACTTTTCTAATTGATTTAACTAAGTTCTTGAACTTTTTATTTATTATTTTTTATATTATTATGTATCTAAAATATTCCTCTTGTGTGATTAGTATATTACCTTTTTTTTATTTATTAAATTGTTTCAAATAATATCATTTAAGCTTTAATATATATTACTTTATTTAAAAAGAAATAATTTATTTATTTACGATTATTTACTTTATTAATTCATAGTAAATCAAATGAAGGTCTAATAAAAAAAGTGTTAATTGACTCACCTCGATGTGCACTCACCAATTAAAAATTTATTTTTTTTTTAAATTTTTTTTTGTTTGTGCAATGTGTCAAGTTATTCAAGACATTTTGATATGTTTCTAATTTAATGATCAAAGATTTTATGTACAATGTCTTTAGTATCAGAAAATGCAACTTTCACATCTAATTTGTATCATTTTATCTATGTTTTTGTTTTAATTTGGTTCTATTGCAATATAACTTATGATCAGTTTTCATGTGACCATTGCAATGTTTTCACTGCTTAACTTACATCTAGTCGACTAATTTCATTCTAACTTTAACAAATAAATTTACTTAAATCTAAAATAACAATTAATTATTATTTGTACTTATTTACTTTAGTGATTTGTATTAACTTTGAATATGGTTCAATCTAAGAAAAAAATGATGTTATTAAAGTCAACAAAATGACCGTCAAGAAATATTTTGAATTACACCTAATTTGATGATTGAGGATGTTACTTATCTTCTAATTAGTATCTTGAAATGAACTTTTCTCGTAAAACCTTTTCAATTTCTTAAAATTTTTTTCTTTACTTTTGTTAGTTTACTTTATAGTAATCGTGATTTATGAGACATTTTGATTCATGGCTTATTCGATGATCAAGGATATTGTCCTCGATCTCCTTCTTTTCATGGAAAGTAACTTTCTATTATAATTTTTGTTTTCTTCTATTATTTTTTTCCTTTGTTATATTATTATAAAATTCTAAATCTTTTCTTGTTTTACCTTTGCAACCTTTTTTTACTTATAATTACTTACTTTGGAAATTGACTAAAATTCAAAATGAGATTTGAACATGCTGGAACAAAAATTGTTGGACCTAATTGGATATGAACTATCAAATTAAATATTCATCTTAACATTTTAAAGTATTTTATATTTTTAGGGTTTTGATATTCTTTACGAGATATTTTGATTCATTTCTTATTTGTTGAATGAATATGTTATAGTCGATCTCTTTGGTGTTCTAAATTGCAACTTTTATGAACAATTCATTTAATTTCTACAAAATGTTTTCTCTTATTTTACTATATTACTATGTCACTCTAAACCTCCTATCATATGTTGTTTACACGCCTTTCATTTTGTTTTATTGCATGAATTCAATTTATGCATTTGAACATTAAAATATATTTACTTTTATCTCGATGAATTTCATCTAATTAAGTAATTATTTTAATATTTTGAAAGATTTTAATTTCATGGAATTAGGATTGCTTTAAGAAACATTTGTATTAATACCTGATTTGGTAGTCGAGTTTGTCACATTGAACCTCCTTAACATTTTGCAATGTATGTTTCCCACACAATTTATCCTTTTTCTTCAAATTTGTTTCTTTAATTTGCTTATATTACATTACTTGAACATCTGTCACTTTAGTTTCATTATATATATTTACTTATTATGAAAATAGTGATTTATTATTTATTATGTTTATTTATTTTTGTAATTCATAATAATTCGAAATGAGGTTCAATTGAGTCTATAAAAACATTGTTGGACTTATCTCGACCAATTCTATCCGATTAATTATTCATCTTTGCATTTTTTTAATGTTATTTTCTTTTCAGATTAGACTTATCTAAGAGGAATTTTGATTCATGAAATTCTTGATGATCAAGGATGTTATACATAATCTTCTTAGAAACTTTGAATGCAACTTTCTTATATAATTTATATTATTTTTTCAAAATATTTTTTTAATTTTATTATATTACTATGTTGCAATAAATATCCTCTTTAATAACATTTATTTCACATTCACTCTTTAATATTAAATTATCTAATTTTATCCCATTTCAACTTTGTTATAGATATCATCAAATTAAAATCAGGTTTGATTGAGGAAAAACAAATGTTAGAGTACTCGACTCAATAAGAGTTATAAAATTAAATATTTATCTTTTATATTTCCAAAAAATAATTTTGACCTTTTTTGAGACATTTAGAATCTCACCTTATTTGATGATAAATGATATTGCACTCGATCTCACTAGCTTATTTGAATGCAGCCTTCCAACATGATTTATCTAATTTCTTGTAATTTTTGTCACTTGTCTCAATTACTTTGTGACTCTAAATCAACTTTTTTTCCAACATTAATCACACTGAGTTTCTCATATTGTAATTCCTTAATTAACTAAATATGGACACATCGAAAAAAATCGAACATCGTTTATCTCCTCTCGATAAGTCTATGTAATTAAATATATAGTTTAGTATTTTTAAATTTTTTTCTTAAGAACTGGCATGATAAATGATGCATTCTAATACATACATAATTTGATGATTGAGAAAGTTAGAATAGATGTCGTTAGTGCCCTACAATTCATCTCTCCCATGAATTTGGCTCATTTCATAAAATTATTTTCTTTTATTACATTAAATTACTATGTAACTGTAAATCTCTTCTCATGTCACTATTACAAATCTTTAACTCTTTTATGTCGTATTGCTTTAATTTATCTTATTTTTACTTTAAAATTTATTTACTTAATACTAAAATGATAATTTAAAATTATTTATTCTTGCCTATATGAGTCATTCAAAATAATTTCAAATAAGATCTGATGTATATGAAAGAAATGTCTTACACTGATCTTAATAAGATATACTAAACTGACTATTTGTTTTTATATTTGTAAATGCTTACCTTTCTTGAGTGTTGATAAGTTTTAAGAGATATTTTGTTTCATACTTAATTTGTTGATTGTGTATGCTAGACTTAATCTCTGTACTATCTTTGAGTGTTAGTTTCCCAAAAAATTTATTTTATTTATTCAAAGTTTTCACTTTGATGAGATGATAATACTATGTAACTTTAACTCTTATCTCTTGTGACCTTCACATCTATTTCATTTAGTTGTATCAAATGACTTGATTTTTTGTTATTTCAACTTTAACATATATTTACTTAATATTAATATTTTGTTATTATTTGTGCTTATATACTTTGGCCATTAAAACTAATTTAAAAAAAAACTTACAAATGTTTTTGGACTAGACTTGATATGATCTATCTAATTAAATATTTACAATTATATTTTGTAAATATTATATTTTTTAAGGTTTTGGCATGCTTTACTAGGCTTTTTGGTTCATACCTGGTTAAGTGATCGAGGTGTGGCACTTAACCTCCTTATTATATGTGAATATAACTTTCATGGATGATTTACCTCATTTTCTCAAAATGTTTTGCATAATGATGTTATGTTCCAATGTAACTCTAAATCATCTCTTATGTGATGTTCATATGGATTAATTTTTTTATAATAACATAGTTCAATTTATAATATTTTATCTTTATTATACATTTATTTAATATTAAAATAATAATTTGTTATTAGTTTTTCTTATTTTGCTCAATAATAAAAAGTAATTCAAAATGTTATCTAATCATGATGAAAGAAATGATGATGTACCTATCTCAACAAAATATTCCCAATTAAATCTTTATTTATAAAATTTTAAATTTTTATCTTGTTTGATTATGACATGCTTTACAAAACATTTTGATTTTTGCCTGTTTTGATGATAGAGAATTGTTTACTTGAGGTCCTTCGTAACTTGAGATGCAACTTTGTCATTAATTTTGTCACAATTCTTGAAATTTTGTTGCATTGATTTGGTTAACCATGTCTTTAAATTACTAACTTTCATAAGTCATAATAATTGAAAATGTAGTTTGTTCAAGTGAAACCAAACATTGTTGGATTAATCTTGACAAGTTTCTTCTAATTAAATATTTATTTTTATTTTTTCATATGTTTTTTTTTTCTTAAAAGTATTTCATGACTTATGAAACATTCAATTTGTTCTTGATTCTGTAATTGATGATGTTGCAGCTGATTTCGTTGGAATCTTGGAATGTAATGTTTTCTTCTAATTCATCTTATTTCATCAAAGTTTTGGTTTGATTTGCTTATGTCACTATATAATTAAAAATCATCTTTCGAGTAACTTTTAGCTCACTTTAACTTTGGGTCATTATGTTACTCTAATATATCTTATCTCATAGTTAATAAAATGTTTCTTCAAAATTAAAAAAAATATTAATTTCTTTGCTTATTTAATTTTGCAATTCATGGAAATTCTCAACATGTTTAAACAGAGACCAAGTTAATGTCATTTTATTAATCTCAATTAACTCTATCCAATTAAATATTTATTTTGATTTTTTTAAATATTGTTTCCATATATTTTATTTTCATATGCTTTTACATGCTTTATCATTACTTTTATTCATACTTATTTAATAATGAATGATGTTACACACAATCTCCTAGTATGTTGGAATGAAACTTTGCCATCCAACTTATTTTATTTATTTAAATTTTGTTTCTTCGGTTTCAATATATTTCTTTGTTACTCTAAATCTCTTCTCAAGTGACCTTTATATCACTTTTATTTACTTTTATTATATATCTTCAATTTATCTCATTTCAACTTAAACAAATATTCACTTAATATAAAACTTTTAATTTACAATTATTGGTGCCTATTTACTTTGGAGTTTCTTAGAACTATCAAACAAGTTCTAATCGAAATGAAATAAATGTCATTCCAGTTATCTTGCTGAACTTTATCTAATTACATATTTTTATTTTCACTAAATATTTTTCTTTCTATAACATAAAAACAATTTAAGCAACATTTTCAATTAAACTTGATATGATCATTGTGAATGTTATCTCAATCACTTTAGTATCTTTTAATTCAATTATCCCAACCAAATTATCTCATCGCTTTAAATTTTTTTTGTTTATTTATATCAAATGGTATCTCTCATTCTCTTCCCATGTGACCTTTACTTTGCTTTGATTTTTTAATAATAAATTGCATCCAATTTTTATATTTAACCTTTAACTTATATCAATTATTACAAAAGTAATGGTAATTATTTTTTATTCTTATTCACTTTGGTAATTACAGTAATTCCAAATGTGTTTGGTCGAGTTGAAACAAATGTCCTTCAATTCGTCGAAATGTACTCCATCAAATCAAATATTCATTTTTAAAATTTTAAGTGATTAATTTTCTAATGGTTTAATATGTTGGGTAAAGTTTGATTTATATTTTTTAACTATCAGATTTATTACTCTTGATCTGCCCAATATAATAGAATATAACTTTTTGGACAAGTTTTTTCTAATTTCTTCATTTTTTTTGCTTAGATTTTATTAAGTCATTATATAGCTTTATATCTTTTCTCATGTGATCTAGAAATCTAACTGATTTGGTTACATTAAATTTCTTTAATTTATCTTATCTCACCTTTCATATGCAGTTATATTATATCAAAATATTAAAAAATTTGTTTTCTTGTGTTTTCATACCCTTTAATAGACACCTAATTTGTGGATCGATGATGTTACACTCGATCCCCTTTGTATGTTAAATACTAATGAACTCCATCCAGTTAAATATTAAATTTTTATATCACTAAACATTTTTATATTTTATGTAGTTTAATATTAAGCAGAATAACTTATGTATATTATAATAAATTAGAATTAATTGATGTTTATAGTACTATATATTTATTATGTATAAATTTTTTTAATATAGTAATATTATATTATATATTATTAGAAATTCAAAATTATATAATTAATATTGAATATTTTTTTATATTTAATATTTAAATTACATCATGTTAAAAACATATTAAAAATTATAATATTCTAAATTAATAAGAGACCTCAAATATTATTTATATTTTATTATAATAAAAAATTTATATGATTAAGTTTATATTTTTAACAAAAACTACAAACTTAATTATAAAAATTTAACTTTCATTTAATTTTTCTCTTATATTTTTCTTTTTATCACAATGCCTCTCACATTCTTTCACTTTCTACTCTCTTGTTATCATTCTTTTATTTGACTTTTCATTTATTATCTTGTTATATTTTTCTTGAAATCCAAGTCTCTTAAATCATTCTTTCATTGTTTTTCATTCTCGTCATTAAATAATCTCTCATTAATCTCTATTCTTATTTTTGTCTCCATTTTGCTCTTATGTGTCCATGACTTTCCATCCCTCTCATTGAGTACTTATCTCCATCTTTATTATCTTTTTTCAGCCCCACAACTAAACATATTTTAAAAAACTCTCATTTAGTATTGTTTAATATATAATATTTATGATAAACATATATATTTTATTATTTACATATGTAATGTAATTTAACTTTTTATTAATAAAACTGATAACATAATGGAAGAAATCATACATACTATTGTCTAAGCTATGAAAAACTAATAGTTTATTTAATTTTTTGTTTATATTTTATAAATAAAATATTTATATTAGAATTATTATGACATATGACAAGCATAACTTTTCTTCTAGACCTCTCTCTCCTCTATCTTTTTCTACTTTTTTTCTCCCTCTCTCACTTTTACTCTGTTATTTATTCACTTTATCTCCTTTATGTTCTCTCTTACTTAAATTATGATTTATTTCTATTTATTAATTATTTGTCTTTATTTTTCACTTATCAATTTGTGTCATTCCCTCCTTTATGGAGTAATTATCTCCATCTCCATTAACGTTTTTTTAGCCCATCAATAAATAATATTAATAAAAGCTCTTATATTACATAATTTAATGTATAATATTTATGATAAATGTATACTTTATTATTTATATTTTTAATGTTATTTAATTATTTATTTATAAGAGCTATAAAATAAGACAAGAAAAACTCATTTATTAATATCTATGTTATCAAAAATAATAGTTTACTTACTTTTTTTAAATTTTATACAAATAAAATATTAAGATTAAAGTATATTATGACATAAATATATAAGAATAATATTTTTAAAAGTGTGTATGCTTGATAATTTAGAAAATTTTATACAATTATTTTTTATCTTCAGGATAATAATCAAGTTACTATACTATTTTGACTTTTGTATGTATTTGTGACCACACTAGCATTATAGCACTAGATTTTATTATAACTCAAAGTTAACCATGCAAGGGCAAGAGTAGTAGGGAGATGGATGACTACTTGAGAAGTCCTTGTGTTGAAGATATTCTTTTTTAGTAATCTTTCTTTGATGAAAAATAACACATTATATTAATATTTTAATGTTTAAAATAAATCATTATAAATAGTAGTTTATAACTAAATTATAGTAACTATTTATTTATATTTAAAAATATTTTTTATTTAATTTATATTTTATAAAAGAATCTATATATGTATATATATGTTGTGTAAAATTTTTTAAATATAATAATATTATATTATAAAGTATTTAAAAATTTAAAAATTATATCATTAATGTTAAATAATTTTTATATTAATTATGTATAATACATTATATACATATAATATATTAGAATAATTATATTATGCATTATTTAATTAATCTTTTAATTTAAAGTATGAATAAAAATATTTTATAAAAATATTTATATAATCTTTAAATATTTGCAATATTCTAAAAAAAGAATAAACGGCAAATATTTTTTGCATTTAATTCTTATAAAAAATGATATATGATTAACTTACTATATTTAAAAGATGATTTAACTTTAGCTTTTAAAATTTTTTTATTTATTTATTATTTTTTACTTTTTTCTCTTATCTGAATATCATTCATATTCTCTCACTTTCTACTCTGTTCTTTTATCATTCTCTTATTTGTCCTTTAATGTTTTATCTCATTATATTTTACTTGCCGTCTAACCCTCCTTTATCATTCTTTACTTTCTAATTTCTCCTTCTATTTTAATTATTTATTTATTCTCTCTATGTTCTTTATACTTGCTTTTTTTCCATCGTTTTAAATCCTCATTCATTAATCTCCATTACTCTTTTCCTCTTTATTTTTCTCTTATCAATTTATGATTTTCTCCCCCTTTTACAAAAAAATTTCCTCCATCACATTTATGTCTTTTTCAAGCACCAATAAATAATATTTATGAAGCCTGGCAAGTTGCATAATTTAATATATAACACTTATGATCAATGTATATTTTATTTTTATATTTACTTGACAATTTATTTTTTTAATTATAAAATTTATATGATAATAGAAAATAATATTATATATTAATGAATATGTTATAAAAAATAATAGTTTACATAATTTTATATTTTTTAATATAAATAAAATTTTGACATTTAAATATATTATTCCATGTGATAGGCATAATTTTTTTTTAAAAACGTGTATGCATATTAATTTTGAAAAATTTAGAAATGGTTCATTATCTTCAACACAATAATCATACAAATATGATTTTTTGTCTCTGATATGCATGTGCGACAACAACAGTATTATGACACAAGATGCAATTTGAACTCAAAAGTTAAGCTACGTGGCAAGAATGGGCATGACATCATGGGAAGCCCTTATGTTGTAAATATTTTTTTATATTCTTTTTTGTAATGAACTACAATTTATTTTAATAATATGTTAATGTTACTAAAGTAAAATATTATAAACGATGTCTTTTAATAACAATTTTTGAAATTAATTATTAATAAGAACTTAATTATTATTGTTATCAATTTCATATAACTTTAAATATGACACATTCTGTGATATAATAAAACTATGGCTTTCATAGTTTAATATCGAAGAAAATAACTTACATCGATTAAAATAACTTTGAATTAATTTATACCCACAACAGTATATACATACAAGTGAATGAAAGTTCTCAAATATATTAATATTATATTATATAATATTAAAAATTTAAAATTATATCATAATATTAAATTTTTCTATTTATTAGCTATACTATGGCATATAATGAGACTATAATGGATTAATTATATTATTTATTATTTAAGTGTGCCTAAAATAAAATTAAATTATCAATTAAATTTTTTTAAATATTTGGAATATTTTAAAATAATAATAAACCACAAATATGTTTTATAATTTTTTTATTAAAGTTTATATATGATTAATTTTTTATATTTTGAAAATATTAAGTTTTATTATTAATATTTAACTTTTATTTGATTATTTCAGTCATATTTTTTTTATCTCAATCTCTCATATTCCCTCACTTTTTTCCCTCTTTTATCATATTTCTTTACTCATCTCTTCATTCTCCACCTCTATATATTTTTGTCTCTTTCTCTGCTCTTTCCTTCTTTACTTAGTCATTTTCTTCTCCCCTTCAATTTTCTTCTCCCCATCAATTGGGTATTTACTCCCTCAATCACCTGTAAATTTTCTCTTTACTTTTTCGCTTCATTAAATCTTCACTTACCACTTTATATTATTATTTCTTTCTTTGTTTTACTCTTATTAGTTAGTATCTTTCTCTTTCCCTTAGAAAATATTTATCTCCATTTTTATTATTTCTTTTTTTAAACCTGAATTAATAACATTTAGAAAATCTCTCTTGTTGTAAGGTTTAATATATGATATTAATTATAGAAAATATTTTGTTATTTTTTTATTATTTAACTTAATTTTTTTATTATAAGGATTATGAGATAATAGAAGAAAAACTAATATAATAATGCTTATATTATAAAAAATAATAGTTTATAAATTTTCCATTAATTTTATATAAATAAAATATTGATATTACATTATATTATCAATTATATAACAAGCATAATTTTTTAAAAATTATATATTGAAGTGAAACAAAGCATATAAATTCCATAAAAGGGGATTAATCCTAGTATTAAAGTAATTTTGCTAATTTTTTAAATGTATTTAATTTCAAAATTCACTATAAAAATATTATAATGATTACAAAAAGCTTTGTTTTGAAAACATAAAGATTTATAAGTTTAATAATAAAAAATAAAAGTTGAAATGGGACACCGAAACTTTAAGTTTGTTCTATTCAAATTAGAACATAAGTTTATCCCCAACCAAGGTTAAGAAAAATATTACTAGTGAAAGAACTATAACTTTAGATTTTTTTCATAAAGTTTACTTATGACCTACTAACTTTTGTTGGTTGAACTATAACCTGGGTTATTGTGAGCTCAATCCTAACTTGTTTTTTAAGAGATCAATTAGTACTGAAGCTTTCATAAATGTCGATCCATCTAGCGAAAAAGATAGAAAATGCAACAAGAAAGAAATTTCTAATAAAAACATAAAAATTTTGCTATGCTTATTGATGAATGTAAAAAACATGAAGAGCTAAAAATTAAGAAAAGAAATAAGAAAATTAAGGCTTAGAAGATTTATGCATATCTAGAAGAATCTTCATTTTAGATTAGTTATAAGTAGTAGATGTTGCCAAAGGAAATTTATGCTATTAGAATATGTGTACCCCTTCTTTTAGAAATTTATGCCATTCACAATGCTAAGGTATTTTTAGAAAAATTTTCATACCTACTACAAAGTTAGGGAGAGGTTATTACAAAAGCAACTACCAAAATAGCTTTAAAATATCTTTAATATTCGTGCAAAAGGGCTATTATTAGAATAATTATATTTTTTATTTTTAAGTAAATATTAAAATTTAAATATGATAAAATAAGATATTTTAATAGTCAAAATATTCTTTAAATATTCATAATATTCTAAAAAATAACAAATCAAAAATATTTTTATATTTTCTTATTGTAAAATATTATATGTGATTTACTTGTTAAATTTAATAAAAATTATAAGTTTAATTATTAAGATTTTACTTTTATTTAATTATTTCTTTTTTCTCCATATCTCATTGTTTCTCACATTCCCTTACTTCTTATGCTGTAAATCACATTCTCTTTTTTGTCTATTCATTTTCTATGACTTTCTATTTTTTGCATCCAACTATCCTTTATAAGAGTTGACTTTTTCTTCTATTTTTTTTCTTTTTTTATTCTCACTGTCTTCTCTATGTTCTCTTTTCTTCTCCTCTTTCTTAAATTAACTCTTATTAGTCTCTATAATTATTTTTCTCTCTAGTTTATTCATATCAATCCTTGACTTTCCCTCTATTATAAAGTAGTTATTATGGTCTCCATTTTCTCTTCTTTAGTGCATCAATCGACAATATTTATGCAATCTCTCATGTTGTGTAGCTTATTGTGTAATATTTATGATAAATATATATTTATTTATAAAAAAGTTGATTTAATTATTTGTATATTAAAATAATAACATAATGGAAGAAAATTATGCCTTAGTGTCTACATTATAAAAAATATTGGTTTATGTAATTTTTTATCAATTTTACATTAATACACTATTTATATTAGAATATATAATGAAATATATAATAAGCATATTTTTTTGAAAGTCTATCTACTTGATAATTCTAAAAATTTTAGAAATAATTTTGTATCTACAACTCAATAATTACATAACTATAATTTTTTGTCAGTTGTATGCATTTGCAACCACGTGAGAATTATGATACTAAATCTCATTCAAATTACAAAGTTCAGCTTATTTGGGCAAGTGTTTTGGGATGGGTGAGCACTTGATAAATCCTCATGTTACTAATATTTTTTCAAATTGTTTTTTCCAATTACAAGTTAAAGTTAAAAAATTACAGTACTATAAATGGCATTTTGTAATTGCATTTTTTAGCAATTAATTGTTAATAATAACTTTATTATTAATTTCATATAATAATAAATATGACATATTGTATGCTATAATAAAATAATAACTTTAATATAGATTTATGTTTAGCAAAAAAAATATGTCAATTACAATAAATTACAACTAATTAATATTTTTAATATTATATATGTAATGTGTATAATTTTCTAAATATTGTAATATTATATTTAATGATATTACAAATTTAAAATTACAACATTAATGTTAAATATTATTTATATTACATTTTATAATAATAATATATATGAATAAATATATTATTTATAATTTACTTCAATTCTTTAATTTTATTTATGAATAAAAAATGAAATATTAATAATAAAAATATATTTGAAATATTCTAAAACAATAAGAAATTATAAATATTATTTAATTTTTTTTATTATTAAATATTTTATTTGATTAATGGTTTATATTTAAAAATAATTTTTGGTTTAACTCTTAAAATTTTATTATTATATAATTATTTCTCTCATTTTTTTCTCATTTTCTTAAGGTCTCTGAGATTCTCCTACTTGCTCTCTCCAATTACCATTCTCTTTTTTGTTTATTGATTATTTATGTTTTTATATATTTGTTGGCCTCTAACTCTCATCTATCATTCTTTATATTGTATTTTCTCTTTCTCTTGCACTTGTTTATTTATTTTCTTTAACTGTATATTTTCTCTTCATTAAATTATCTCTTATCAATCTTTATTGATTTTTTACGCTAAGTTATTCGTGACTTTCTCTCTTTAAAAAAATAGTTATCTACATCTCCATTATCTCTTTGTTAAACCATAAATTAATATTATTTAAGAAATATTTAATGTTGCATAGTTTAATATAAGATAAATATATTTTAATTTTTTTTTTATTTTATGATTCAATTTTTTATTTATAAAAATAATAACATAATGGAAGAAAACATATCCACTAATATATATTATCAAAAATAATAGTTTATGTTATTTTTATTAATTTTATGTAATTGAAATATTGATATTAAAAAAATATTATCACATATATAATAAGCATATTGTTTTTTTAAAGAAGCATAGGGTTCATAATTTTGAAAATTTTAGAAACGATTTGTTATCAACACAATAAATACAACACTACTTTTTTTGTCTACTATTTGTAAGTGCAACCACATGAATATTATGACACTAGATCTAATAAGAACTTAATAGCTAAGATCACTTATGGGAGTGATATTCGGATGGTTGACTTCTTGAGAAGTCCATACATTAGAAACATTTTTTCATATTCATTTTTCAATAGAATGACAATTTTGTTTTAATAAAATGTTGATATTAAATACTTAAGTTATTATAAATCAAGCTTATAAGTGTACTTTTAGTAGTTAATAGTTAATAATAAATTTATAACGTTATTATCAATTTCATATAACAGTAGATATGGCAAACTATATGATATAATTAAATAATGTCTTTAATATAGTTTAATATTAAGTAGAAAAACATCTATCAAATATGAAAAATTAGAATTAGTTCATATTTTTAATAGTATGTTTGTGAAATCTACAATTATTTTTACATATAGTAATTATATTTTATATAACATATATAATTTAAATTTTTAAAATTATATCATTATTTTTAAACATTATTTATCTTGCTTTTGTATCACATCATATACATGTAGCACATTATTATAATTATATTATTTATAATTTAATTATTTTTAAAATTTTAAAAATGTATAAAAAAATATTACCCAAAAAGTTAATATATTCCTTAAATATTTTAAATATTTTAAGATAAAAATATACTATAATTTTTGTTATATTTTATTAGTTTTAAATATTATATGTGATTAACTTATTATATTGAATAAATGTTATAAGTTATTATTACTTAACATTTTTAAACTATTTCTCACAATTTTTTTCTCTTTATCCAAAAATCGCTCAATTTTCCTCGCCTACTTCTCTCTCTTATTGTTATTCTCCTTTTTGTCTGTTTAATCTTTTTCTTCACATACTTTTTTTGCCTTCCAACTCCTCTCTATCATTCTTTACTTTCTTATTTGTCTTTCCCATTCACTATTTATTTATTCTATTTATCTCCTCTATGTTTCTCTGCTCTTTTCTCTTTGTTAGTTCCACTATCATTAATCGTTATTATTAAATTCCTCTCTTTTTTGCTCTAATCAATCCATGACTTTCTCTCTTTCTTATAAAATATTTAACTTTGTCTCTATTATCATTTTTTTCAACTTATCAATTAATAATATGTAAGAAATCCCTTATGTTGCATAGTTTGCTATATGATATTTATCATAAATATATATTTTATTATTTATATTTATTACATAACCTAATTTTCTGTTTGTAAAAAAGACAACATAAAAGAAACTCTTATGCCTTAATGTTCATGTTACTAAAAATAATTTTTTATGTAATTTTTTATTACTATTGTATAAATAAGATATCTATATAATATATAATGACAAGTATAATAAGCATAAACTTTTTAGAAAAGTGAATATGCTTGATAATTTCGAAATTTTAGAAATTGTTAACTGCAATCAACATAATAATAAAAAAACTATGCCTTTCTTAATACTGTAGGCATGCACATCCACACAAGCATTGTGTCACTTGATCTCATTAGAACTCCAAAGTTAAGATTGTTGGGTAAGTGTGGTATTAGGATAGGTGACCTCTTTAGAAGTCCTTGTATTGAAAATATTTTTTGATATAGTTTAATATTGAACAATAATTTATTTTAGTGAAATCTTAATATTAAAAAATTTAATTATTATAAATGATAACATATAATTGTAATATTGTAAGTAATTATTAAAAATAACTTGATAACACATTTCTCAATTTAATATAACATTAAACATCGCACATCATATGACATAAAAAATAATAATTTTGATATAGTTTAATATTCATATAAACTTATATGAATTAGAAAAAAATTATAATGAATTTATGTTTATTGTGATATGTATATCTTTTGTATAAAACTTTTTAAATATAGAAATATTATAGTATAGAGAATTTGAAATTATAATTGTTAAATATTATTTACATTTATTATGTATATTAAATCATATATTAATAATATTCAATTAATAATCAAAGTATTACTTAAATATTTGAAATATCCTAAAATAACAACATATCTAAAATATTTTTAATGTTTTATAATTTGTAAATATTATTTATGAATATCTTGTTGTACTTAATAAATATTATAATTTTAATTCTTAAGATTTTAATTTTTTTTTGTCATTTCTCTTACTTTTTTCTCATTATCTCAATGTCTAGCATTCTCTCAATTTCTTCTCTCTTTTATTATTCTCTTAATTCTCTATTGCCTAATATTTTTCTTGGCCTCCAACTCTGTTCTATTTATCTATATATTCTCATTTCTCTTTCACTCATTTATTTATTCTCTTTATCACCTTGATGTTCTCTCTTTTCTTTTCATCTTTATTAAAATGTTTTGTTGACCTCTATTATGATTTTACATTTTAATTTGCTTATATAAATTAGTGACTTTCTTGATACCATACAAAATAGTCATCTCCTACTGTGCCATCTCTTTTTAAACCATTATTTTAAAAATATTTAAAAACTCTCTCAAGTTGCATAGTTTAATATATAATATTTGTAATAAATATATATTTCATAATTTATGTTAATTACATAAAATAATTACAATTTATAAAAAAGTTAACATAATGGAAGAAAATCGTATGTATTTTTATCTCAGTTACACGAAGTGTAAGATTATGTAATTTGATTTATTAATTTTATAAAAAAGAAATATATATATATTTTAATATGTCATATATAATAGGCACAGCTTTTTTGAAAAGTGCATATGCATGAAAAGTTTCTAAAATTGTAATAATGTTTAATTATCTTTACAACAATAATCACACAACTTCATTTTTTTCCTATTATATACATGTGCAACCATGTAACTATGAAGATGATTATAAGGAAGCTACATTTGTCCCAAACTACTCAATTGAAAAATTTAGGCATTCCTATTTTAGAAATTACATTACAGAAGAAAAACTTCAATTTTCTTATTGATCAAGTTAAAAATTGCCTGGTTGGATGGAGCTTCAAAGCTCACTCCATGACGAGCCATATTATCATGATCAACTCGGAGCTTATTTTCATTCCTATATATTACTTAGTCCATTCTTCAATTTCGAAAGGGATTATTAAGGAGTTAAGAAAATTGATATTTAGGTACTTAAAGATGCTTCTAATATTAATAATTCTATAGAATTTGCTTACTCTACGTAAGGAGGATGATGGCCTTGAAATTGGCGACTTGTCTACCTGATAGTTAGCATTCATTGCAAAGAACTACAAGTGGGTTATGAATTTGAAGGAAGTTTTAAGGGTTCAAATATTCAGGTCCAAGTATGGTACGATAAATAATAATCTCTATAAACCATGTAGTGCTACACATACATGCAAGCAAAATTGTAATGTAGTGCCCTAATCAAATGAGAAAATGGTTTGGTGCTTTGGTAAGGACATGCAAGTTTCTTTCATGTTGGATAATTCACTCTGCTTTTTTGCAAATGCATTGTGGCCTACATATATTAATCTAGACACGTAACATCTAATTTGTGTGGTAAAGCTTGTTAAGGAACATGGTGTCTGGGAAAAAGTTATGATACAAAATTTGTTTGGGTCTGCTTTGGCTTTTAGGATTATGCACTCCTTTTGGACAAGATCAAGTCCAAAGGATATGTCGTATTTCAAAGAGCATGAAGGCATAGTGCTAGAATCAAAAGTTATACAACAAAATGTATAATACCCAAAATATATTGCTAGAAGAAGTGTGGATTCTAAATTTCAAACTATAGCATAGAGTGAGTTTGTTTATGTAGACATTAATTTTGAATTTTCTTACCACACATTACTTGATTTATGTGAGAGGTATTGAGGACTAGGCATTTTGTCCATGAGGCTGTGAGGTGGAGGAAGATATTATGCAGTATGTTTGGGGATGTCATAAGGAAAAACAAATTATGGGCATGTAACTTCAAAATTAGAAGTCTTAGTATTGAATGGAATAATAACATGAATTTTAAAACATTAAAGGAGTTGTTGAACTAGATGGTGTTTAATATTTATGTTGCTAATGCATCATAAGTGATCAAGTTTTCTACTAAAGAGTTGTATTAGCTTTAGGTTAATAGAAATCTACATGCCTATGTTGGTATGCAGTTTAGCCTTAATGCTCTTATATGAAGAATTCTGTTTGATGTTACTCCTATTGTTGCATGTTACATTCATTCGAGCCTATCTAGTGGGAGTTCTTGCAACCTTCAAGCACTATGTGTAACCTCTTATTGGAATACTCTAATGGGGTGGGTTAAGCTTAATTATGACGTAATAACAAAGTAGAACCTTAATATTGGAATTTGCATAATTGTTTGGGATCACTTGGGTAGGGCAAAACCTTTGCTGATAAAATGTGGATTTTAAGAGCAGCCTCTGCCACAGAAACTATTGCAATTCTTGAAACCATGGAGCTCCTTAGAACACTATTTCCTAATATTCTTGATACAAAATTCAAATATGACTCTCCAACTTCCATTGTTGAAGTGAGGTGGATGGTTGTGTTAACCTTCAATAGTAGCAATTATATAAGTGCTACTAATTTTGTGAAGAGTATGCAGTTCTTCAAGCTTCCCCATATATAGTGTTATGGTAGATATGTAGTTGAGTGGGTTTTGTATTATAATCTTTTGCAAGTTTTTATATGGGATTGGGGAATGCCCCTTCCAAAACTAGTTATACACTATCTTTTTTTTTTTATTTTATTATGAACCTCCATAAGTATTGTATGTTGAAGCCTATAGCCATTTATTTATCATGCAACCCAAAGACTTACCAATGATTGGGATTGGGATAGGCCATTTCTCACCGATGATTACTCACCTTTTTTATACATATTGCATTTTAGTCTGCACACAACATGTGCTACAACATAAACTATTTGGGACATTATGATGTAATATGGCCAACACTTTGGTCAGGTGGTAAATTTTAGCAAATCCAAAATATTGTTTAGTAAGGAGATAGGATGCAAGCATAGAAAGATGATAATAAGAAAGTTATATATGAGTCAAGCTACTCAACTAAAATATTTGGGAATACCCATTGCAGTACCGAAATTTCAAAAAAATGACTTTTAATTTACTATTGATCAAGTTGAAAAATGTGCCAAGATGAAGGTTCAAGTTTCATCAATGATTGGGCATCTTGTCATGATCAACTTGGTGCAATTTACTATTCCTATGTACCACTTAGCCCACTCTTTAGTTCTAAAGGACATTATTGATGAGTTGGAGAAATTAATGCAATGGTATTAGTGACGTTGTTTGAATGTTAGCAACTTTATACATTATGCAACCTAGAAATTAGTTCTCTTCTTGGGGATTATGGAGGTCTTGGAGTTTGTAGTTTTTTTACATGGTTTGTAACATTGATTGCGAAGCATTGTAGGTGGGTTGATGGTCTTTGCATTCAAGCATTTTGATTGGATCAAAGGGATGCCCCTTCTTAGGCCACTTCAATTTTATCTTTTTACTTTGATTGTGTATGAAGCTCCTTAAGGAGAGTATGTTGTTGGCTTCAACCACTGCTTTATCAAGGAAGCCAAAGGGTGTTGCCTGTTATTGGAGCACTCCTCCAATGGGTTGGATTAAATTCAATTATGACATAGTTGAGTATTATGATTTAATTACTAAAATTAGTATTGCTGTATGAGATGACGTGAGCAAACTTATTACTATTATAAAAAAAAGCTAATGTTTAAAGTTCAACTTTTTTCATGGAGATTATTTTATTCTTGAGGAAATTGAACTTCTTAAATCAGTGCTTCTTAATGTCTAAGTAGTGGTTATTAAATCACATTTTGCTGCAACAATTGTTGTATTGAACCTATTGCTTTTGTTTATAGCAAATAATAGTTCCTACAAATGCATTATGACATAGATTTAGGGTATGAAGTCCCTCAAACTTTCCCACAAAAGTGCCAAAGAAATAGTGATGTGCACTACATCAATTGTCATGTGCTTCTGCTTAAATATTTTGGGACTACGAAATGCTCCTTCTCAAATCACTTCAACTATCTTTTTTATTGATTTTATATATCAATCCCCTGAAGAAGAGTATGATATTGGCTTCGACCATTATTTATCAAGTAACCCAAAGTGGGTTTACTTGGTGTAATAAGGTGGGGAATGTCAGTATCTATGAAAGATTGGGTAGCGCTTTCATGAATATTGATGGTATTAAGCCTTCACAAGTATTACAATGACAAATCTTCCTCGCATCGACTCAGATCATAGCCCATTACTTACACAAATTAGATAATTTATATTGGGTAAACTTGATAGAAGAAATTAGTTCCAGAATATCCTATTATCCTTTCCATAGTCAACTAATGTTGTGTATGCAACTTTGGGGTTGGCTGTTTGAGGTATCCCTATGAATAGCTTATCCAGTAGATTTAGTAAGCATTTAAAAAATGGAATATAAAACTAAATTTGGTAATTTCCTTACTAAGCATCATCAGTTGGAATACCAAATATTGGACCTTCAGCTTAATGAATCTATGAGTGGCTTAACTGAGCTAAAATAGAATCTTTTGGCACAATGTATTACTTCCTATTAAATGTCATGGCTTTAGAAGAAGCATCTAGTGGTAGCATGAAAGTTTCATTGGACCACCCGTGGAGACCAATACACATGTTTTTTCTTGGGGTCAACTACTTCGACATCAAGGAGCAACTATATAATCAACTTAAAAATGAAAGTGGGGTATTGGTGGAATCCCCAATTGAGATCAAAGACACTATTATATATTTTTTTAGTAAGAAGTGATATAGTTTTGGGCAATATGAGCCATCTCTACGCTTTAACTTTTGAGAATTATTAATAGTGATCAAGTGGCCATAGTTATGGCTACAACCAATGACGATGAGATCAGAAGTGTGGCACTATCCATGAAAAGAAATAAATTCCATGCTGTAAATAACATCTATATTAAATTTGTGCATAGTTATTGGAACTTTGAAATGGTTGATATTGTAATAATTATGGAACCATTCTTTAAAGATAGCTTTATGCCCAAATATTAGAAAAACATGATGGATATTTTATCCCTTAATTTCAAGGTGCACCTAAATCTAAGAATTTTAGGACCATTAGCCTTCGTAATGTGATTTGCAAAGTGGTAACAAAAATGTTGGTGGCTAGACTGATGTTGGTGCTTCCTAATATTACTATTAGGTAAAAGTGGCTTTTGTACCAAGCCATGTTATATATATTAATATACTCTTGGCACACCAAATGGTTTCCAATATGCACTTTTGTACTTCTAAAGATGGTCAACTAGAAATTTTTTCTAGATATTCTAAAGCATTTGTAGTTCTGACTTTGTTGGTGTGATTGTATGGACGCTTGTATCGTTACACTAACACTTATAATTATGCTAATTGGTATCCATCTAAAGTAAATAAAAGTAGACAAGGGTCTTCAATTGGGATGTCTTCTCTAGTTATACCTTTTTTTATTGTGTTTGAGTATCTCATATGTGTCATTCAGTATTGGCATAAGCATGTTGCCTTATTGGGTTCAACATTGGCCCATCCTCCCCTATTATAACACATCTTCCATATGTTGATAACATCATGATTTATGCACTTATAATTTATGTCATAGTAAGGACCATTTATGATATTATGGAGTAGTATAGGCATCACTTATGTTAGGCGGTGAATCTTAATGAATCAATTGTATTATTTAACAAAGGGATGAATGTAGGCAAAGAAAGATGATTGTATGAAAATTATATATTTGTTAAGCTTCTTAATCAAAATATCTAAAAAAAAGACTCAGTCTTCTCTACAAAAAAAGACTCCAATTTCATCATTAATCATGTTGAAAACTATGTCAAGATCGATAACTGTCACTATCAATGGTGTGTTATACTATCATTATAAACTCAGTGTTAGGTGCAATTCTTGTGTATTACTTTGCTCACTCTTTATATCAAAGTGCCTTATTATGGAGTTGAAGAAATTAATGCACCATTACCTTTGAAGTTATTCAAATATTGTAGCATAATGCATTATGAAAACTATTAAGACATGGTAATTATTCCTAAAAAGTGTTAGTGGCTTAAAATATAGAGTTTTTTGACCTAATAGATAGCATTGATTATAAAATACTTAAGGTTAGTTATAGCTAAGGAAGACTTTTTTTAGTTTAGTCCTTTAGGTCTAAGTACATTATGACAATAAATACTTTCTTTATGTCACATGATGTATCACATACACGTAAGTTAATATTTTTGTTAGACAATTAGCTTGGCATTGAATTTATTGCTTCATGGCCAACCTATCTTAAAATGTAAGTAGACCATCTGATAGTTGTAGTAAAGTTTGTTAAGGAGCTTGGTGCAAGGGATTATAATAAAATATAGAATGCATTTGTATATTATTTTGTATTTTAGAATTTACAACCCCCTTAGGCTAAATCAAATGAAAAGGTTGTGTTACACTTGTAATTATGTTACGAGAAGGAGTTGGACTAAAACACCACTTACAACAATATGCATATAAGCAAAAATTATACTATCAAGGACATCACATTGATTTGGAAAGTATAGGTGTAGCCTCGAGTTAACATCTTCTTGTGGTGATTAATGTCAAATCTTCTCCCTACTCACTCTTTGGCTCTTGCAAAAGGGACTAAGACATCAGAGCTTTGTCTGTGGAGTTATAATGTTACTAAAGATTTGCAAAATTATTTGTGAGTGTGAAATAATTTAAGTTCGTAGCTTTACCAATGATAGTTTTAAACTCAACGGTTTGAACGGTAGAGATACCTCTTCAATAGTTGAGCTTCTTAACTGGATGTCTATGAATGTGTGGTTGGATACTATTTCTCATTTGATTAAGTTTGCTACTTTGACATTTTTTCATCTTTGGCTTTATAAGAATTTGTAGGAACATGAAAACAAGGTTCTCACTTCAACTATAATCCAAATAAAATTTTGAATTATTGCATATCTATTACTACTTGTTTTAACTATCCGACTTGATCCAATAGGAAGGTCCAATAGTCTTGATGGGCTATTTGTTACATCTTATTTGACTCCTCCTTCATGAGTTGTGTTAAAATAAATTTTCACATAGCTATGCAAGATGATCTTACTAGTGGTTCTTAAGGCAATGGGACTCCTTAGAATGTTACTTCCTAATATCCAAGTAGTAGTGATTGAATTAGACTTTGTTATAGCTATTATTATAGTCTCCTAGTTGGTTTTTTATAAAGAGAATTGAGGTTCCTATCATAGTGCTATTACATATGTTGAGCATATGCAGTCCTTCAAACTATCCCCCAAAAAGTGCCAAGGCAACAATGTTGCAAACTAGGTCACTTATCATGCATTATTGTATTATTTTTTTGGAACTGGGAATTACCCCTTCTCAAACAACTTCAACTTGGTCTTCTTAATAATTTTATGTTTTAACATCTTTAACCAAAGAATGATGTAGGCTTCAATATTTCTTTATCAAGGAACCCAAAGACATAGACTTCCAAAGACATACAAATGTGATGGATGGGTGTAGTGGATGTACAGGACGGTCTTGTATGTATAGAAGGTGAGGTACAATTTGTTGGTTAATGACATTGGTGGCTGAAGGATGGGAAAAAATGATGGAAGATGGAGACAGTATTAGCAAAGCTTGTTTTTGGCCAATGCTAGTTGCTCACTAAGAGGATAGTATGGGCATCTTAATATTTTACACTGATTCTAATAAATTTTGAAATAGACCTAGAATTCATAATCCATTTGATACATTGTGAGGAGCAACAATCTATGGTAGGAAAAAATATTGTAAGATTTAAAAAAAAAATAAAAGGTTGTATGGTGGAAATATCCTCATCACAAATTACTAGTGATGATGTTTAGAGCCCAATTGGTGATACTTCTAAGCCTAGCACCCCTTGGGTGAACATTCTAGAATCTGGGATTGTCTTTGTGGTTTGAGCTCTAATGAACATTAGTGATGGAGTTCAGGGGACTGCATGAAGTAATTTAATGCTATTAATGGAAAACTCATTGCTAGATGAGCCTTGCAACAATGTGAATATGTTTGAGGATGAAAAGGGTGCTTCTTTTATGGCTGTGTGGTGCATTAATAGTGGAATTACATAAAGAATCAAGGACATGATAAAAAGAGGAAAAACTAATTTCACTAAATAGGGAACTTGGTTGGAATGAAAATACTAAATTATATATCCACTCACAAGAGAAATCTCCATGTCCCAAAGGTGTTGATGTGGGTGATTTATGTGGCTACACATAAGGTTTGTGTCAAAATGTTGTAGTGCTCATGGAAGATAATTCTTGGAATGACAAACTTGAATGACTTCACCCAATTAAAGTAAGCTTTTAGAGTTGCTCAGTAGAGGGAGAATGAGAATTATTAATCTGACACTGTTCGGAGGTCCCCTCATTAACTACTCATAGTGACCAACCAATCTAGATGTTAAGATGCAAGCTCCAAAGGATACCTCTTTCATAACTAGTGATGAAATACTTCTATCAAATGAGGCATGTGAATGACGAACTCACTACCACCACTTCAACCTTGTGGGTAGAGTGTAAAAAGGTCATTTGCCATTTCAACGAATATACAAAAGATTATAATAAAGGTGTAGCCATTTTAGAGGATTTTGGATCACAGGCTCCATAGGTGGGAGTTTGTATATTGTACTTATATTAAATTGCATATGGAGAATATGTGTAGTTTTGAAGGCCATGGTAAGTTACTAGCTTTGAAATAGGGTTATATAAGTGGACACTGAAATTAAAACCTAATACTCTAGTGATTATGTGTGCTCCAATCTAGTTTCATTTTCTTATTCTCTTATTGTGTTGAATCACAAAGAATCTATTACATAGTGCCAAAGCTATACAAGATCCTCTTTTGATTGATGGTTGGAAACTAATATGTAAAGGTCACTCTTTGCTAGTGTGTCTATTAAAATGAACATTTCAAAACTATATAGTGTAAGAGTATTGATTAATAGGCACACCTAGTGAATCAATACTAATGGCTACTATAGTTAAGAGAAAGTCCTTTAAATAAAGAACCTAATCACGGTAAGAATAGGGTGTCTTTTTTGACACTAGTGGGTACAAAGGATCATGAGGAGAAGAGACAAAGACGTGGACCTTGGATGGCAGTTTAACCTTGGAAAATGAGGCTAATTGATGCAATAGAGGGGAGAAGGATTGTAATAGGTAAAGATAAAAGTAGGTAGTAAGTCAGAAAACAAAACAAATATGTGGATGCAATGTAGATAATGCAAAGATGTAGGTTCTATAATTGGCAATAATAATACAATAGAGGTACATTGAAGCCTAAATGGGTGCAAAAGTTGAAAATTTAGGGAGAGGTTCAACCTATTACTAATAAAAAGCATAGTCCATCATGCAATATGGTAGTGGAGGAAGGTCCCATTGGTTCTTCACATAGTTGTAGAATTTGGAAAAGTATGTGGAATTCTCATGCAATTTTTGTCCATCCAATGAAGTAGCCCTACTTGGTGCTGAAGAAAAGGGAAAAAGTACATTTGAGTAATTTTTTTATGGTAAGGAAACCAAAAAAATTATAAAAATTGGGAGAACTCTTTAGTAAATTGGAAAATTAAAAAACAAATAGTTGTAGAAAGATAGAAGAATATATGATTAGGTGGAGCATTGAGAAACTGTTTCACTTATCCAAGAAATTTAAAGGATCACCATATAGCTATGCTATTTTTGAGATCACCTGTAAAGCATATTGTTGTTTTCTCATGGTTTTACTTTCTTGTGAATAAAGGATACTATGACATAGTCAAATAAGGACAAAGAGGTTGTTTGCACTATTACTTTTGCACTAGTTGTATGAGACTTACATGTCACAAATTTTTAGATGTATTGGATTACTTACATTGGGAGTATTTTTTTATTAAGGATTAGTCTAGACTAGAACTTGACAACAACTGGAAGGAGGGGGAAGCAAGATGGTTTTTATACTAGCTATGGTTATTAATAGCTTTACAATTTTCTCCATTATTCATAATAAAAGTAAGGGTTATATAAGAAATAAAGTGGAAATGCAATTCTAGGGCCTATACTCAATGGAGTTTGGTTTGAGAAACTATAAGCTATTATGGATTTGAAGGTATGTTCTCAACATTTTTGCTAAGAACAAGTCGAACAACTTAGTTGACTGTTATTATATAAACTACTATAATCACTTCTCATATAGCAACAACTCTAACATGCCCAGGAAGCCTAAGAATCTAACTTTGAGAAACAACTTTATTTAGTGGACTTGTGTGAATTTTGTCAAAATGTTTATACGGCTTAGAGTTCCTACCATAATGAGGACTTGTGAATATCAAAGGATGATGAGTATGTTATCATGAGGATTAGCATGAATGGGGGATGGAGTCTTTGCTTTTCCTAAAAAAATTTGCTTTTAAGAAAAATGTTAGCACAATAATCTTACTATTTATGATTTGCCTATAAGGTATGAAAGCAGATTGGTTGAGAAGGCATTAATGAAAGATGTTGCTTTACTTATTTACCTTTATAGTAACATAGTTTCAATGATGCATGCCTTTTCTTTCTCAGCATCAGATGATAGAGACTTGAATTAAGAATGTATAGATCAACCACTCTAGTTTGCAATATGGGTGATTGGACAATAATTTTCTCAAAGATGTGGGGGGTTACAAATCAATTAGTATTAAAAAATAGCAGAGTAGGGAGCACACCTTGCCTTATGAGTGTAGAAACTATTTGATGTATTTTAAAAATGGCGACCTATTGGTTGTGGAGTGCTCTAGATGTCAGAGGATGTGTCTAGAGACCGAGTGAGCTAAATCTAGTCATGCCTACTTTATTGGACACTCTCATTTGTTCTGTTTGGACTCACTAATATGCAAGAGAGGAAGTAAAGTGCTTTATTAAATGCTACAACATCCTTGGGTTCTAGAATTTAACTTTTATATCAAGTGTGCATTTGGGATACATTGTAATAAGATACAAGGATTGGGGTAACTATGAATATAAAGTAATAGTAGATGCAAATAATATTTTCAAAAGTTGGTCATACATTCCCAAAAAAAGGGAAGATTGTGCACACCAACATGCCTGATAAGTGTAACTTATTGTAAGCAGGTTAGGATATGGCATTATTAAGTTGTGGGTATGGGTGGCTGCGACATCAGATGGTTTTCAATTTTTTATTTGATTATTAATATGGTGGGATGGGTCATATATGTTTTTTGATAGAGGGTGGAGTGGGGTTTTACATAGTTAGCTAGGTTAATATCTTATTAATAATGATCTATGAGAACTTAAGTTGGTAAAGCTTCTTGTATCAATATTGTGTGATCAATTTCATGAATTGTCTTAGTTCTACATGCTATTCTAGACTTGCTATGCCTTTAAAATGCATATTTGCTTTGGATAGAGTGTGTCACAAAGTGAATGGTTATTGTTTGGGGCAATGTGTTTTTGCTAATAAATTATGATTTCATTTGTAGAGTGGAATATCCATGAAAATAAAAAATTAAATCCCATGGCTACTTGAAACATTTAGTAAGGAAGAAAAGGTTCTTCATAGTTGCTATGTTGGAAACTCATATGGAGACCTTTAATAGGTGTGAGGTGGATGGACTTTTGGGTAGAAAAAGGAATAACTTTGTTGAAACTTTCATTGGGTTATTTAGGGATATTGTAGTATTATAAGGGAATTAAATATAACTTTACATTATGGATTACTCCTCACAGGTGGTTATTATCTTAGTGAGATATGGCAACAATGAGATTTGATGGTGTTGTGCTATGTATGTATCAAAAGTCTATAGAAACTACTGACAAGATTGGGATGAAATGAAAAATGCTATATAAGCTTGGTGGAATGCTACTTATTCTAGGGGCCTTTAATGTCTTACTTACATAAGAAGATAAATAAAGGTCAAAAAATTCAATAATGACCAAGCTAAGTATGTAATATCAAGCTTTATTCATGAATTAGATCCTATTAACTTGGGTTTTATTAAGGATCGGTTTAATTGGTGCAGTAAAAAGGAGGGGAGTGGTCATTTCTTCAAAAGATTGGATGGAGCCTTCATGAGTTTCAACATTATGTAAGCGTTCTCGAGTACCACTACACAAATCTCCCATAAATTGGCTTAAAGCACTACATATTACTTATATAGCTTAGAATATTGCGAAAAACTAAAAGAAGAACCTAATTTGAAAGGATCTAGTTATGCTTTCCTTAATCAACAAGGGTAGTGAATGTTTCTTAGAAAAGGACCATTAGAGAAAACCTATGGATAGACTATCTACTACATTTAGTAGTGCTTTAACAGTGTTAGGTTACCTTTATATTTGATGAGTCAAGCATTAAATACATAGAATTTTATTCTAATGGGCTTATTTAGTGTTAAAAGGTATAATTTTAATGAGCAAGCTATGCACCTTTGAAGATGGTGAATTAGTGGTCTTCAAAGAACCATGGAGTGTTCAATATGTTTTAAGGATTACAAATATGTATACCAAGTTTTGATAAGTTTTTTATATAAAATAGAATTTTAGCTTATTGATTTTAAGGCACTATCCTTTTGTATTAATTTAAAATAATCTAGATCTCATCTAACATGATTAGATGGCCCGAATGAAATCTCTCTTGATCTCACCATCTAAAACTCATTTGCCTACTCAACATTAGATATGACAATCATAACTCCTTTGATCAGATCCAGTGACCCTAGTCTGTCATGCTTAATGACTTATTTTTTAGCCATTACATTAGCCATTTTGAAGAAATTATTTTAACATGTTTATAAAAGCTTTTTAAGCTCTTTCACTACATATTTTCAAATAGCTTATTTCACTTCCTAATAGTTACAATCAAAAGTTTTTTTTTAAATACCTAACAGTTATAAATGAAATAACTAATAAACATGAATCAATCTTGAAATTACAACAAAGCGCTCCTAAATATTCCACTGGTGAAAATTCTTCTAGTAAGTACGAGTTCTACTTAAATCATCAAATTTTCCCATCTAAGCTTTGCACATCTAAACCTTCAAATTCTCATTTCTCTTCTTAAATTTAAGCTGCTTTTGCATTGTTCCATTAAGCATAAATAATTCTACAGATTTAATAATTTTTTTGTCTTGTTGTATTTTTCTTTTTCACTTGGGTTGAGCGGCATGACATTTGTAAAAGTCTAAGATTGAGCTTTTAAAAGCCAGGGCTACAATTGGACCTGAAAAAGATAGTAGGTTGAGGTGAACCTTAAGAAAAAAAATCTCAAGTTGTAGCCTTTTCTTTGTGGTATTTTTCTTATCCTTGGTCTAGGTTGGATGTAGATTCTAATTTGATTTGAACTACCTTGACATTTTGGTGTCTCATTTTAATTTTTATCTTTATTTTCTTATCATATTAGACAAATAATATATATATATATATAATAAAACTTTTTTATAAACATAAAATTATTTTTGAGAAAATAATATATTTAAAATAATAAAAATAATTTTTAAGACCCTAATTCACTCCCTTGTTGTGAGATTTGTACATAGTTTTTACTTCAGATAGCATTAAAAAAAAGGAGTGTAACAAAACTTCATAACATTCTTAATATCCTTATCAATAGGATGAGGAAATCTTGGTGCTTCAACTTAAATAACGAATGAACAGCTTAACTAAGTCAAAACATGATATTTTAGCAAAATGTATTACTTCTTATCACACAACCTTAGCTTTAGAAATAACATGTTGGTGGTGGTATATTAAGCTTAATTAGGCCACACTTGGGGTCCAAAACATTCATTTTTTTCAAGGTGGCATCTACCTCTTCTTCCAAGAGAAACTATAACGACAAACTTAATAATGATATCGAGGAACTGATGGCCTCCACAACTTAGACTAAAGAAATTTTATCTAGTGTTTCAATAAGAAGTAGTGTAGCCAAGTGTAGTGTGATCCTCCTCTAACCTGCCAAGCTTAGAGAACTATTAATAATGAAGATTTGGCTACATCTGTGTCTCCAACTAGTGATGATGGGATCATATTATGGTGAGGTTTATCAAAAGAAATAAATCCCTTGGGATGGATGTCTTCTCATTTGAGTTTGTGCATGGTTATCAAAAGATCACACAAATGGTCATTATTATAGTAGTAAAATAATTCTTTAAAGATAGCTTTATATCAAAAAGATGAAAAAACACAATGACATACATATCTCTAAAGCTCAAAGAGCATCCAAACTTAAGCAATTCATTGTAAAGTAGTGACAAAAAGTTTGGTGGGTAAACCAAATGGGGGGTATCATGAGATCACTACTTAAGAACAAGTTGCTTTCATGTTAAGACATGGTATATCTAATATTATTTTTTTGCAATAGGAAATCACTACCCATTTGCACCAATCTACTTCCAAAGAAGGATTGATTGAGCTAAAATTCAATATGAATGAAGCCTATGTCTAGGTAAATTTGAAATTTGTGAGGTATATGATTAAGCATTTATGGATTTTTACTCTTTGATGTGATTGTATTATGGCCCAATTTATTACACTAAGATTTGAGGATATGTCTAATCATATCCATCTACCATGGATCAAAGTAACTTATGATCACAAATAAGGATGTCTTCTCTCGCCATACCTCTTTACTATTTTGTCAGAGTACTTCTCATGGCTTATTCAGAGTTAGCTTGATCATGCTACGCCTATTTGGCTTAAGATTGACCATTTTCCCCCTATGATTACCTAACTCTTATATTTTGATGAAGTCATGATTTAAATTCCTATAACGTGTGCTACAATAAAGAAATTATGGAGCAGTATGGGCATCATTGTATCAGGTGACAAATCTAAACAAATGAAGAGTGTTATTTAGCAAGGTGATGCACTGCATGTTTAAGAAGAGTATTGAAGAAAAACTACATATACATCGAGAAACTCAAACAAAATGTCTAACAATACCAATTGTAATAACCAAACTTTAGAAAAAATGCTTCAATTTAATTTTTAATAATGTTGAAAAGTATGTCAAGATGGACAATAATGTGGTTATGATGTGCCATATTGTCATGATTAACTTAATGTTTGCTACTATTCCTTCTTGTTACTTAACCCACACATTAATTCTTACCTACAGTATTGTGGAGTTGAAGAAATTATTCCTGTAATATGTTATTCCTACAAGGAAATGGTAATCTATTTCAGGGTTATGGATGACTCAGTTTTCATAGTTTGTCAACTTGGTAGTCAATGTTGATTGCAAACAGCAATAGGTGAGTTATTTCTCTGGAACACAATTTGTGGGTTTAGTCCCTCATGTACAAATACGTAATGACAAATAATAATTTCTATTTTCCTCACAGATCATCTCATACAAGTATGCTACACAAATTGTAACCCTCTGCACCACAAACAATGTAGTTTGGTGGAATGTTGTGGGTATTTTTTTCCTTTTTGATGGATAATTGTCTTTGCATCCTTCCTATTACTACTTGACCAACCTATCTTAACATAGATGTGGAGAATGCAAAATTTGTAGCAAAGCTACTTAATGGGTATGGGGTTTGGAATCACAAAAAGTTTCAAATATTATTCCTAGCTAATTTACTTTTTTACATTCTATATTGTCCTTGGGCTAAATTTGTGGGAATAACTATAGGGACTTCAGTTTCTTTTTTAAGCTCTTTAACTAAATATCTATGATTGCATGAGTGGCTACAACTTCTGAAGTAGTCAACTATGCTACTTTATCATTAATCCGCCTTTGGTGTGCTAGGAATTTGTAGGCACATATGGAAAAGGTATTCAACTCAACTATACTACAAAGGAACATTCACATTATAGCTACTAGTTGGTACAACTCTTCAATCACATCAAGAAAGAGTTGTGCAGTCCTCAGTGGGCCATTTTTTACCTCTTATTAATGTCTTCCTCTAATGAGTTGGATTAAGTCTAATTGCAACACGACTATGCAAGATGACTTGAATGCTAGAATTGGTATTGTTTCATGGGATGACAAGTAAACCTTTTACCATTGTAGAAGAAATGTTTTTTTTTCTTGTTAGCTTCTATCAAGCTAATTATTACTATGTTTGAAGCAATGTAACTCAGAATTTTAATTCCAAATGCTAAGGTGGTGGTGTTTCAATTAGATTCAACTACAGTTATTAATGTAGTTAACTAGTAAGGTTTGTCTAAAGCAAACAATAATTCTTACCATAAGGCCATTGCATATGTCAAGGGTTATAAAGCTGTTCAAACTATCCCAACTAAAGTGCCAAGGCAATAGTGCTGTAGACTAGGTTGCTCATCAAACATTTTTGTGTGATATTAATTGAGACTTGGGAATAATCTTTCCCAAATCCCTTAAACTTTGTCTTTTTAATGATTTTATGTATGGACCTCCTTAAAGCGAATATGATTTAGGCTTTAAGGATTACATTATGAAGGAACCTAAAGAAATTTATTTCTCATGAGGTGATGTTAGAGTCCAAAGATTAACAATTTCTTATCCATGGTCAGTATCATTTATTGTGGAAAGAAGAACGACATTTGATTGTCTTTAAGCCCAAACCATTTATTCTTGATTAATAAAACATTATTATCAGATTTTTCATTTTGGTTTGTCTATCATATATCTATGAATTTTACATCTAATAATGAAATATGAATGCTCATGACATTCACTCAAATTCATTACTATGATCATAATGGCCAACACAATATTGCAAAATCTTATGATGTTATCCCACACAAATGTATCTAGAGCATAGGCTTACATTGAGCACTAATGTCTTCAGTAAAACAATGTTAAGGGAGTGACCGAGCTAGCTAATTCTTGTCCACATCATTGACAAAATAATCAAGGTAAGTGGTGCACCTGAAAGATAGATCAATTTGCAAAACCAAATCATTTATGAGTTTTTTTATCTACAAGAACTTGAATATATGCTATTTGAGCTATATATACCATGGCCACTAACACTAAGCATTCCTTGTAATGGATCTTCATTAAGGAATTTAGAATGTACTCATTCTGATTATCAGACATGTGGAGGTCAATATTATTTTTTATTGTTATTCTCTCTATAAAGATTGGGTAATTTGTGTGCATGCTACCTTCCATGGACGTGGTAACTATCTCTCAGGATCTCTCTCTAAAATTAAATGCTAATTCTCTATCACACTTTGGCACCATGGTAGGCCCATATCCAAACATCGAACATTGATATGGTGAAAATTTAAATGATTTATAGTCTGCATACAGGTCATGCGATCCATCATGTTATAATGAAATGTCGATGAGCTAGGTGAAAACCCTCTTTGACCTTTTATCTGATAAATGCATACCTTCAAAATAGTTGGGGTTTGGTGAATGTATTAGCTCTATATTGAAATGGTTATCTGAGCAACTTGTACGATCAAGCAAAAAATAATTATTTTAATTAGCCATTTATAGTTCCAACGTCTAAAATATTTCATGCCTACACATGCATGGCTTCATCTTTGTGAAACGAGTATGACTATTGGCATGTTCAACCAGGTTGCTGTGAAAAAATAAAGTGCTAAGTAGCACCCCATGTGGTTATTGACATGTTCATCATGTCTGGTGATACTCCACAAAGGGAGAGCAAATTATCCCAAGCAGGGATAACATAACTTTATTTTTGAAAAGTTGTTATTTGACAAAGCATTCTTACACAACAACCCTCACTTGTAGAGAATGAAGACCAAAATGATTGATTTCTAAGACCATTCTAATATGACAATAGGGAACATATGAACTTCCTCCTTAGGAAAGTGCAATTAAATGACAAAGCCCTACACATAATGATTAACCATACAAAGAGGTAGCAAAGCCATAAGAAATAGCACCACAAAAAGCATTTCTTGTGCAAAAAGAAGCACAAAGGGTCTAATTAAAGATGAAACACTTGGCTAGCACCCACATGGCATAAGAATTAGCATGCCTTAGAAAAATGGCATGGGCATAGAAATGATCCACAATAACATGCCATGATCAAACAACCATTAAAATGGTTAAAAAGTATTGCTTCTTCTAAATTGATGATATAGAGCATGACACTTGTAACTACAAAAAGTTTTGTCTGAGACCAACAAAATGATTGCAAGCAAAGTACATGCTTAAAACATTGACAACTACCAAGAAACATCATGTCAATCACTTAAAAAACTTGTAATTCTAGAACTAACAAGTCACACATGTTGGGCCCCCAGTACCACATGCATAGGAAGACAACTTATAGGTCAGGCTTGACACCAAGTACCACACCATGTAGAGTCAACAACATGCTCAATAAACACATTGTTGAGTGCACTTTGCATGATAGATGTTTCACTATGGCATTACCAAAACACCACATGAAATAATGAGTAGAATGACAAGAAAGGTTTGATCATTCCACATTACACCAAGTGAAGTCTCAATTAGAGTGACACCTGATTTTTGCATTAATACTCCCAAGTGATGAAAATAGTTGAAAGGAGTTATGCCTTTCAGAAACAAAATGATGTGCATGAAGAAATCCTCCACACTAGCCAAGGGAACATGAACAAGTTTCACACCATGAATGGCAGAGGCATACACGAGAAGGAGACTACAGAGTATGCATGGTAGCACAAAGCTTACACTACAACAAGGGAAAAATTTCACATCATAATGCTTAATGTGGAGGGTAAAGTGTGGAACTTCAAACAAGAACAATGACATGTATTCCAACTGGGCATCACCTTATCCATGCACTAAACACCTGTTGTGCTAATAATTCCAAAAAAGTTACACTTTGTGAGCCCCACTCATCATGTTCATAGATTGTCACAAGGCACAAGCAGATTGACTTCCTTGTGCAAGAACAATGTTGTAGTGTACCAAGTGCTTTGCCTCACATGTAGTAGTGGTAGAGCATCGTTAGAGTGGAGTCCTAGCATGCACAAATTCTAGCATATATTGGATGATCGAACTCTCACTTCACTGTGGGCTACATCACACTACACATTGCCCCTTATGGATTGCATATTACAATAATTAAACCAAGAGGGCAAGTCTCCAAATATGGAATCACCTTATCCTTAGGTGAATAACTTGCAACATAATGTCTCTAAAATAAAGTTACACTTCATTAGACCAACAATCCACGAGCAAAGGATGTAGAAAGGAAGATGTCGACTGGTTACCACACATGAGCATAGTGCTGAAATGTGCCCAATGCTCTATCATGAGCACAAATATCTTAACTTATGGGTTGGGTCATAGCCATGCATGCATAAACTCTAGTGAATATTACACCATCTAACTTATACTTTGCTAAGGGCTGCTTTATCCTGCACATTACTCATAGATTGCAATTTGCAACAATTCCATCAAGGAAAAAGGCAAGTCAGCCAACAGAGTGACTCCACAATCATAGCCAAGCAATGACAAGTGATGAATAGGGTACAAAAAGTGAAAGTTGTGGTCTGAATATAAAACTACAATATGTATCTCTTTAATAATGGATGCAAGCAAGCAAGCAAAAATTTTTAATCTTATGTGTCATCTTTGAGTTTATGGGGATTAATTTGTTATGACCTAGGGTTGGGTGCTAGTGGATTATAACAATTTGTAGAAAAGGCAAAGTGTTAGAATTACCATATTACACCATCTAACATCTGTGACAGGAAATGTGAGTCATTTCAACATTACACCTAGGCAAGCCTCTAAGGAGCACGACGTGAATCTTGTAGTATTGCATAAAGTATCATATAAAGTATCATATAAAGTAGCACATGAAGTACTACATGAAGCATTACATGAAGTGTAACAATAATAAGAGCAAGTAGAGTAACCGAGCATGTTGTGCAAGTGAGAAAGTAAGCAAGTGAGCAGGCCTACAAGTGAGCAAGGGTATTTTGAAACCTTTGTGATGTCAATGTCTTCAAGGATATCAATCTACTACAATAAAGGGCAGGATCATTGTAGATCATGGTAGTAAGGTTACTTTACCACTTATAATCTCTCGTTGCAAATTTAACTCATTTATAAAGGATTTTACCCACTATTCATACTTTTTAGTGGTTATGTCATACAGATTTCCACGACACAAGGTGAGCCTATGGTAGCATACCCTAGTCTAGAAATCCCGTACAATTGGCCAACATGCTAACAATGGGCCTAAGGATCACATTTACGCATGGATTCTAACTTAGAGGTGTTCAGTCATAACCCTCCATAGGATAGCTTGAAGCCCCAGAATTTAATTCAACTGTGATAAACAATTTGTTGAATCAGTGTTTCCTCTAATACAAGGATAAATTACTATTTGTCAAATTCATAAATAGGGTAAATCTAAAATCTTACACAACGATTTATAGATAGCTCATGTTGACTTTTGGTGGGTGAATAATCCAACACTATAAATTTTCTTCATAATGATAGGAAGACCTGACATCAAAGGATCAAAAAGCAATGTTGCTATGAGTTCTTGGCTACCACAAATCATTTATCCCTATGGTAACTTTTCTAACACCTTTAGCAACAAATTTGAATTCTAAAAGGAATGATAGGCCTTTCTTTCATTGTTCGCATTTGTACTAGAAATAAGAATCACACGAACTTTTGCCTTTTTGTTCCACATGAGATTTCTATTTTCATTGACCTCATCTTAGGACAACTTTGTTATCTTTTAATAAATGTTCCACCCCAATCAATTTCTTACCTAACAATGTGCTTTACTAGGATTAACCCACCCAGGCAAGACTTGGAAAGAAGATGGTTTGGACCCTATGTTTTTCTCATATAATAACTAAAATAATTTTACAATTAGTGGTATCTCAATTTAGTCAGCAAGCTATCTCTCACATATGCTATAGCTCTCAAATCATTTCACAAAAGTGGACTAGAATCAAGCTTAATAGTGTCTTCCTTTCTAAGCCTATAGACTATTAAGAAAAAAAGCTAACTCTTTCAAAGACCCCCACCTACATCTTAAAAACACTTGTTTCCATCAATTCCCTCATCCTAGCTTTATAATTTCAACTCAACTTCCTTTAGAAGCTAATGGCAAATGGAACTCTTTGATTGGTTTCCCTCATCTCTTTGGATTAAGTAACCCATGTTGAACTATCATTCACATAGAGCCTTTCTCTCCATTCAATATTCAAAGTTCTCATTTGAATATTTGCTACCACAGAAAATGTTCCCAAAAAAATAATCCACACTGACTCATGATCCACATTTTGTAACAACTATTGCACTCTTTTACTCGTCAAGGCATAGCTTTGCGTCGATGACCATATGTTGGTCTCATGCTTAACTGATTTCCATTTTTGGAATAATTAATTCAATAAGCGTGTTGTTATGCACATTTTAATGGATATTAACATCCATGACCACCATCATACTATCTTAATCGACAACACTTTTTGAAGGCTCAAAGCTAGTTGACAATTGGACATCGTAACCCAACTTTTTAGTTTATCCCAATTCAATAATTATGCTTACCAAAAGTGGCCCAAATAGAGCCTCAATTTATTAGCTCAACACATCATTGAAATTTATCCTTTCTATTAATTTAAAGTATGAGAATAGTTCTAGAGCACTGAGTGCTTGATGCCACTATTCAATGGCTTTGCCTAATAAAAGCTCAAATAGTAGCCCCAACTGTCTTGAAAGAAACTATGAAGGGGGCCAACTCCTAGGTACTTTGATAAATCTTTCACTTGTCCACCCAAGTCAGATGAATGATTTACACGTTAGTATCTCTATGGGCCTCCACAAGGATTTTCTTAGGTTTTACCCTACTCAGGCATAGTTCACCAACTTTCAGGTTCTAATATGCCTATTCTCACTCTAAACCTATGTAAAAGATTTGAGTTAGTTGGTAGCTCACTCCTTGAATTAGGATCCCATAAATCAACATTCTTATGCCTTATAGGGTTGCTCACCATTTGACTCACAAGTAGATGACGAGCCCACTGACCATCGCCAATGCATGCAGTGCCTCAACCAAAACCTCAATAGGCTAACAATTATGATAGGCCATGATGATGATTTCTTCATGAGTGATGTCTACTTATTTTACCAAGCTCATTCCCTTGCCTATGGCTTTGTAGTAATAATCGAAACAAATAGTGGGAATCTCATTATTCAATTCATGTGTACCACAAATTAGATGACGAGACATTTAGCTACCTTAGTAGAGTCATGGTGACTCCCATCATTTACCCATGCATGATTGAATTTCTTTAGTTTGACATTTAGAGCACTGGGAAGAAATCACATTACATGAGCATCCTCAAAGACCATCACAATTCTTTGTTGTAATTAAACAGTCAGATTCCCCATGTTTGAGCCAATTCTTAGTTGATTGTTCAATGCTAAAGGAAGGGCCAAGCAGGGGCCACTCCTACATTGTCTGTCAGTCAACACAAGTTGAACTGCTTTTAGTGCCTAAGCAGCTTGAGTAGTACACTTACACAAGATGAGTTTGGGAGTATAATACTCATGTACATTCGTTAGAGCCAATCCTTTTGCCAAATTATGAGTCCCTTTTGTAAACTTCTCTTGCTTACCTTTGACCACTAATCAAAGGCTAGTCAGCTTAAAGATACGGTGTAGTTATGAGTACGATGAGCCTTTAAAGGAACTCAATAATTTAGATTTTAAAGAGTCATTTGAACCACATCAGAAATCGCTCAACATGTGGTGCTCTTCCAACTACTTGGTGCTACACAAGTTAAGTTGTTTCTAGGGACAATAGGCTTCAATTAGAAAATTTGCTATTTCCAAGGCCCATGCCTATGTCTTTAAACCACTTACTTTCCCACTCAATCGTCGCATCATGGCTCTAAAATTTTAACTCTACTTTCTTTAGAAGATCATCCAAAATGGCATTCCCAAGTGTCATTCATAAGGAACCTTTTCCCCCATCAGTCACCAAAGTTCTCATTTTAATATTTTCTACTATAACCAAGATATTTAGTAAGATACACTCCAAGTGGGCCCATGTTCTACATTTTGTAGAGACTATTGCACTTTCCCATTCATCGAGATGTTGCATTACACTGATGGCAAGGTGGGTCACATGCTTAAGTGCAATCTAGTTTTGGGAATAACTGATTCAACAAGTGAGTTCTTATGCACTCATTAGTTGGTTTCAACTTCCATGACCATGGTCTTACTTTCTTAATTGACCAACATCCTTTGTAAACCCTAAGGTAGTGCACAATTGGATATTGCAACCCAACATTTAGTTCATCCCACATTATCAGTTATGCTTACAAATAATGGCCCACTTGAAGCCTAGATTCTTTAGCTAAACTAATCAAAGAATTTGAGCATTTTTGTTAATTTATAGTATGAGAATTAGTCAAGGGCAATCTGCCACCAATGCCTCTAGTCATTGCCATTACCTAATAATACACTGACTATGGCTCTAGCTATTTTGAGGAAAACTTTGAAGGGAACTAGCTACTAAATTGTTCAATTGGTCTTTCCCCTATACACCCAAGTTAGATGATAGATTTGCACATTAGCATCATTGTGGGCCTCCACTAGAGTTTCCTTAGGCTTCAACCTACTCAAGCATAGTTAATAATCTTTTTGGTTTTGATATGCATGTTCTCACTCAAGCCCTTTATAGAAGATTTGGTTCAGTCATTGAGCCATCTCTTGAATGAGGATCACACAAATTAGCTTTCTTGCATCATTTGGGCCAGCTCACCATTACACTAGCAAGCATGTTAGACTTCTTTGTCCATGTTTCAAGTTAAGATAGATGGGGAGCCGACTGGCGGTCACCAATTCACATGATGCGACCAATGTGAGCCAAAATAGAGAAAACATTGGGACTGGCCATGATGATAACTCCACCATAGGAAATATTCTATTGGTCTCCCATCATCTTGATGGCCTAAGACAATCAACTACTTGAGCTATGCAATAAACAATAGAGAAATGTCATACACCTAGCCAATATACACCATTCACTACCATCTACTTCTCTGTCACCCTCCGAAGAACTTTCTTCCGAAGGACTTGATAATGATTTGTGACTGAGTACCCCTCTTTAGATTACAATTTGGGGTTTAAGAAATCTGTTTTGTATATTGAGCCTGTCATTTTTTGCTTGATATTACAAAGAGAATCCTCATAAGTTGCTTCTCCTCCACCTATTCATGTGCTTAACTCTATGGGTAGCCTCACTAACATGGGGTCAAAATTCCACTCCATAGAGCATGGAGTTTAATTTCTGAGGGGCATTTATTTCTCATGCTACAACATCAATTCAAAATGGACAATGACTCAAAACTAGAAGGTGTCTACCACTTACTACATTGACAACTGACCATTGTACAATACTTGAACATGTTATGCCATAGCATGGGGTGCCATTAATTGGCTCCAAGCAGGGGTCAGGAACAAAACTACTCATTCCAGGGTTCTGCAAGGAGTGATATGTCACATTACAACCATACAGGCAAGCCATTAACTTACATTAATGGGTGCAAATTACACTCAAAAAATGGATGGTTCACTGGATTCTATAATTCACAAGATGTATCACATTTCTCTACATTCTTCAATAATATGAAAGTGAAGAATTGAGTTCTCTATAGTCTAGACCAACACGATCTATGTCTACTATAGTATCTGTCATCTATTTGCACTTGGTTGTTACTAATATTGTTCATCTTGCTACGCAATTGACTTGCAAAAATTTATTTACTAAGAAGAATAAGTAAACGCAATATTCAATTATGAGGGTAGACAATGCATCTCATGTCGTATACTAAATGGTCCCAATTTGTATTTAAATTAGATAGATATGATTGGCATCTTTCACAATGGTGCAAACATGCCTTTTCAAGAATACGAATATGCACATTAAACTTATACAAAAACTTGCATGAGTGTGACAAGAATGTTGTCTATATATTGCAATTAGACACATGATGCTTACCCACTTCCTTGGTTGTAATAGATTACTGACAATTTTGGTTGACAACGTCAACAACTTCCCTTTCACATGTCATACTAAATAGTTAGAGAAAAAATATAATAGACTATAAGGAAATATATAATAAATTTATTAGATGAGTAAAACAAATGAATTGTGTCAATTATAATTTAATTTTGAATAAGGGAATATCAAAGTTATAAATGAAAATGATTTTTGGGTTTTTTAGTTTGAGATAAAGCCAATTAATGATGTGTGTTGGGATACAACTTCTAACTATAAATCCTAAACATGAAGATTTAAAGCATGTTATACAAAAAAAGATGAACAAAATGTGGTTGGATTATTGGATCCATTATTTCTTATTAGAAGGACTGTTAGGATTAATATAGCATTTAAGGTCAACCACTTCTACGCTCCTAGTGACACCATGGTCCTAATGGAGATTTTCATTGAACTTGATAGCATAACATGAGCTTTTTTTTTGGGGTGGCTCACTTAAGAGCAATATAATGTAAAATAATTTATAACACTTAGGACTTAAAGGACTAACAACAAGAAAAATGGCTTTAATGGCCAAATATTGTTAATTTAGGATGGCTAAGAGGAATTTTGATAGTAGGGCGATTTTTTGGTGGTGATGAAAGTACGAAGAAAAATTGGAGATAAATTCAAAACATAAATTAGATATCAAATCAACACCTAAAATAGCTAGGCTGCAACTTACAATTGTACATTCATCTAGATAAAGAAAACATTGTTTCTAAAAGTTGAATGCTAATATAAAATAATCTTTCTTTGTATTCCATAATAGAGCATTAAATAGTCTGCAATACTAAATCTAAAATCAAACAAAAAATTAACTAAAATACTAATCTTATTGAAAACATGCAAAAATCATATAATATATTGATAAGGGTGAAACTACCATGGGGAACTTATGTGAACCACTAAAACTAATATCAAAAAAAAATTTAGCAAGCTAAATAAAACTAAATCAAATTCAATAGTTCAATTCAATTATAATTGTAATATAAGTTGTCCGACTTCAATATGACCTCTAAGGGAAACCCTATCTAACATGTGGTTTTATGCTCTAAGTGAATCTTCATCAAGCTTGTATTGATTTTATGATGTTTCTAACCATCTAAAATCATATCGATTAGTTGATGGTAAGAAATATCATTAAAACACTTATCAAAAGGCACCATGCAGAACTTGTGAAAGAGAATTGCCATCCTAACTCAAAAATAAGTTGAAGAAACTATTGTACTTTTGTTGCTTTATCATATTTGATTGGATACTTTTGTGGACCATTTTGGGCAATAATGACTAAACATTCAAGATCCTTAGTAGTCTATTTTTTGTTGAACTCTTGCAAGATATACATTAGTTTGTTAATAGATTATTTTGGTCTATGATCAAGTAGCTATGGATTGAATTCAAGTCACACACAAAAACAGCAAGTACTATTTTATAGTTAGTTGGACTAGTTTCATTCATGCATCAGTTTTGTAAAAGAAATAAGCATTTGCAAGCATGAATTTGAAGTGTTTTTAATATGTGTGTTCGACATGAGAAAGTAGAGATAGAACCTCAAGTAGAAATGGATAATGGAATTAGCATAATTTTTGTGGTTTTCTTTTACTACCTTTGGAAAATAAAAGATTTGAAAAACTAATAGTGTTAATGAGAATAAATGACACTCAAAAGGATGGCATTACTTGGATAAAAAAAATCAATTCTCTCTTATGTACATTAAAGACTTTTGTATCTAAATTAGAATCAAGATTTCCTAATAAATGAAATATACAAGTTATGATTGAATGCAAGATAAGGATGTTGTTCTAATGAATTCTATTATCTATTGTTCCCACTGAATGTTTGTGACATTGAAGTGAATAAACATTAACATGTTACCATGTCACTACCCTTATGATGAAACCATTAATCATAGTTTATGGTGCTATAAATATTAAAAATCAATTTTCATTTTTTTTCTTCAATGACTACAAAATTCCCAAAATACTTAGCTATTGGATGCAATTTCATAGCTTTAGGATTTATTGGACTAGATCAAGATCAATAATAAGGAAATAGGAATAGAAGAATTAGTCAATAATGTTGCTGCTAAACTTTACCATATATAATGAGGAAGGAATAACAAACTACGCTTGAACTTCACACTCTCATCTACTTCCATGATCAAAATCATCCCCTAGATGTTTTGTAATGTAGGTAGGTTCCTATAATGAACTTTAGAGCAACCACAGCCTACATAGGCTACAAGTTATTTCACAATATATGTTTACCCCCATCTTGGCTAGATGAATGTCAACAATGAGGCTATTTATGTTATAAACTATTGTGTGTGTATTAAGATGTCAATTGAGATGGAAAACTATGTTTTTGGTGTTAGAATTTGTCTAATTACCTCACAAATTCCTCACAGCATGGGTGTCGACATTGGGATTGTCTCCTAGATTGCCATAATAGCTCACTAGTACTACTAAAAGTACCCCCAAATGGAAAAATTTTAACATGAATCTTATTTTTGATGACTTTTTACTCAATTCAAGTTTACCAAATTTTACCATAAATGGAGCACTACTATAGATCAGGTGGCAAACTTTATGTTATATAATGTTTTTTTGTGAGACTAGAGCATCTCCCTTCTTAAATGTTTTTTTTTGCTTTTATTGCATGATTATTTGTACTATCATCCATGACATGGTATCAGTATAGGCTTTAGCAACTTTATTTTAAAAAACAAATGCTAAGAGGAGGAGCACATAGCGTAGCCTTATAGCGTATTCATCATGGCCCAAAATCGTAAAAATAAGGAACCTAAAAAAGAAGAATACATACAGACATCCATGCCCACAAGGGTTAAGTAGACAAATGAAAGCTAGTCATAAGTACATATGAATGTTACATTTCACACTAGTTACATTGGTGGATCCATATAGACATAAATTTTTCACTCCAATAACTTTCCATATTGGCACACGAGGGCTCAAACTGATGACATTGGCTCTGATACCACTTGCATCTTAGAATTTGTGGAATTAAGCATCTAAGGCTTAAGATTAACCTTATTTTTATGTTATTATTCTTAATTTCCTCTATCATATTCATCAAGTTAAATATTGTCTCTTTCATGCCAAATGTTTCATCCCTTAAATTTAGTCATGGAGTGATCCTTTTTCTATCTCCCTTTTGTGCATGAATATAGACTTTGAGAAATGTTGATTAAGGTTATCTTTAAGAGTTAAAAATTCACTTCTTGGAAGAACTCGATTAACTTTTTCCTTGTTTAAAGTTGCACACACAGTTTGTCCATAATGATGTTTTAGGAATATTAACATTGAAAAAGCTATTAAGATCGTGCATAGTGACCTTATCATCCATCTTGCATAAGATTTTGTTTCACTATAGCCTTTTATTATATCAAAATTATACTAGAAATACTAAATCATCTTACAATTATATGGATTCCATTGTCATAGATCATCTTCAAGTCTATTTCAAGGGAAACAAAAAATTATGGGTCAATTGGTTTTAACTCTAGCTTAGTAGAAAATGGTTCTAGAGCCATCCATCAAGCCTTCCCATTAAACCTTAAGACATACACTAGGTAAAATGATTTCTTTGCTACAAGTTTTCACAATTATGGTTTGGTTAACATGGAAGAAAGTTGTAGAATATTTAGAGCATATGACACAGTAGAGATTTAAGAACTATTTTAGTATTATTTTGCGAGTAATTATCATATCATGTTAGAGTATTAATCAAAGTGAATACTAGTTCTTAAAAATAGTTAATCATTTTTCCAAGTCAAATTCGAATTCAATAACCATCTTAATAAAACAAAAGAGATTTCGTTCTCGTTGATTCAATTATGAAATCACAAGTTTATGTACGCCCACATTTGATATAAGAATTGTTTTGAAATATAATTACAATAGGCATCTTATTAAAATCCTAAAAATAGAATCATGCATATATAAGAAAATATCTTGTTTAAACCCACATAGATTTCTAGTTTAATTGCATGGCCCTGAGGTACATCTTACCATGATCTATGTAGTGGAGTTCACAAATTAATATGCCTCCTTGTTCTCTTGAAAATATAATTTATCCATCATCACATCTCAAAGACCAATGCTTTAATTCTTTTCCCTACATCTTCAAGGACTAGCTTTCATAACACCAAAGGAAACAACCAATAATTCCTTATATGGTTGGCTCACCAAATCTTCTAGAGATAATGTGCCAAAATGTGATCATAGTTAAAGATATCGCTTACATGATTTACTTTCGAATATTGTGGAACTCATGTGAAGATTTATATTTTGATCTTTCCTTAATGTTTTTTATCTTCCTAGTTTTAAGTATCAAAGTGAATTCATACCTCAATGAAAAATCCAAGTGTGATGGTTGTTCTTCCAAAGAGATTTCCTCTTAAGAGCATTCAAGGAAGGGTTTTCAAAAAATATTGCCACCCAAAACTTTTTTGGATGAGACATAGCATTCTCTATCAGGCTTTTTAGATCAAATCTATGGACAACAAGAATCTAGTCATCTCTATTCCAAAAATTAAAAGTAAATTGATGCAAAATGAGTGCTAGAAATTGTAATGAGCACCTAGATATTAATTTGCAAGCAATAAAAACATAAAACATGAGACGATAAAAATAGAAACAAAAAAATGTAACACACACGAGGCACAAATCCAAGGCAATTTTAGCTAAAAGGGGACCAAGACCAACACAAGTGTCGCATTGTACACAAGGCTAGTTACCTCACTAATAACAAAAGATGGTGTACTTGGAAAGGTGTTTGATAAAATAGTGTTTGTGATAATGAAAGATCAAAGTAAAGGTGTCTTCGGTGTTAATTGAAAGCAATGAAAAACTTTACTGTCTTAAAAAAAATCTTTGGTAACAACTACATGTAAAATTAGTTTAAACACTTCTGAAAACAAAATTGAGAGAAGTACTGAGTGCAATGATAGGTAGTAGGATTGGAAATTTGAGAAAACATTAAGAAATAAAGTGAAAAGGAATGAAAAAATGAACAAAAATGATGAAGTAAATAGAAATTAATAAAGTGAAAGAAACAACACAGTGAAAGAAACCATTATGAGCTATGATAGGAAAGTTATGACATATAATCAAAGGTAAATTCGCATGGTGCCTCATTGTTCAAACCTTGCTCCCCTACTCACAAAATTAGTGTGCAAACAAGTCATCATGTTAGACTTTTGTTACAATCAAAATTAGAACTCAACAAGACAATGAAATAATGAAAATTTTGCCCTTGCAAACATCATCCATTTTAAAGTATAGGATTCCGAATGTTCAAAAAATCAAGGAGAATAGAGGCAAATTAGAAAAAGAAATTCAAAATTCAAAATTGGTGATAAAATCTATTTCCATATAGATTTCTAAGAAATAATCATTTCATTTTAAAAATACTATTTTCTAATAACCTATTTGCCAAAGTTGTGGTTAAAATAATTTCGAAACTACTTTTTAAAGAGTAGTCATTTTGGGCCAAAAGTTATGTGTTCAAAGCTATTGCTAAGTAATTTTTTAAAAAGATATACTTTTTTTTTCAAGCTAACTAGGTTAGCTATGGCCCTCACAGTTTTGATCAAGGTTGACATGTCATGGATTTGGTAATTATTTTCATGGTCGATGTGTTGCAAATTGGGTCAATGAATTGATAAGATATCATCAATGTCCAAGGTCTTATCAAGATAGTCATGTCATAAATTATTTTTGTGGGGCTAGTGTGATGCTGATGGTGCCACAAGTTAGATCTGTGTCAATGTACATAGAGTGGGTTGTTTAGTAAGCTTGGTGTTAGTTGTCTAGGTTTGTTCGCAATGCAGATGTCCTTTACTACTTGTGGGTGAATCTAACAAGTTGCTAGAACCTAATGGATCTAGTTGCAATTATGGGTTATGCAAACTCATGCATGGGATTATGTTTAAATGACCCATTCACTAATCTATTCTGGTGGAGTATAGTCCAAGTCAGCATCGAGTCTAATCAGGTCAAATCAATAATGAGTGATAGAGGCAACAAGGAATGATAGCATCAATAGAAATGAGCTCATTTGGCAATTGTTTTATTGTTTTATTTGTTCATGATGTGAATTTTTAGCATATAATAGAATTTTAAGCTCCATACTAACTCAGCATATGAGGAAAAGATAGCTTGATGGTTTGGAATTGTCAACACATGTGCAACTGGTCCTTCAGTAATAAACATCTTTACTGGTGCCATACTAATTCCTTTGAAGTCGAAGAGTTTCATTTCTAATGAGTTACCTACTCTAGATTAGTCCTCATAAATGTCTAATGTGTTAAGGTTTAGTCTTTATGACTCTTTCATTATGATTGAAGTATCCAATGAAAAAGATACCTTTGATAACTCTAACTTTTGGTTTATTTAGCATTCACATCCATTACTACTTCAATCTTCTTACTCTTCTTATCATGATAGGTGAGTAAGAACTTAGCTCCATGATGTGTGCATTTGGACCAACCTTTGAGATTTGGAATGGATAGACTACTCTTGAATGTAACTTCTACAAAGTTCATAAAGGAAACCATTCAGACTTTATTCGAATCATCATGAATTCTCCTTCTAAGAATTATTTAAGCTTGTGGTGTGCATTGGCCAATTTGTTGTACTAATCATTACTAAGGCATTATTTCATAAATATGCTAATGCACCTACATTATAAGCAAACATTTATTTTTGTTCTTGAATGGGTAATAAGATTAGGTCAAATAGGTTAAAAAGTTCTTATTCATTATTGGATTCAAAGGGGCTCATTCTCGTGGACATAATCATGGAACTATTATAAGCTTTCTTGGTTTGTAGTAAAAGATGATCAAAATTATTTATGTTCTTCCTTACGAAACACCATAATTGATTTCCTAAGCTATGATTTATGAATGTAATTTGATCAAAAGCTAGGGGTGATAGGAAAATAAGAATTTAACTATATTTGCAAAAGATGCCAAATGGTTTTCCAAAAATACCAAGTGAAGCAAACATCCTTATCAGTGATTATTGCCTTGAGAAACTAATTAAACACAGAGACTTTGTCAAGTATTGTGTGGAGGTTGGAGCATAAATTATTGGGTCATAGCTTCATTGGGTTTTACAAATTATTTCTCAGTTGTAAGGGTCTATTCATAATTTCTCATACTAAAATGACCAATTATTAAGGTATTGATGATAATAGAACTATTAATGAATTTCCTTTACAAGGTTGTTAGGCAATGAAAACTCTTAATGTTATTGATTTCTTAAGATGTTGGTTAATCATTTATTTCCCTAATTTAGTCATAGTAAGATGATACATCATCTTCTAAGGTTTGATGCCCAAAAAGTTATGATGATTGGAAAAATGTGCATTTTTCATGTTGTGTATGGGTGTTCTTCGTAAGCATGGAACAAATCTTTCTAAGGTGTTCTAATTTATGTTTAATTGTATAACTAAAGTTTAAGATTTCATTAAAGTAAACGATCACAAACTTTCTTAATTAGGATATTTGAGTCATTATTCATATAAATGTGCTTGCTATGTTAAATATGGTGAAGGGAATGACTAACCACTTGTATAATATATCCATTATTTTAAAAATCATTTTCACTCATCCCTTAACTTAATTCTATCTTGTTCCTTTCTTCTTTTTAAATTGATTTTGGATACAATAGTGGCTCCTTTAGTTTGGTTTAAAATTTCATCCAAGCAAGGGATAAGAAACTATACTTCTCATCATTTGCTAATTTCCCTATTATTGAAACAAATTCTCCGTGAACCATTCTTTTCTAGGACTTAAGGGGTAGGAACAACAAATGGACTATGAGTTTCTCAAATGAATTAGTTTTCTAATTAGTCTTGCACTTATTAGTTGAGTTCTTGGTATTTAGATGGATTCATCTGGTAAAGTGACAAATTTAGTAAACTAGTACCTAGTATTAGGTCTACAGCATATTGAATGTCATCAAGCGGTGCTAAACCTTGGCGTTCATTTGTTAAAATTTTAGGAAAGCTAAATAAAATGGATTTGACAATGAGAGATATTGCTATATAAGGTACTATTAAGGCATAAATGAAAGTTCTATCAGCAAATTCTTTGTCTACTCTACGATAGGACATAAATAAGATTTTCGTATTTGGGATGTTGGGTGGTTTTAGATAGGTTGGACATAGTCTTTAGGTGTTGATGGGTATATGTTAAATTTTTGGTCATGATGTGTAAATGTGTAGGTGTTGGTCTTATTAGCAATAATGGCATCATGGTCATATAACTAGGGTCATAAGAAGATGATACTTCATATTAACATAGGAGCAACATCACATAAAATATATTCAAATTTGTTGGACAAATTTAAATAGTATAATTTATTTTTTCTTGACACTCATGCATATTTTGTTAATTAAAAAATAGTGTATGGGTTTAGGTGATGAATCATCCATAGTTTGAGGTATGATATACCATTTGTAGAAATGGCTTTGATGGTAGTTCCACTTTCTATGATATATTTATTAACTTTTTCTCTAAGCTTGACAAAGATTTAACAAATGGTGGTACGTCTTCAAGCTTTAGTTCTCTTCGATTAAGTTAAGGGGCTTCTCATGACTATAATGTCTAGTGTCTTCAATCTTCAATCCTCATTGGTGTATTCTTTGGCTTGATAGGATTAGGAAGCATATTCTTTGAACTCTTATTTTTTCGTTGGTGTTCAATTCCCAATAATTGTCTTCCTCGATATAGGTTAGTTGTCATTTTTGGTAATGGGCTATCGTATGACTTCACTTTTGACATCAAGAGCACGTTACTTGGTTAATTGGTTAAGAGGTGGGTTGGGTTTCATTGTAAGTTTAAGGGTAAAGAGGGCTTGGAGTGGTTTGTTTTGGTATACTACTTGTGGAGATCTGGTGTTGGTTAGCTTGAAGTTTAACCTGGTTGATGCTTCCACACTTTTGACTTGATAAATGTTTCTAGGTTTCATAGTTAGTGGAATTCATATAGGCCACTTCTATGGTGTGAATGTTTTGCATGAGAAGCCCCCTCTAAATATATCTCTAAGCCCAACTCAGAATCTGGAAGGGGGGACCAAAGGGTCTAGATTAACACCACAACACAAATGTACTCATTAATATACTTTCCTACTTTTGTTAGGCATGTCATTAGTCAAGTAAGTCATTCTTTTAAGAGAGGAATATATATTTTGATTAGTAGTGATCCCCTTTGTTAGCATTAAGTTTTTATAATTTTTATAAATAGATGAGTTTTTTCCTAATTTCATTTGTTCAAATAATACCTTTGTTTTTCATTATGTTTAAAAAATTAGAAGCAATGGTCCTGGGAAACTTTTGACTCTGTATTTTTTAAGATTTATGATCTCTTCAAAGATAGGAAGGTCACATTTTGTAGATTTCATGTGTTTATTACCATCTTTATCTTAGAATTAACCCAATTTGATTATAAGAGGTATTTGATTAAAGTGGATGACAATATTAGGTTTAAAAAGGTGGGCTTATTTTGAGCTTGTTCTAATTCAAGTATACAAAAACCATATTTCTCTAGCTTGCTTTCCAAGGTTTGTAGTCTAGTTAATTGATCTTAGAGGGCCACTTGTGCTTGATTGATGTGTAGGAGCTATATGTGATAAGTTCTATATGATATCATGTGTATAAATTTTATCCTTTAGAAAAAAAAGAGAAATCCCTTGTTTGATCTTTATCACTTTTTTTAAGATTTGGTGCTAATAAAGAAAAATTAAAAAAGAATCTTTAGTTTAGTATTGCTTTACTATTAGCATTGCAAACATTGGTATAACCAAGCTCTATAGCAAAATTTGTTGCTTAAGAAGTGGCACAAACTATAATAAGCATTTAAAGATTAGCTTACATAGATTTAGAATAAAGAAAATGAGATGATAAGCATGAGATACCTGGAGAGGCAACACACATGAGAAAGCTATCCAAGGAAACTTTAATCAAGAATGGACCAAAAACAACATAAGGAGCATTTCCTATGCCAATCTTATTACCAATTCAATGGCATAAAGAAAGGGTATTTGGAAAGCGATTTGACAAAACCAATTTTTTTATATGGATAGAACAACATAAATGTCACATGGGTGTAGATTAAAATCCTTGACAAACATTAATAAGAAACATAGAAAAGATGGAGTAATGGAGTAACTTACACATAAAGCCCATTGAAACAAAACAAAAGGTTGAATTGAGAATAGGAAAGAAAGTGACAATAAGTAGTAGAAGAAATCTAAGAAAACATCAAGTATCAAAGTGAAAAGAAATAATAAAGTACAAGGAAATGACATAATAAATGTGAATCAATCATGTAAAAGAAACATGAAGGTGAAAGGAACCATGATGTAGCATCTACAAGGAGGTCAAACAGTAGTGTTAAAGGTAAACTTGTACACTGTCCCATCACTTACGCTTTGCACGCTTCCTTCTAATGTTGAAACCAAGATGGTTCAGTACGTTGGTGTCCCATTGTAATTAATCCTAGAACTGAATAAGGCATAATGGAAAAAGTCGAATTTCGCACATGTAAGGATCATCTTTTTGATAGGGTATGCCTCCCATTTGTGAAGAGCCTATGTAGAGAAAAAAAGAAATTAAAAAAGTAAAATTGATGTAATTAGCTCTCACCAAATATCAATTTGAAAATCTACCTTTTTAGTTTCAAAAAATCTATTTTTGAAAAGGTAGTTACCAAAGCTTTGGTCAAAGTTATCAGAAAATAGCTTTCTAAAAAGTTATCATTTTGGCCTAAAGTTTCCAAGGTCCGAACGTTTGTGAAACTATCTTCATAAAAAGTTGCATTTTCATTTTTTTTATCAACCAGGTTCACAAGGGTCATCAAAATCAATTTGTGTTGGGGTTTTATGGATTAAATCAGTGAATTGGTGCACCATAGAATGTGTTGCAGATAAAATTCTAGTACATTGTGGATCTAGTCATTAGATCATTGTACTGTCAAAGATGTCTTGGTCAAATTTTAGTTGATGTGTCATGGATGAAGTTCAGGGGTCAATGTGACATCAATGTTGTCATGGATTAGATCTAGTTCAATGCATTATAAAGTGTGATGATAAGTAAGCATTGCCTCGTACATCTTGTTTTGTTTGGGGGTCTTACAAATATTGTTACTTTTAAATTGGTCCTCATGGGTAGGGACGAAGTTGTAGATGTTTGTGTGTTTGTAGGTCATAGGAGCTCGTGATCTTGATTAGACTTTAAAGACTTTTTCATTGATCTGTTTCGAAAAAACATGGTCTAGATATGCTATTAACTCTAACATGTTCGGTGGTGGGTAACAGACAAAGGCATCGACAAAAATGGCCATTTTTTGATCGTTTTCTCCTTTCTCACTTGAAAGTTGAGCCTATAATATAAGTTTAGGCAATATCTTAACTCTACATATAAAGTATAGATTATTGATTCCCCAAAAGTGTCAATAGATGTTCGATTAGTTTCTGGGTATAACAAATGTTAACTGATGACTGCACAAAGAACCTTACCAAGACTATTTGCTTTGATTGTCCTTCAAAAACTATTGCGTTTAGAAAAAATGTCTGTGCTATGCTGTAAAGATTTTACTTTACATGTTTTAAAAGTTAGTAGATTGTTTATGATAATAGCTATTCATCACAAATAATCCAACTTGTAGTAGCAACAGTAATCACATTCTTGATAAGTGAAAATGAGAAAAGAATATTCTTAGTAATGAAAAAATACCAATAATATTTTTGTTGGTTTAGTTTCTACACAAGTGAACCATTGCATATCAAGTTAAGAAGGCATCACATGTTATTTTCAAAAGATAAACACACAACCTCACCTTGAGTGTTTTTCTCCTTGTCATAGTGCACAATCCCTTTTATTTTTTGCTAGTTGGAACATAATCTATGTTGTTCTCTTACAATGTTAAAGCCAAACTTTCTTAGAATTAACTTAAACTATCATAGATAGGCTTAGAATTAACTTAAGAACATCTACTAGCTATGCAAATTTCTTCTTTACATAAATGGTCATATTTACTAGCTATGCAAGTATATCGTATCCATATGCATTGTCTTGTTTATATGCATTTTTCTTGACTTTCCGCACATACATAACAACGTACTATCAATTGTTTTGTTGTGTATCTTTATAGATTTATTTGAACAAATATTTCTTTTTTCTACAAAAGGTTCATAGACATCTATTGGATGAACCCTGGATTTATGCTTGCTTAACAAATACTCGAAGTACCTTAGATCTTTGTGTGTGTGTGAGAAATTTTCTTCAATACATGCATGCTGACGTTGCTCTACTTGGATTTTCAAAACATTTTAAAACCATTTTATGAGTAAAGTGTGAAAACATTCAAATGATTTGTTTTGACATATTTTTAAAAACATGATGCATGCAAATTGAATCATATAAGATAAAGTTTGGAAAATATCAACACAAAGTTTTCCCAAAGTTCTTAATTTTTCGACATTACAAAGGAGCTTTTTTTCTTTCAAGCCCCCATGGTTCTTTCTATCATCAATTTGAATTTCATTTGTAAATTAAAAGTTTGGTTTGTAACATGAATGATTCTATAATTGAGTAGTCATTTTGAACTCACTTATTGCTTCCATTATGATTTTGAATTAGCCTTATTTCAGGTTCATTTGGACTTTATTTTATGCTTAATTAATTAATCTCTAATTCGCTAAAGTTTTGTCTATAAGTCATATAGCTTTAGTGTTTTATAACTGACTTAAAATCTTCTTAGTGGCTTAGTTTATTTATATGGTTATGAATGAAACTTAAACTTGGGCCATGAGGCATAAGTGGTCATTAACATAGGTATTATGTGACCCGTATGAAAAAATATTAAATATTAAAAGAATAAAACCATTATTATAAAATAATTTAGAGTTTTCATAAATAAGTAAAAAAAATTTTGTGGGAAAAAAAATAATAAGAAAAGCAAACATATATAATGTTACGTAGACAATGAAAAATCTAAAATCCTTAGAACTATATCAATAACATGTTAAATACTAATTATTTGTACATAGGCATAGAACATATACAAATATCTTTTTTATGAAAGATTTTTTTAGTTATTAGAAGTATCATAAAAAGGTTAGTACAAGAAAAGAAACAAACTTTTAAAAACTCTTTAATTTTAGAAAATAGTTAATGATGATATATGTGTGATAAGCATTAAATATTTTAAAATCATAGGAAAAAGAGACGCCATTTATATAAAATATATTTTACAATAAATACTCGGAAAACGTTTCTTGTTAACACTTGCTAAAAAAAATTCTCATTGTAAAAAGATTAAACATTTCATTACATAGAAAAAAAACATTAAGAAAATGGTACACTTAAAATGATAAAGATCGTGTTTAAAACATATTTAAAAAAATGCTCTCAATATGAAGGTGAATCTTATTTGCAACTTAAAAGGATAATTGTGAATCTTTTTAAACATTTGGAATGTTTAAAAGTAAGACAATAAAAATTGAACTAATAATGTTACAATGTAATATCAGTCTACACCATTAAATCATGCTGAATAATGCTCATGTTTCAAATGGAAGAGGCCTTTTAAATTTGTTGGCTAGGTTTTTTTTCTCAATGAAATGTCTCTTTTAGTTTTAGGTGAGGTGGTGTGATTAGTTCAAAGCTGTGTATTTATGTAGCAACAAAGCTTCATTGGCATTTATGTGAATTGGTGAAATTAAATTGTTTTTTTTATTCAATGGATTCATATTAATACCAAAAAACTGCTTTTATGCAATTAGAATATGAAGATTAATAGTAAAATGTGCGATTTCTTAGTCATGAAGGTAATTTTGTGCATACTTCATGAAGAAGGGAGTGGGATGGTCTTCTATTAAATTTCCTTCTATTCAAACTTTGATTTTTTCTATATACTTTGGTGTAAGAGTTCTCTTTCATCATAAGCAATAAGTTATCAAGCTTTATTTCTCTTTACACCATTATGTGTGTATGGATCTTAAATTGGATTATCATTTATTATACCTCTTCTTCCTTAGCTTAGAACATTTTTTGTGGAAGATAGGATTCATTATAGGCTAGCTATGGACAATATAAGTATTTTTCCTAGTTACATAAAATTTTAAGTCTATATTATATTATAACAAGTCATTTATAATGCAAAAAAGTTTACAAATATTTTAATGTTTGCATCAATTTTTTATGTAGTAGTATATTTGTCATTTTTTTAGTATTAAGATAGTTTCTACATGAAATTTAGTATATTTTGAAATTTTAACTATGACATTTTTATATCATCATTGACGTTATAGAGCTTTAGTTTGCATATAGACTGAAATAGTGGAAGGCATATTCTACACTTTCTTTCCTTACATTTTCTCTTCTTTCATTATTCTTCTTATTTGAGGAATTAGAGCTAAATTAGATTCCAACTATAAGATTCCTGTCATATGTACCTTTACTATCAATGTTTTTCTTATCAAATCATAATTTGTGTTATTAAAAATGAACATGATGATCCACAACCATTACTTGTTGCACTGTCACACATTGTTATACTTTCCTCATTTTTAGTAATTTTTTTCAACCCTCATTACAGCTTTCAGCCATTGTATTTTTATTGCATACATGATGTCAACACAATGCTATAAGCTTTCTTCAAATAATTTTTGAGTACTACTTCAACAACCACATCCATGGCCTCAATGTCTTGTTTATTTGGCACAACTTTATTATGCATCATATTGACCATGTAGCTCGAAAGAGAGTAATAGTCACAAGTGAATTTTCTGTTTTACACCTAAACTAATGATTAACTTAGCAAAGAAATTACATCTAACTAGTTCAACATAAAATGAAAGCAAGTTTTCAAACAATTTACCAATAAAATTTTACCATATTTTAATGTAATTCTTATCTCACTAGTGGCCTACTGTTTTAACAATAACTGTATTTTGCAAGATTAGATTTATATTCATTCTTGTCAAGTTAGATTAAAAAATTCTTGCCCAATTTAATTTTATCTTATGAAAACTTATCACTCTTGAAAGACACAATCCCTTCCATTCAATGTACTAAAAATGATCACCTATAATTATGTCTTAGTTACATGTATTTCTATTATAGTCAAACAATAAAATGATTTATATTACACATTTATTGTATTATATTACTTAACCCATTATTAGAATCCATTTGACTATTATGTGCAATGTCTTATTATGCTGAACATTAAAATTTCTTTGGGAAGCTACAATTTTTATTAATGTGAATATTATTGTGTAATAGGAATTACCTTGGTTACATCTTCAAAAATTAATCCTATTGCACTTCTTATAATCATTTCATTGAACTTAGATAAATCCATTAAAGTTTAAGACACTCAAATGAACTACATTACTATCAACTATGGAAATTTCTTACATAATATTTGGTGTGATGGATTTATATGGCTACATTTATATTATACTTGGAAGAACTTAGTTGTATTAAGTAGGTGTTTGAAATTTTGATAAAGTAATTTCTATGACTTAAAATATCAATCTTATTATTCAATACTTCATGTTTAAATTTCATCAATGATAAGCACAAAAGTGAAGTTTTGACTTTCTTTATCACAAATAAAAATTTGAAAAACTTTCAAAAATTTATCCAGTTAGGTCAAATCAAAATAAAGCTTATCAATATCTCAACAATGTCTTCCTAATTTTAAACATCATTATAGTAAATAACCTTTTATGCATTGCCTTTTTGAAACATTTTTACCAAGCTTATGTATCTTAGGCTTATTCTAAAAAGGGCATCCAAAGAAAAATAAATTTAATTTGTGTTACATCCAAAATTTTTTTTGTCCCTAATTTAAAATAAAAAACTATGCACAAAAGTGCATTTATGCATATGAATTATTTAGGATAAAATGATTAGTCACTCTTTTAAAATAAATGTTGAACTCAATGAATACATTGACAATATAAATATATAAAATATGTAACCTCTAAGTTTTTTTAACTGATATAAGATAAGTTATATTATGATGTTTAATAATGATCATATAGAGATTTTTCTTAGATGATTGCAATTCCACAATTTATTTTTTTATCATTATTTTTGTATAAGGAAATTTTTTGATACATGGAGGTTAAAATTTTGATACATAAATTGGCCTTGCTTCTTTTTCTTTTATTCTTTGTCCACTTTTCATTATCATTATGGCATAAAGGCAAGATCTAAATATAGTTGATGGATTCCCATCCTACCTTTTTCTTCCAACATTTTTGTTCTTATTTTTCATATGTAAGGAAATATTTTTCATTATTTTATATATAAATATATTGTTTAACTAATATAATGTCAAATTATTATTAATAAAACATATATTTAGTTTTTTTATTATTTTTTGTTTGTAGTTTTTAATGTTTTATTTTTCTCAACATAATTGTGACGTTTATGACAAATTGTACACTATATTCAGATTACTTTTAGATATTTTGTAGCTTCTACTTTTTTTATTTTTTGACTCCTAAAAAATATTGATTCCACTCTTTTTTTGGTAAAACATGTTTTCCTATCACATTTTATTGAAGTTGTGTGATGAATGTATTTGTAATATTATCTATTTTAAATTTCACTTATTTTATTTCCTTCAATTTTTTTCCTTTTTTAACTTTACTTATTCCTTATATTTGCAATGATTGTCAACTTGTTTTTTATATGTCATATATTTTGAATAATATATATGTTACTAATTTCCCTAGCATTATGTAATTTTGAATAGTAAATTTTATTTCCCTAGCATTATGGAATTTTGTCATCATTTTCTTTGTAATTTCGATTAATTTAGAAATTTCGAGATAACAATATTTTTTTCTTTTCTTGATAAATCCCATTATATTGGGACAACCATGGGCTTACTTAGCTTGTAAGATAAATAAATAAAAAAAATAGAACAAATGCTAGAATCATTTTATTATCTTAATGATATTTTACTAATTTTGCTTAAGTTTTATTTTGATTTGCTTTACATATTTCTTACATTTCAAATAAAAATTTAATTATTTATTAACAAATTATAAAAAATCTTTAGATATTTTATATATTAAATCTAAATTTATTGTAGAAATTAAATTATATTTAAATTTTAATAAAAATATAAATTGTCAAAAAAAACTATGATCAAACTATTTTTAAAATGTTAAAAATAATTCCTAATAAATAACAAGATAAATTTTATTCATAACATATTCATGGAAAATAAGCAAGTACAATCATGGATGTACATAATATATTTTAGGAAAATTAAAAGAATACGATATGATACTATTTGCAATATTTGCATAAAACTGCAAATTCAAGACAAAAAATATAGGTATTATATATTTGCTAAAATATTGGTTCAGATAATAATAGTATTCAAAATATTATGAAGTTAATACTATTTATTGAATGTATCATACCTTAAAGGTTATTTTGGTAAGATTTATAATTTTAAAATATTAATAAAAAAATTAAAAGAAAATTAGATAAGTAAAATTTAATATTTTAAAAATAAAAAATATTAAGTAAAAGAACTAATGAACTGAGGTGAATAATATAAGAAAAATGTTGTATAAGAGAATGCTAAACATATTGAATGAGAAAAATATGTAGAAGATTGTAAATTAAATATCATAACAACAACATACAATAAATTCTATTAAAAAAAAATTTTTCGGACAAAAAATGGATATTCATTAAGAAATAAGTGTAAATCAATTTTTAAATAATGTGTATAACACATTAAAAAATATTTTACGTAATTAAATCATGACAAATATGCCAATATAAAAGAACTAAACATTTGTAAAAATATTTACACCATTAAAAGTGATTTAAATAATTATTGCTAAATGCTTTAAAAATGAACACAAAATTTCTTAGTAATGCCATGTCACAAACATGTTAATGCAAACTTTTTCAAATAATTAAGTGATGTATGATTATTAAAATAGTTAGATAATTTAATATTTGATCATTACATCTAATATATGAGGAAGTTAGAAGAACAATTCAATAAAACATAATCCAAATAAATAAACAAACTAATTAATAGATTTAAGATTTTAAAAACTTTAAACACAATGATTTATAAAAGTTTTCAAAAAGATTGAAAAATAGTAATTGAATAATATTCATAAATATGAAATATTGAAAATATAGAAAGCTATTATCAATAAAATCTCATAAAAATTTGTTAGATTAATTATAGATTACTTTCCATTTAATGAGATAAAAGAGAATAAAAGAAAAAAATCATAGTGAACAATTTCTATGTATTTGAAAAAACTTTAACAATATATTAATGAAATAATATACAAAAATATAACTTCATATAATAAGAATTTAAATTTTATTTTAAAAATTTCAAATTTAAAAAAAAAGCGAAAATATAAAATCTTAAAACATTTATATATGTTCCAAAAGGCTAATTTTTTTTCATAATTTAATACTAAATATTAAAAACTTAATGCATTTTTTGAGGAACAGCATTTTACAAATGAGAAAGTAGTTGATGTTAAAAAACCTTGTCGCATAAAAAATAATTAATTTAAATAATAACTTTCATAAGATTGTAGAAAAATAAAAACATAAAAATGTATCGTTACCCTAAAAAACTTGCAATAAGTAATTATAATATTTACAAACACAATAAAAAAATTACCAAACAAACAAGTAACAAAAACTTTCCATTGCAAATGAAAAATATCAAAAAAATGATAAATTTATAAATATCAATAATTCAATAAAATACTAAATGAGATGTAATTTATATATTAATAATGTTTTCACAAAAAATGTTTTCCATATTGATTGCTTGGAAATTTTGAAATGCTAAATAAATAAGCAATAGTTTCTCAGAAAACTTTTCTCAAGAATTTTAATAAAAAAACTTTGTAATTAAAAAAAATAAAAAATTAATTGAAAAATATTTGAATTTACAAATGTCTTTCAAATTTATTGAAGAACAATTTATTGAAAAACTTTTTAATATTAAACATATAATTAAGAAATTCTTAATGACTCGAAACATTTAGACTTTGTGATGTAAGCCAAATAATTTAAGAAATCAAACATGTGAATCAAAATGTTATAATATAAATTAAATAATTCTAAGTTTTGTGAAATGATTTTGTATAGAATAAAAAGACCATAAATGATAAAAATTATTTAAATTATTGGTACAAAATTTTGAAGAATATATATTATATGAAAATAATTATAAAAAATAATTATTTTATATATGATTAAGATAAGCATTAAGAAAAATTCTTAAACAAGGAGTTTTCTATCCATACAGTGTAATAAATAAGTAATCCCTATTAACCATATGTAAATATTTACAAATATGTTCTATTTAAGTTGTACTTGGCTAAATAAAACATGCTAAATTTAAAGAGAAAAAATAAATAATACATGGTAATTATAAAAGTATACTTCAAATATTTGGTGAATTTACTCAAAACATAACAAAGTTGCACGATAACGTTTGCAAAAAGTATATCTTATTATTGTAATTAAAACATAAAAAATAATTATGATAATTGAAAACTTAATATATCAAAAAACATTAACAACTTAGTTATCAAAGCTATCCTCTATATGAAAAGTTAAATAAGCTTCAAAAATAGTTATTTGATTTAAAATAAAATTGTTAAAAAGAAAAGTATATAACACTTAAATAATTGGTTTACACATGCAACAAATTGGTATTATCCTCCATATGGAAAGTTAAATAAGTTTGACAAAATAGTTTATTTATAAAAAAATTATTAAAATACAAAGTATATAACACTTAAATAATTAATGTATGCATGGAAAAAATTGGTGCAAGCATCTCATCAACAATAACAAGATGTTTTTTACTTACGTTATTATGCCTTTGTAATGCATTGCATAAATTCGAGGAATATTTTAAATACAACACCTTTATCTAGAATCAAAGTGAATAAATATTGATGTGTAAAAGCATTTTAGGGACATCTTAGGCTTTCTTTATGTTGACCTTAATTTTGAGTGGAAAAGCAATTTTTTTGAAAACATTTGCAAATAAGTTGAATTTTTCTCTTTCAAATACTTTTAAATTTTATAATCGAAGTGTATACTAATGTATGGTTGAGCTTAGTGATCACTAGATTTTGTTAGAGCAAATATTGTACGTCAAATATTGAACGCAATTTGATGGCTCAACCTATTGACTTTGGAGTCGATAATAACAATAATTCAAGAGTGGCTAATTTACAAAGAATTTCATTTTTAAATCTTTATGGTTAGCACGTTAAACCATTAACTTTTTTGTACTTGTGGTGCATAAAACTACCAATCTTATATGTATATGGAATTTTGTTTAAGTTGTATTTCATTTGAGGGTATTCGTTTTTTTTAAAATCTCATAAATATTCAAATATTTTTTTATATATAAATTTTTCTATTAATATAAATTTTTTTAAGAACATCACAACTATTAAGCTGGAATGGCTTAGGTCAAGTGACTCGTACCACCTTGGGGCATGGTCCTTAAGGAGATCTAAGGCCAAGAACTTGCCAAATCTAAGATGAGTTATGCTTGAGTATCAGTTAAGTCATTTAACTATTGTAGTGTCTAGGTTAATAGGTTCAGTGCATTACTTATGAACTAAGTTAACAGAAGCGAGTCAGGACATACTCATTAATTGTTTTAAGTAAATAAGGTCTGGTAAGACCCATAGATTTGTGTTATGACTAACGGCATGACTTCTCAAGAACACTAATGGTAGCCAACCCTAAAAGCCTAATTATGTTTTGTAGTTGATGTATTATAAGTATCAAATAATTCAACACTTTCAAAATGTGGGATTAAATAAAACTTATTGCCAAACTTGAGATTTCTATACTAATATGCAATTTTGTAATCGAACAGTCCATATCATGCCCATATTTATGAAAACTTAACTTTCTTTAGCTATTAATCTAGTGTAGTTGATCGAATGGTTGAGAGTCTCTGCTTCTATGTAATAGTAGTTTGATCATTGTTATTATCCATCTAACTTTCAAATCCAATGCTCTGGATGTTATCTCACTATTATTTGATTTGGACCTTTTATCATGCGCTGATTCGATGATTATAGCTTCATTCGCTTAATCGAATGGCAGCTGTACTATCTTCTCAATATGTATTGACTAGCTTTTGTAAAGTAGATTCTAGCCAATAGGGTGTTATTTTTTAAGTTTTTTAATTTCAACTATATAAATGGATCATTTATCAAACCATTAAAATAATTGAATCAAACTTGAAAAATTTCATACAAGTTGAAATGAGGTTCAAACAATGAGTAACAAATTTTTATATAATTCCTAGTGTTGTGGATTTTAGTTAGTCTCTATTTCTCTTACCGTTGATTACAATCATTTTTATATTTCTTGGAAACAATTACTTCATTCATTAGTAATACCAATTTTGTTTAAAGAATTAAAGGTGTAGGAAATTTTGTTAGGAAAAATGGTAAAGTTTCATGGGCAACTCAAGTCCTATGGATGAAACAACAATTTTCAGATTATCGTTTATAATTTACACAATTCTAATTTCTTCTGATAATTTAAGTGCAATTTATTTAGCTAAAGATCCCATTCAACACTCAAGAACAAAACATATAGAATTAAGATGTAACTTTATTATAGACCATATATAAACAAAATAACTATCATAGTATTTAATAAACTTAGATTAAGCTTAGGTGTCATTAAACCCTTTGAATTATTACAAAAATGGAGAGAACTAAGTGTTAGAATTATGGATGAGGGTAATGTAGAATTCAAGAGTTGTATATGGGCTATCATATTAGGTATATACTATAATGTTGAATATTAAATTATTTAATTTTTCCAATATTGTTATATTTTTCTTTCGTTTTAGTTTTATAATCCTCAATGGGGATTTTGTTATACCTTTTTAATATGATGATCACAAAACCAAGTCTAAGTATTTATTAATACTTTATTGAACTTAGTGTTGTTTTAGTTAGATCACATGGGGTTTTCTAACAATCTAGATTTATTGGAGTAAGAACTACAACATAAATAATGAATATAATTTGAGGACTCAAACTACTAACTTTGGAGCCAAAGACAATGGTCTTTGCAGAGTGGCTAATAGAAAAAGAACATCTTTTATAAATTCTTAAGATTAACATGTTAAGCTTTTAATTTTTCCATAACCATGGCAAATAGGGTTTTCATCTTTTATGCATATTTGACTTTGGTTCAAGTTATAGTTTATTTGAAAGCAATTAAGTTCTTGAAAATCTTATAAATATTTAATTTGTTTTTATACATAATTTTTTTTATTATTATAACAATATGGTTTTTATGCACTCTCAACCATTAACCTCAAAAGGCTTAGATCAAATAACATGTAGCACATTGGGGAACGTGCTTTTGGGACCCATACAAGCCAGGAACCTGCTCAAATCTGAAATGGTTCAAGCCCAAGTATCGATCAAGTCAGGTTACTGTAGCAGTGTCTTTGTTAATTTGTTGAAGGCAATAATTACGAACAGGCTTATGTAGAATGAGTCATGATAGATTCTTTAATTAATTTAGGAAAATGAAGGTAAGTTAGACAAATACATGCCCACTATTGACTCGGGTCGTGAGTTCTTAAGAACACATTAGGGTAGCTAATCCATTAGGTTGATCGTAATATGTAGTTGATGTATTATAAGCACAAAATACTTCAACTATTTTGTATTGTGAGACAAAACAAAAGCTATTACAAAACTTGAGATTTTCACACTAGCTAATTATGAAAATTCATAATCGAGCAGTCCAAATCACACTCGTATTGATGAATAGTTAACATTCTTCAGCCATGTTGATTGATAGATTGAGAGTCCCTCTGCCTGTGTGAACAGTACTCTAATCATCGCTACTATCCATCCAACTTTTGAATCCAACTCTTTAAATCTTAACTTGTCACAATTAAATATGGAACCCTTATGATTTAAGTTGATGTGATGGTTACCACTCCATTGGCTTAATTGGACTGTAGTTTTACCATCATGTCCGTATGTTAATGCTAGCTTTCTAAAAAGTATATTTTTGATGTTGTGTGAATTATTTTTGGAGCTTTTTTTATTTTATTTATAAATAGGGATCATTTTTTAGATCTTCAAATTATTGAATCGAACTTGAAATTTTCATACAAATATAACTAAAGTTCAAAATGTGAGCAACACATTTCTACGTATTTATAGGAGTTATGGATTTTTATTAACCCCATTTCTCCCACTTTCCTTCATAATAATTTTTTTATTTCCTTGTAACATCTCTTCATTCATTAGTATTACTATACTTGTTTAAAAAATTAAAGGTGTAGAGATTTTTGCAAGCAAAAATTATAAATTTTAAAATTTTTTCATATAGCTTGAATTTCTCAGATTTTGATATCTCATTGGAGCACCAATATATAATTGTCTTAACTCTACCAACTTCGACTAAAGGAAGCAGCTAGTAGAAACCTGATAAAAGATTGGGGGTGGATGTTGGCACAGGTTTTAGTCAAACCATTTAAAAATCTTTTGTGTATTTTGTTAATTGTGTGAAAATTTTTTTTTCAAATTTTTGGAATAAGAAAATTTATTAAACATACAATTCATCTCTCTTCTATTACTCTTTTTTTCTAACACGTTTTACATCAAAAAACACTTAGTTTCTTGAGCATGCTAAAACCATTTCCATTCTTATCCCACCAATTATTATATCCATATATTTAATCAATTGACTTGTGCTTTTGACATTAATGTCCTATCAATTTTGTTCACCTATCATATCTACAAGCAAAGCAAGATAACCAATTAGTATGCTACTTAATTAGGTCATAAAAATAAAAATATCATAGAGAATTGCTCATGAGAAAAATAACCTATTTTTTTTTATGATTACTTACCATCTAGGTTTATGCCAATGTATTTTAATGTAGTGCAAGAAAACATTTGCTAGATATTATCAAGTCAAGCAAGATTTTGAAGTAATTAAAGCACATAGTTGAGCTCCCTTTCACTCAAGGAACTTCCCATAAAAGCAAGCTTAATTTCTCTCCCTTTTGTCATCATAAAAAGGTCTTCTAATTTTATGGAATAAATCTTTACTAAGAAGCTTTGTTAAGGTGCTAACTTGTTGCATGTTGTTAGGAACAAATTAAATGTCTATTATATTTCATTCTACATAGTCCATGATGAAATGGTGCTTAAAATCAAATTTGTTCAACCTTATTGTAGCTTATAGCATTTTCAATTAGGAAAAAAGCATTCAAATTGTCATATTTTAGGGGAATTTTTTGTAAATGTAATGCCATATCATCCTATTGCTTTTTGACACCAAAGAAATTTTATTAGAAATCCTCCTAATGATATATATTGTGGTTCATTTTTTGCTAAAACAATAGTTCCATTTTTTTGCTACATCATTAGTTTAAGAGGTACTAAAAACGATTAAATGCACAAAATGCTTATCTTATTTATTCAAGAACCTACACAATCTTTGTAGCCATATCTTATGAGATCATGACATCAGACAATTTTGGGATAGAAAAAGCTTAAATACCTTTGTTTCAAGAAATTATCAAAATATTCTTCTTATAACATCTAGATGGAAACACTTAAGGCTTGATTGAAATTGATCAAAAAAGTTCCACACTAAAAGCTATGTCTGGTCTTGTAATAGTCAAGTAAATAATGTGTCCTTTCTTGGTATAACTTGAAATCTATTGGTTTTCCTTTCTCATGTTTATTCAATAGTATGGTGAGGACTCATGATAGTAGAAATGCATTTGATGTTCTTATGTTCACAAAATTTAAACATCTAATTTTTATACTTTATTTAGGATTCAAGGTTACCTTTCTACCCTACTTAACTTTCAATCAAAAGAAATATGTTACATCACCCATTATGTTCAAGTGAAATCCAATACCTATAACCTCATTAAATCATTCATATATGTACAAGTCGGTTGATCCAAATATGATATCATCTATATAATCCTCGATTAGACGAAGTTTAATACCATAGTTCATGATGAACAAAATCCTATCTACATTCCATTCCTAAAATAACGTTTGACTAGAAATCTTCTAAGTATGTTCATAACAGGTTCTTTGCTCTTATTACAATTCACATGATTATTTCATTAGCTTATGCACATAATATTGATGAAGAAAATGTTGAATGCAATCCAACTATCCTACATACACTTTCTCCTAAATAACAACATTTAAGAAAGTGCTCTTAACATCCATTCGGTATAGTTTAAATACTTTTATTAAGAAAAAGGTCAAATTGACCTTGTTGCCTTCAAATTACCATTGGTTCAAGTATTCCTTCTAAGTTTACTCCTACTTGGTTATAACTCTTTACCACAAGCCTTTTCGTATTTTGAATGGTAACCAAACTATCATTTAAATTTTATTTTTTAGTACCCACTTTGTTACATAGTAATGTGGTCACTTGGAATGTCTATTCATTCTAAAACAATCACTCTCACAAAAAAGTTGAAACTATCCAACATGGCCAAATAAAAAATTCTTTCCTCAAGTCTTCACTTTCATTTTGAGGTACAAATTTAGAAATAGATGCAACATATATAATTTCTTTATAAAGAGAGGCATTGGTTTGTACTCCAAAAGAGAGGTCACCTAAGATTACATCCCTAAGGTGATTTTCATTATATGCTAACTCCTTTGATGCAACTATTTCCTTATTTTGTATATTTTAACATCTCATTTAAAGATCAAGGATACCTTTCTCATCCTAGTTAACTTGAATTAAAGAAAATAGAAAACGTCACTAATTAAGTTCATCTGAGATCCTACACTTGCATGCTTACCAAATCATTCACATAATTCATAGTTTGTTGATCCAAATTTGGTATCATCTAAATAGTGTTGGACTAGAAGAAGTTAATCAACACAATCCTTGATGAACAAAATTCTATCTACATTCCCCATCTAAAATAAGGTTTGAGTAGAAATCCATAAAATTTATCATTCTAGGATCTTTATTTGTCTACCAATTTTTCTTTTCTAAAATCTTTTATGTCTTGTAAATCTACCACTTTTTTATGCATAATTTCATAAAACACCACTTGAGTAGATTCCATAACAACTAAGTTTCCTTATTAAATAGCTTATGGGTTTATCTGTTTGAAGAATATTATGAAGAGATAGCTTCCATTATCTAGGTTTCTTATCTCCAATTCCTATCTACTTATTGATGTAACTCTACCACCAAAATATGCCTAAGTTTACATATTTGGGTTTCTTGTTATTGAAAAGTACATGTAATATTTTTTCCATAATTGGTTTCCTAATAAATTTGTTCAGACATTTTGATTATTAGAATGGCTTAATTATTATGGCATTATGATTTTGAGATCCTGTCACCAAAGAAAAAGTAAAAGTAGCTTCTAATTTTTTAATAAGGTGATAAAAATAGTTAAATATATAACATAGAGGATGCTTAGTATATTTTTTGATATATGTTATATCCATATCAAATAGAATGAACTTTACTACATTTATCATTGTGGTATATTGATAGCAAGAAGTTATTGTCATAAGCAAGCTTGGTGATGTGAGGAAGATTTTCTATTATTAAAAATTAATATTTTACCTATTAATGCAACATTTTCCTACAAAAACAAATAGGTTAGATATATGTTGACAGAATTGTAAAGCTCATGTAGTATGATAAGAACTATTATATTACATAAGGATTTCAAACTTACATCATACTTTTTAAAAAGGTTGTGAAAAGCATATTATGAGCAACTAATGTTTAACACAACATTCAAGGCTAAAATAGAAGTCAATGAAAGTGAATATTTATAACAATTAAGAGTATATTAAATCCTTGAAAAATAGGTTTTTGATGTAGTTAGGATAAGTATATGACTTTTAATTAATTTGCTTACAACAATAATTGCTAATGTAGCATATAGAAGAGACCTTATATTGTATTATATAATATATTATACTGTTATCATTATGATGATATTAACAAATTAACAATACCATTCGTGATATAGATATGATTTTAGAAAATATGAAGGAGATCCACTTAATCAAAGCATGAATTAATAAGAAAAAGGTTTACTCCATGAAAGTTTTGATAAGAAAATAAAGAAAGTGGATTGTTAGGAAGAGGTTCATGTATTGTTTAAGGTAAGTGCAATAAAAAGTATTATAATGTTTTTAAAATGAGTATAATTAAAGACAAGGAATTTTGTACCTTTATAAATTATTGAAAAAAATTGTTACATTACTTATAATATAGTTTGTCATTATCATTAGCCAGGGAACATAATATATTTTTTCTTTTAGTTTTAATAAAATTTGATGCTAATACTACTTATATATTTAAACATGATCAAGTTAGCCTGATGGTGCATCCTTCATTATTTCATAAGGAAAGGCCAATGGGGTTCATAATGTAGGAATTCAAGAAAACAAAGATGGAGAGCACCCCATATTGACTGTTCAAAGGATAAGTTATACTAACACTACTTGGAAAGTAGAGGAAGAGTTTGAAATTCAATGATTAAATTCTTATATGAAGGGAAGTTTACAAAATATTCGGTAGACTTCAACATTTTTTTCATATTCGTTGAATAAATGTAAGTGCATTGAAAATTTGTTTTGAATGCAATTAAACGAAATTTTCATATGTATATTTTTTTATGATATCATAGAATCTATTATTTTAAAGAACTAATAATATAGATGAGAAGTTAAATATGATAGAACAAATGAAAATGAACTCTAAATAATAATTTTTCCTCAAATTGAAATTGATATGCCATAAAAAAATACCAAAAACTTTTAAAAATAATATTAAATTAATTCTAAGGGAAATTTTAAATAAAAATAAGAAAAAAGGCAAATGATGTTAGAAATATATGAATTATTTAATTAAATAAACAACACTTGGAGTAGTTTTTTTGGAATTGGTTGAAGAACTTTTAGAGGTCATTTGCAATACAATGTGTCGGAAATAGTAATATTTATAAGGTTTTGGTCACAATAGATATTTAATATAATAAAAATTATGTACCCAATAAGGAGAATTATGAGAGGAAAGCAACTAATCACAAAGATATTATAGTTAGGACTAAAATGGAAAAGTATTATAATGGATAGGAAGAGGGAGACAAATCAGATAATTGTGAAAGTGATTTTAAGGAAGGAGAAGGAACAAGTTTCTTGATTATATAATGCTTTTTGATGAAGTAAGGTTAGTCATCTCTTGATGGTGGATTTAAATTTCTAAAAAAAGTAGTAACGATCCAAGTCAATACGTTTGTCACACAACACATTTAATATTCTTAATAATGCTTTCGCTAGTTCTAAAGGGTGTTTTGGAATTCTAAAGCCGTGAGGCATACGAGAAATTTTTGAAGTGGGTACCAAATGGTCCCATAAATGGATAGAATGGTCCAAAAGTGTTGTAGAAAGGAGACCATCACTATCGAATGATTGTTGATATATTTATGATAATTCATAAAGTATTTGAAGGTTTAATGTATTATTTTATTAACCCCTTGTCATGGTACTTTGTTTGATAATAACAAATCCTAAGAATTACTAATTTAATAACAAAGAGATTTATTTTCAATTTAACTTTAGATATTTAAATTTTATTTTGATTAGGTGTTAATCTTTATTGAAATCACTCATACAAGGTAGAAAATTAATTCTCATTTAAATTAATCATCTTAAAATAGTATTAAGATTCTAAAATCTTCATCTTATCATTACCATCCAAGAATCATTTTTTCCTATCATACCTTCAAAAATTCTCTTTCCAAAACTTGTTGCAAAAAGTGTATTTTAATTATAACAATAAGTTTGTAACTAAAAAGAACCAAAAGTTTTTGTTAGAACACAGTGCTTGAATACAGCTACTAATATTTATCACGTTGATAAAATAACTCTCAAACCTATCAAACAATTTTGATTCATTCATAACTCAAGGATCCAAAAATAACCTACATGTTGGGCATAACAAAGGGTAAACAAATGCCCCAAAAAAATTCAAAATGTGCAAAGTAAGAAAGCTCTAATAAAGCCATAATAATCAATTATTTATTCAATGTAAGGCTAAAAAGACTTGTTCCATTTCACACGGATGCATTTAAAATTGTGGGAGTGCTTTTGCTATTTAATGGCACAATTATGTGATCAAATGATTCTAATCTCATCCACTTTTTAAAAAACCTATTTAGATCCTCATATCCAATTACATAAATTTGAGATCTCACAGTCTATGTTTTATCTGCATGTAAGAGCTAAATCTAATAGTGAAATCATGATTTAGATATACCAGTTCAAATCAAATCATAATTTATTAATTAAAAAATATGTTTGATTTTTAATATAAATAATAATAAGTACTTGGTTAATTTGGCAAGTGCTTTTAGTTAATAAAAACATTTATAAATAAGTGAATTCTTGAATAGGGTAGACTGATAAAACTCTTACAAAATCTGGAGAAAATTTTTCAAGTCATGATATTCAAACATATAGTTGCGAATGCTCATTTACATTTCCTTATGGAAAATGCTTCCACCAACAAACTAATAATCTCTACTTTCTTCCCAAATAAGCTAAGTTCTCAATTTTCTTTAATTAAAATTGATTTAATGAGAACACTTACTTCTCAATAAGCTTTCATCAAGAATAAGATTTTTTTTAATTAATTTACATTTTTGTGTCATCGAATTATTTTATTCCATTGAAGGTTTATTCTACTACATGATCGTAGTAGTATTTTTCAATTTTTTTTATTAGGATTTTGCTCTTTTGAAAAAAAGCTTTATATGAGTAAGAATTAAAAACAATCCTAAAACTTTAAATTTTTATAAGGATCTTCCAAACAAAAATTGTATAGTTGAAATAATGATTGGTGTTAAACCATAGTCTTTCATAACAATTAAACATTGTAACAAATTTTAAACCATGCATTACACAAGATAGTATAAATAACAAATTTTGGTAATAGTTATAAAGAAAGAATTAAATATATTTGAAAGAAATTATACAAGTCTTAGATCATTTGATATTGTCATAATTTGAACATAATAAACTTAAAAGAAATTGATTAGTTGGTTGAATATTTCAAAAAATTATTAATTTGTGAATAATTTACTTAATATAGATTAACTCTCTTTAAGTGATGACAAAGTGGAGGAGAATAGAAATTGAAAGATAGAAATGAGCATAAATTATTGGGGATCATTAATCTAACTTGGCATACATGTAAAGGAGCTTATCTTTAATTGTTATGCATTTTATTTTTATAAATATTTTATGATTTAATGAATTTTATTTAAAGTTTTGTTATCAACAAGAAAGAGAGATTGTTGTGTTGACCCATTTTCTTAATGTTTTGTTTGATGATCATTAACTCTAATTATTACAATGAATTTGCTTAAATAAATTTTAAATTTTAGATAGATGATACTTCTATTCAAGGTAAACTTTGAAAAGAAAGAAGAGCAAAGGTGGAATTTTGTGATGGTCATTTCTGTTGGATTAACAAATAACTAAGAAATATTTTGAATTTAATTTTATATATTATAATTTTTTTTTTATTAGAATGTTAAGCTTGATTAAAATCACTCTTTCAAGGTACAAATACTAAATTTTATTTAGATTAATCATTTTAGAAACAATATCAGGATTCTAAAATCTGGATCAAAAGTCAACCATCTAAAGTATTATTTTATTCCTAATCATATAATTAGAATTTTTATATCAATAACTTATTTCAAAAGTGTATTATAAATATAATAAATAATTAGTAAACAAATCACAATATAAATAATAAAATAAAAACCCTATTACAAATAATAATCGAATGTGTCCAATTAGAGCATAGCTTCTAAATATGGGTTGCAAGGTTTATCAGATTGATAAATTAACACCAAAACTCATCAAATAATTTTGGTTCAATAAATAACTCACATGTCCAAAATTAATATAGTACGTGTGTATTAGAAATAAGGGAAATCACTTTAGAGTGAACCAAGGGTTTACTAAGCCCAAACAATGTACTTATTATGTGGCATAATAAAACTCTTATGAAGCAATAATAATCCAACATTCATGTAGTGTGGGACTAAAATGTGTAACCATTTTGCATGACTATACTCAAAATTATTGGAGTGATTCTATCTTCTAGTCATGCAATTATGCAATCAAATGATGATAATCTCATTTGCCTTTTAAAAACATCTAGTTAAATTCGTTGTCCCATAATGTAAATTAACATTTGAACATCTCTTCTTTTATCCATGCATAAGACCTAAATCTTGTCATTATATCTCAATTAGATCTACTATTCTAGATCAAATAGTGCTTGTTTAATCAAAGCCATTCGATCATGTCTTTCCATGATCAAACGAACTAGGAGCCTTTAGATCGAGGGGTTCTTGTGTTATGGCTCTTTTAGCCAATATTTGAAGACGTTGGGATTTTCATAATTTACCATAATGATTAATTGATAAGTTTGGTAAGTAATTCTAGCAATTAGAAAAATGTTTATAAATAATTGAATTCCTGAATAAAATTGATTGATGAATTTTTTACAAAATTTAAAGAAAAATGTTCAAGTGATGATAGTTAAGCCATTAGCACCCAGTACTCATAATCACATCTAAATACTTAATCCTTCACATATCAAACAAGTAATCGTTACTTTCTTCTAAAATGAGTGAAGTTTTTAATCCTTTTAATTAATTAATTTAAAATACTTGTACCTCAATCAATATTTTTAAGTATAAATTTTTATTTTGTAAAAAATTGTTTTTGCATTTCTAAATTATTTTTTTTTTTTTCTAAGTTTGTTCGGTTCTAAGGTCTTATTTGTTAATTTCTATTGTTTCGTTATTGTAACGTTTTAACCTACCTATTATTCTGTGAAAGAGTTATATTAGTTATATTAGTTTTCATTAGGTGGGGGTAGATAAATGCTTCATTTTAAGTTGAATCATCTGAAAATCATTTGTTTACTACTTTTTATTTATACAATTTTTTTATATTTTTAAAAAATTTATTATGAAAAGAAAATCAACATATTTTAAAATAAAGTAAATTGCTTTTAAAATTAAATTTGATATTTACTAAAACTCACCTTTAAAGATGTACTAATGTTTGCTAAAGAATTTTTTAAATATTCTCTAAGAAAGAAAAATTTTTATTTTGAATAATTCACCCCTTATTAAATAACACTTCATAATGGCATATGATTTAGTTTAGATCTATAAGAAGGGACTGAATTTTTATGAATACATTTTAAGTTTCTCACAAAAATAGTTATACAATTTTTTTAAAAGAATTTTATAAATATTTTAATTTTAATTTAAAAATATTACATTTTCTTTTAATAATACTAATTTAAAAAAAACATGAAATAGAAAAATCAATAAGAAATAGAATGTAGAATAACGATATTTAGGTGATTTTACATAAAAAACCTACATCTAATCCTAACAACATCTAAGTAAAAAATCTTATGAAAACCATTTGCAAAAGACCTGTAGGCTAGTCCCTCATAAAAGAAACAAGTTATGACAGCTTTATAATAAAATAAAATAATATTAGGGAAAAAGAATTGGTGGCATAAAATCAAAATCATTGCAAATAAAATCTTATGTTTAATGAAATGATTAAAGAGACACAACTATCTTAATTAAATCCATTAGGAATAGAGAAAATTAATAACATAATATACTTATGAAGAAAGCTGTAATTAAGAGTTTGATGACTAAAGGAAGTAACTATAGTAGTGACAATTATCATGGGCTCCTAATGGCTTTAAAATTTTCTTCATATTGCATAAACATTCATCATTCCATTTTGTTCAAAACTTCTTTCTAATTGCTAAAAGCATTTGTCAAAAAACAATAAGCATTATTGTATCGCCTATTTTTTTAATTTTTTTAGTTGAAAAATGATAATTTAAATAAAAAATTTTAGAGGCTTAAAAATAACTAAAAGGGATGTTGCACTTGAGTTGCTCGATTAGAACGAACTAATACTATTTGTTCAAGAAAACTGCGTGTTTAACGAATGATATTTCATGAGGATGTTTAGAAAAAGAATTTGTTCAAAACTATTAAATCTATCTTGATTTGATGCCTAGATTTATTAGGCTTTGTAAAAAAGATGGAAGAGAACATGAATGTTTGATCACGAAATTGAATAATCAGAAGGTTGCACTTTGTCCCATAGTTTGGTAGCATGTTGTGTAAAAAAAAGGCTCTGTTATAGCCCCACATTATGAAACTAAATAAAGATGTTTTGTATATAAAGCTTACATGTTCCTCAAAGTTAGCTAATTTGGGGTTGAATGCCTCCTGGTTTGCTCGGAAGGTAATTACTCAAATTATTAGTGATGATTTAGAAATTACACATGTGGATAAGAGAGTATTGACTAATTTTATGACCCTAAAAATTTTTCATAGTTGTACCTAGTGTCACAAATGACCGACAAGTTTTGGAACTTCAATTCAAGAAATCATAATGATAGCCAGCATGTTTTAGGTGTTGTGAAGGCTTTTGGTTCTTTTATTAATAATTAGTATTATTTTAATTAGCATTTATGTTTTTAATTAATAATTGTAATTACAAGGTGCATTTTATAAAAGTTATTGGATAAACACTAAGATATAATTAAAAAATAAAATGAATTTAGGATAGTAAAAAAAGAATTAAGTTTTTTTTATGACCAAATATTTTTTAAAATATTAATTTTAATAAAATTTAACATTTGTGTCTTGTGATAAAGATTTCAATCAAACTTAACATTTTAATCAGACTAAAATTAACATGTCTAAAATTTAATTCAAAGAGTATCTTTTGATAGTTTGCTACTCCAACTAGAATGGTTTTCATAAGATTTCACTTATACTACACTTCTTCAAGTTTTCCCCTTAATATAAACATTATCGTTCTAAAATTTAAAAATTAACTTAAAAAATTAATTAAAAGTACATAGAGTTTATTATCAATAAACAAAATACCATGACAAGAGGTCAATTACACAATAATCTTTCTATTTTGATGATGATAAAATCCTAAATAAAATTAACAAAAACAAAAGGTATTTATAAAGTGATATACAAATAGTTAATGATAAATTCCCCTAACATGTACGTCATTACTTGGTTATTTCTCTCTTTTAATTAATGATTATTTCTTTGGAATTATTTCATAGACATCATAATTAGGTTTATAGTCCTCAAATTTGTTGAGGTACTCCTCAATACATCTACCACCTTTGGAAAATCTATTATTTATTTGATATTTAGAGGGTATAGGCTTTTGGAACAAACCTTTTGTACAACCTAACCTTAAAATTTCTCCGTCTTTGGTGTACTTTTCATCATTGATAGAATATTATCATTCTAAGTTTCTAAACAATCTACGAGTATTGTCGATGAGTTTAGTTTTGATAAATTGTTATTTGTTTTTCTTACCCATTTGATGTCAATTAAAGTAATCATCCACACTAGTGTGCTTGTCAATATAATCTTTAGCATCATAGCTACCATAAAATGTTAAGGCATCCAATTTCACATTAGGGATGTACTCTTTATCTCGATTGCTCTTAAGCCTTTCTTCCTTACTAGATATATCTAGATCAAATATGGTTTGACTCATCTGAATTTTTATTTCTCCTTCATGATCATGATCTCTTCTACGGATATCTTGATCAAAGGCATCGAGAGGATCATGTCTTTTATAGCTTCTACATCTTCCAGGATTTCTTTCTTTTAAATCATTTTGTGTGACACTTCTTTTATTATCCCTTTCTCGTTTAGGACTTTAGTCACGTTATTAGCTTAGGAGGATTTCACAAACGATTTGGATGAGTTTGGCTATTGATTGTTATAATTATAATATAAGATATTGGTTCAAATTTTGTCTTTGCTCTTGAACTAATTCTTGAATTTTATTTACTAGTTGATATGACCTGCTAGATCTCATGGTTATTCAAAAATTTATCATACAAGGGATATCAAGGAAAGAAACTAATTTGGGATATCTTTTTTTTCTTATTTTTAATAAAAAAAATATGAAAGCAAAGTAGTCACTACCATAAACTCCTAAAGTTGAGATCGGATATGCTTTTAAGAAAATGGAAAATGATCAAGGTCCCTACTTCTGTCGGACCAACTCTTAGATAGAACAAGATAGTTCTTAGGAAATATGGTAGAGAGTCATATCACTAATTTTGTGCCACCTCTTAAAAAATATTTACCCAAAAGTAGCCAAGAGTTTCTTAATGAATAAACTAAGTAAAAAGGAAAAAACTTTTCATAGAAATTTTTTCTTTGTAGAACCAAAATTTAAACTTTAAGTAGAAAAATGAAGAAGCTTTTTTAATAAAAAATAATAATTTTTTAATATTAAAAAATTCATTGAAAACCAAAGTTGATGTATTAATTAGAAGAATTTTTCTAATAGAAAAACTTATGTCTAATACCAAAATTGAATGCACTAAAAAAAGAAAAAAAAATTTAGTTGAAAATAATAATTTTTGATACCAAACTTGATGCATGGCATATTTAAGCTTCTATAAAGGTCTAAATTTGATCCTAAAATATTGAAGATACTCAAAAGATTATTAAGGAATATAAAAAAGGTATTATATAATAATCTGGGTAAGATTACATATGTGATATTTAAGAAATATTCAAAGATTGGCATTCTAAAATTGTAATGTAGATTATTAAGTTGAGTAGACTACTCAAGCATTAAATATAAAATCGAACAAAAATAATTTTTGTAACATCCAATTTTAGACATATAAAATAAAGAATTTAGACAAATTCTATGTGAAATACTATAATGGAAAAGAGAAACCTTACCATTAGATTACTATCTAGATATTAAAAATGGTTGAAAGATTAAATATTTTGATGTTGATGTGTTGTTAGGAAAAGTGAGAGTTTATTTGTTTATCGACTCTCTTGTTGGATGGTTTCCCACCTTCGATTCTTGTCTCCCAAAAAGGATTTGATTTTGAGTTTTACTAGTGGAAGGACTCTCACCTTCAATCCTTGTCCCTCACAAGGAAAATTTGAGTCTCTAAAACTAGGGTAAGGCATACACATTTTGTTCACGAAGGTGAAAACACATAAACAAAATAAATTTTATTCCTTTATTTATTTGTAATATGGCAAACTTCCTTATTTATAAGGATTTTTAAATATTGATCACTAATTGAAAAAAATAAAATATAATAAAAATAAGTAAATTAATTAAATTAAGAAGTTTGCAAATAAATTCTAAGTTTTGGGTGGTGATAATAGAGCATAGCGAAACAGCGGGTGGAAAAACATCAAAATTAAATCATTACTGTGTAGACAGCTGTCTCAATGCATCCGTTCTAGGTTTAAGGTAGGTGCAGGTCAGGAAGAAAGAAAGGGTTGGCATGATTTGTGGGATTAGCGAGTTGGCGCGAGTCATCATAGCTCAGCACAAAACAAGTTGATGCTGGTCAAACGCTGGTGAATAAGTGTTCTCGAGTTAATAGATTATAATGCTTACAACAACATATGTTTGTGGATGGTGGAAGCTGTGAAATCAATAAAAAATTTATTTTAACAATTTTTAAAAATAATTTTCAATTAAATTTTGTACTAGTGGACTTGTTAAACTAGTGCGACACCAGCAAATTTGTCTTTGTGAGCAAATTTTACATGCTTCTGCATCAGTATACCTCAAATTTTATAGAGCACCTAAGCAAAAAAAATAATATAAAAATACCAAATTTATCTTAAAAGCTTTTACCAAAAAGCAATTTGAAATGCCACCATTTTAGTTTTGAATATCTATTTTCTAAAAAGTGGTTGCCAAAGCTTTGGTCAAAAAGTTCTTTTTTTGGATCCATAATTTCTTCGACCTAAATAGTTGTGAAATAGCTTTCTAAGCAGCTATATCTTTAGTTCATTATTAAGTAAGTTTCCACGAACATTGCTAGCGATATTTGAATTGGATTTGTATGGATCTTTTTAGTGAAATGGCATACCAACTCCAGCGTTGTAAGTTAGGCCTAAGTTTGTTTGTTGTGGATCAAGTCGTGGGGTCGATGCAATGTCTATTGTGCCAGTGTTATATATGCGTTAGGGTGTCATAGATCATGTCAATGGGTCAACATGACAACAATAGTGTTGTGAAATGGGATGGTAGGTCAGCAAGGTTTGGTAGATCTAAGTTTGTTTGAGCGTTCTGTAAACTAAGTTGCCTTATGTTGGTTGGCACTAGTAAACTTCATGTAGCAAATCTAGATGTGTTTGATGGCCATATGAACTTGGGATCTAGATTAGACCTAGACGCACTATTCATTTATCTATTTCAGGCAAACTTGGTCCATGCAATCCCTAAGGTGTAGTCAGGTTGACGATGAGTAACATATGAAGGCATTTGCAAAAATGGGCTCAGTAGGGCATTTTTTGGGCCACTTTTCCTTCTTTGTATGAATTTTGAGCCTATTATAAATGTTTAGGGTCTATCAGCCTTGTATAAGAAGAATAGAAATATTGATTGTGTAAAAGTTTGACAAATGTTTGATTGTTATCATGTCATAAAAAATTCTAATTGATGTCCCTACTAGGAGTCCTACAAAAGACTATTTGCTTGGATTGTCTCATAAGAACTATAGCTCCTTAAAAAAATGTGTGTTCTGTGTTCTTAAGATCCTACTTTACATGTTTTCAAAGCTTAGTAAATTTATTATGATAATAATTTTTGGTCCCAAATAATGCAACTTGTTGTAGAATTAGTAGTAATCATATTCGTGGCAAGTGAAAAAACAAAAGAACAATAGAGTATTGAAAACACATCTAGAGCATTTTAGTTGGTTTATTTTCTACTAAAGTGCACCAATGCCACATCAAGTTTAGAAAATATCATAGACCCTTTTCCTAAGGTAAAGACACAAACTCACTTTGAGTATTTTTGTCATGCTACTCTACAACCCTTGTACTTTTTGCTAATTGGAACCTAATTCAAGTTTGTTCTTTTTATGCTAAAAGCCAACCTTTGTTGGGTTTTTGTGCACTATACTCAACCTTCACAAAAGTTGTTACTTTTGTAACTAACACCTAATAAAGTTATAATTTTAAAAAAAAAATTTATTTGCTTAATCCTATAAAATGTGGCACATCTATAGAACTTTTGGAAAATAAAAAAGCATTCTCACAATTTTGTTGATGCTTAAGTTTGATGAGGAAATTATGTACAACAATATATATTGCTTCTTCTATAAGACTTCGAATAAGTAGATGTAAGCTTTCGAAGTTTGAAAGGATTTTAAAATTGTTTAATGTGATAAAATTAATTTAGTAAAGGCATGTAGAATTTGATTACCTTAGGGAATGTTAGATAGCATTATTTCCAAAATTTCTCTATTTCACTATACATATGAAAATTTTAGAATAGTTTTGTATTCATAAAATTAATTTAATCCTTTCCAAATGTGAATTTACATTTATGCTTTCATAGATATGGTTAGGAGTGCACTAAGAACATCTACGAATGATTACTAATGGCTATGCAAATTTATTGTTAACCTAATTGATCATATTGACTAATGATTAGTAATTTCTAGTGAAGTAGATGTACTTTATGTTAAGAATATTTTCTATATGCATTTTCCTTTTGTTTGTGCATTGTTGTTGATAATGTACTATCAATTTTTTTGTCTTGAAGGTTTGAAGTATTATTAGACCAAATCTTGTTTTATTCCACACAAGGTCTGCAAACATCTATTGGATATAACTTGGAATTGTGCTTATTTAACAAATACTAGAAGTACCTTAGATGTGTGTGGGTTGTAAATTTTCTTTGAACCTATGCATGCAGCAATTGTATTAGTCATATTTTTAAAACATTTTCAGACCATTTTATGCGTGAGGTATGTTATACATTCAAATGTCATCTTTTCACATATTTTTAAAAAAATAATGCAAGCAAATTGTTCACAAAATTGGTCTTAATTCTTTGACATTACAAAGGATCTTTCTTTGTAGCATGCCTTCATGGTTCTTCTTAACTACATTTTGCATTTGACATTTGATGTCAACATTGTGGAGCCCTAGTTTGCATGTTGACTTAAATAGTGCAAGGCATATGCTACACTTCCTTACCTTATCTATTTTCTTCCTTCATTATTCTTCTTGTTTATTGAATTAAAGCTAAATTCAATTCTAATTGTAAGATTCCTATCTATGTATCTTCATTATTAATTATTTTCTTATCAAATCCAATTTTGTGTTATTCAAATGACCTTCATTATCCAGAACCACTACTTTTTGTATTGTCACACTTGGCTGCACCTTCCTAATTTTTAGAAATTTTTTCCCCTTATCATGGCTCTAAATTATTACATTTTGCATTACAAATGATGTCAACACATTATTATGAGCTTTTCTCCAATTATTCTTGATCAACAGTACTTCTGCAACCACACTCATGGCCTTGCTATCTTGTTTATGTGGCATAACCTTATTATGTATCATGTTGACCGCGTAGCTCACGAGAGTCTAATAGTTGCAAGTGACGTGTATCCTTTACCCCCAAACTAATGAATAACTTTGCTAAGTAATTATATTTAACTACTTCAACAAAAATTGAAATCAAAAATGGCTTATCAAAGCACAAATCCTCTTTCTAGATTATTTCTAGCTTAGTTTCAAAGCAAGTTTTCAAACAATTTATCATTGCAATTTTACCATATTTTGAAGTTATTCTTACACTACTAGTGGCATGCTTTTTATTTTGCAATAGGTATATTTTGTAAAGATAAGATTTATATTTATATTTTTCAAATTAGGTTACAAAATTCTTGTTCATTTTAGTGTTATCTTATGAAAACTTATTATTCCTGAAAAAAACAATCCCTTTCGTTCAATGCAATAAACATGAGCATCTATAATTATGTTCTAGTTACATGCTTTTCAATTATACTCAAACCAAAAAATGATTAGTGTTACACATTTATTGTATTATATTACTTCATCTACTATCAGAATCTATTTTATTATTAAGTGAAATCTCTTAATATGTTTAATATTAATTTTTTTTGAGAAGCTATAATTTTAATTAATGAGAATATTATTATTTATTAGGGATTATCGTGGTTACTTACATCTACAATATTAATCATATTGCCCATCTTTTACCCATTTTAATGAACTTTGATAAATCCATTAAACTTAAGGACACTCAAACATATTGTATTGTTATTAACTTTGGAAATTTCTTACTTAATATTTTGCGTAACAATTTTATTTGGCTACATTTATATTATACTTGTAAGAACTCAGTTGTGTTAGTAGGTTCTTGACACATTGATCAAGTAATTTCTATGACTTAAAAAATTAATCTTATTATTAAACACTTCATGTTTACATTTTTTGGATGATAACTAATTAAATGAAGTTTTGACTTTGTTTGATGCAAATGCAAATTTGAAGGACTTTCAAAAATTCAACCACTTAAGTCAATTCTAAATGAAACTGATGAAAATCTTACTAATGTCCTCCTAATTTTAATTCTTATTATAGTAATAGAACTTTTAAAAATTAACCCTCTAAAAAACATCCACTTGAGTTCATCTATCTTAAGATTATTCTAAATAGGGCATTGAAAATTAAATAAGTTTAATTTGTGTACTTTCTAAAATATTTTGGTCCCTAATTTAGCATATAAAACTAAGCATAAAAGTTTATTTGCATATATATAATATCTTTTTGGTTCGAATGGTTTGTCATACTATTAAAATAAATGTTGAGCTCAATAAATACTCTAAGAGTATAAATATATAGAATATGTATCCTCTTTGTTTGTTTAACTAATATAAGAAAAGTTGTAATATGAGTCTTACTAATGATCATATAGGGATATTTTTGTCATGATTGCAACAATATAATCTATTTGTTCCCAATGGTTCTTGTAAAAGGAGTTTTTTTTAGACACGACAGTTAACCTTTTGATAGATGGATTCCTATCCTAGATAATAGAAATACTTTTATGAATGGAAATATTAAATTGGCTATATAATATTTGATTTTTCCATCATTGAGATTTTGGACCCAAGCATGCAATTATAGTGGACGACATATATTGGCCTTTCCTCCATTTCTTTATCTTTGTGGCATAAAGGAAAGAGCTAATTTTAGTAGTTGGATTCCTATCCTACTTTCTTCTTCCATCATTCTTGTTCTATTTTTTATTTGTAATATAATATTTATCATAATTTCATGCATTGTACAATTGTTCTAACTAATATGATATCAAATTACTATTGATAACATAAGTGTTTTGTTTTCTCATTAAGTTTTGTTTACATTTTTTTTATTTCTCTCAACAAAGGTATTATATTTTATGATAAATTTTACATTGTATTTTGAAAATTTTTAGATATTTTGTAGCAACTTCTGTTTTCATTTTTTGACTTCTAGAAAGCATTAGTCCCACCTTTTTTTTGATAAGATATATTTTCTTGTCACATTATATTGATGTTGTTCTATGAATATGTTTGTAATATTATCTATTATGGGTTCTTATACTTTTATTTTTTTTAACTTTTTTTCGTTTTTTAACTTTGCTCATTTTTTATGTTTGCAATTATATGTCAATTTATTTTTATATGTTTTATAATTTGAATGTTACATATGTTTAATAAACTACATAATTTTTTTAGTTTTTATTGTTTTTACTATTTTAAATTTTCATAATTTTAATAATAAATTTTCTTTTCCTAGTTTCTTATAAAAATATTTTTACCATTTGTTTATAATTTTGATTAGTCTACACATTTTGTGTTTTAAAATAATTTTATTCTTTGCTTAAGAAATCTCTCTAAAATAGGGCAATTAGTGGTTGCCTAACGTGAAGAATAAATAATAAAACAAATTTAATAGAAAAAATGCTAGAATCATTTTATTATCTTAATGATATCCTATTAATTTTTTTAAAGTTATATTTTCATTTCCTTTACTTATTACTTACCTTTTAAATATAAAAATAATTATTAAACAATAAATTACAAACAAATCTTTGGTTATTTTAAATATTGAATCTTGTTTTACAATAAAAATAAATAGTATTTTAATTTTAATAAAAACATAAAATTGGGAAAAGATTATGATTAAACAATTTTTTAAAATACTAAAATTAATTCCTAATAACTAAAGATAATTATTTTTTAATAATACATTTGGGGAAAATATGCTATTGTAATCAAAATTGTGCATAATATATCTAAGAAAATTAAATGAATAAGTTATGATAATATTTGTAATATTTTTATATAAGTAGAAATTCACAACAAAAAAAATCTAAATGTCATATAATTGTTAAACTATTGATGTAAACAGATATAGTTATCGAAATATCATGAGGATAATTTTGTAAATCTATCATACTTTAAAATTTATGTTGCTAATGTTTACAATTTTAAAACGGTAATAAAAAAATTGAATTAAAATTATACAAGTAAAATAGAATGTTTTTAAAGTTAAAAATATTTCATAAAAGATATAGTGAAAATATAGTTGAATAATAAAAGAAGGTTGTACTATTAAAAAAATGGTAATTATAGTTCCTGGAGCACATCATGTATTTTGTCTTTTAGTTTTAATAATTTTTTTTTCTATAGCACATATATAGCACAGTGGTGCATCCAAGATTATTTAATGAGGAAAGGCTAATGGGCATCTTAACATGAGAGATCAAGAAAATAAGGAAGAAGAGCATCCCATGTTGAATGTACAATGGACAAGTTATACAAACTAGTAACTATTTGGGAAGTAGAGAAAAAGACTCTTTATAAGTGTCCCAAAAGTTTTGGAATTTGAATGATTCAATTCTAATATGTAGGGAACTTTATAAATTATTCAAAAAAGATTAAATTTTATTTAATATTTGTTGAATAAATGTAACTACATTTTAAAATTTATTTTAAATGTGATGAAATGAAATTTGCATAAGGATATTTTTATATAAGATCACAAGGACTATAATTTGAAAGATCTAATAATATGGATGAGAAGTCAAATATGCTAAAACAACTAAAAAGAAATCCTAAATAAAAATTCAACTTCAAATTGAAGTGGATTTTTCATAAAAAATACCAACACTTATTGAAAATAATATTAAATTAATTCTAAGTGACCTTTTAAGGAAAAGTAAGAAAAGTGCCAAATGATGTTGGAAATATATTAATTATTTAATGAAATAAATAACACTTGGAGTTGTGTTTTTTATAATTTCTCAAAAAAGACTTTCAAAAGTCATTTGCAATAGAATGTGCAAGAAAATTTAGTCTTTAAGAGGTTTTTGTTACAAGGGATATCTAATGAGGAGAATTGTGAGAGGAAAGCATCTAATAACATAGATATTATAATTGAGAGAGAAATGAAAAATTGTTGTAAATGTCAAGAATAGGGAGACAAATCAGATAAATATGAAAGTCCCTTTAAAGAAGGAGAAGGAATAAGTTTGATGAAGTGATTATATGATGCATTTTTAACAGTGGATTTAACTTTTTCAAAAAATTAATATTATTCGAAGACAATATGTATGCCACACAAGACATTTAATATTCTTAAAATACTTTCATTAGTAGACTGCATCTTAGGGGGAATTTTGGAATGGTAAAGCCTTGGGGCAAATGAGTCATTATTTCATGTGGGTACTAAATGGTCCCATAAATTGTTGGAATGGTCCAAAACTATTGTATAAAGGAGATAATGTATATATCAAATGATATTCAATAGCTTTTTGATCATTTCATAGAGTATTGCATTTTTAATATGCTATGTTGTTGATATTTAGTCATGATATCTTGTTTGATAACAACAAACCCTAAGAATTACTAATATATTTGTTTGAGTGAATTTGTAGATTTAAGAAAACTAATATTCGAGTTCATGGGTGAATTTAAAAAAGAAGGGCTATGGCTTGAATTTAACAAAGAGATTTATTTTAAATTTAATTTTAGTTTTTTCAATTTTGTTTTGATTACATATTAAGTTTTTTTTGAAATCACTAAAACAAAGAACAAAAGTTAAATTTTATTTAAATTAATCATCTTAGAAAAGTAGTAGGATTCTAAAATCATAATCTTATCTTTATCATCCAAATGACCATTCAATTCTTATAATAACTTTGACAATCCACTTTCAAAAAACTTTTGCAAAAAGTGTATTTTAATTAGAAAAATTAACAATTAAAAAAATAATAAAATAATTAAAATAACAAAAAATCCATATTACTAAAAAAAATTATCAATTAGAGCATAGTGTCTGAATATGGCTAGTAGTGCTTATTATGTTGATAAAATAACTCTCGAACCCATTGAACAATTTTGGTTCAATTCACAAATTTAAAAGTCCAAACATAACTTAAATTTGGTTCAAAGCACACGATAGGCAACCCGAAAAGATATGCAGAATGTGTAATCTAAGAAAACTCTAATAAAGCAATGATAATCCAACATTTATTCATTGTGGGATTAAAACTTATATCCATCTCACATAATTATACTAAAAATTGTAGGAGTGATTTTTGCTATACAATTTGACAATTATGTGATCTAATCATTCTAATCTCATCCACCTTTTAAAGATGACTATTTTGATCTTCTGTATAATCATGTAATTTTGGGATCTCAGAATCCATGATTTATCAACATGTAAGAGCAAAATTTAATAATAAGATTATGATTCAGATGTAATGGACTAGATCAAATCATAATTTTCAAATAGCACATTTTATTTTAATTGATCTAATTGAGATGTTTTCATTATGGAATGGTCCAAGAGCCTTTCGATTGAGTAGATCCAATGTAGTGAGTCTTGAAGTTGTTATGGCTTTTATAATTTATTAATTAGAAAGTGTGGTGGACTTTTTAAATAAAATATTATTGAATAGTTGGTCAATTTGAGAACTGTTTTTAATTATTAGAAAATTTTAATAAATAGGTAAATTCTTCAACAAGTTAAACTAATAAATTTTTTTGTTGAATCTTAAAAAAAATTTCAAGTCATTATATTCAAACATTTACTGCTCGATGCTCATTAACTCTTTTTATGGTGCACTTTTCAATTGTCACAATAATGATCTCTACTTTTTTTCTCAAATACACTAAGTTCTTAATTTTCATTAATTCTAATTCATTTAATTAAAATGCTTGTAGTTCATTGAGCTTTCATTTAAGCATAGGACTTTTTTGTGTAGTAATTTACATTTCGTGTTACCAAATTTTTTTTATACTATTACATAGTTTACTTTGTTGTAAGGTCATAATAGCCACTTTCTATTATCTCATTTTGAGGATTTATCTCTTTTGGAAAAATACTTTATATGAATTAAAATAGTACCTCAATTATCCTAAATATGTAGGAGGAAAAACGGATTATGTTCTTAAATTTAATAACTAAAATCAGGTATTTTACATTACAAATTTGATCAATTAATTCTAATTAAAAACATTATATATATATATATATACACACACAGGATGATAAAGAGGATTTTAGAAATTAAGTTTAGAAAATTAAAATAAAATAAGTAAAAAATAAGAGAATAGTTGAAGAAGAAAATGAGTATAAATAAGTTATAGATAAAATTATGATTTGTGTTAAAACTTAATCTTATCATAACCATCAAGCCATTGCAATAAGCTTGAAATCATACATAACAAAAGATAGTATAAATAATAAATTTTTATAGTAGTTATAATGAAAGAATTAAATCAATCTAAAAGGAATTGTATACTACACAACTAGATAAAGGTATAACTTGAACAAAATAGACTTAAAGAAAAAAATGAGTTGGTTGACAATTTCACAAAATTCTAAATTTGTGAACAATTTACTAAATGTAGAATAACTCTTATTTGGTGATGTCAAAGAGGGAAAGAATAAAAATTCAAAGATTGAAATAAGCATAAATTTAGCTGGAGCGTTACTCTAGTCATGACTTACTTGATGTTTGAGCATTAATTTTCATGCACAACACTTTTATAAATAGTTTAACTTTTTATCAACTTCTTTAAATGTTTTTGCTATCATCAAGTTGGATAGATTGTTATATTGACCTCTCATCATGGTGTTTTGTTTGATGGTCATAAACCCTAAGCATTACTAATGAATCTATTTAAGTAAATTTTAAGATTCTCGATAGAGGATTCTTGTGTTCATAAGAAAATTTAAAAATAAAAAGAAGCAAATGTGAAATTCTATGATAATCCTCTATGCTGGAGTGACAAATAACTAAGGCAAATATTTTGAATTTAGTTTTAGTTATTATAATTATATTTTGGTTAAAATATTATGCTTGACTAAAATCATTCTTTGTTGGCACAAAATAAAATTTTTTTAAATTAATAGTTTTAGAAAAAAATGTTAAGATTCTAAAATCTTTATCATATGTCAACTATCCAAAAAAGTACTTTATTCTTGATCATATCCTTGGAAATATTATATCAATAACTTATTTCAAAATGTTTTATAATTATGATAAATAACCAGCAAAACTAATAATATAATTAAAATAATGAAAAAGGAGAACTTATAACTAATAATATGGAAAATTCAAAGTTAGAACATTGATCCAATATATGGTGAGTTGGGCATATCAGATTGATAAAATAACACCATGATTCACAAAATAATTTTGGTTCAATACATAACTCATCAAATAATAGAGGAAATCACTTTAGAGGAAACAAGAGGGTTACCAACACCAAACGATGCACTTACTAGTTGGCATAGGAAAATTATTATAAAGCAATAATAATCCATCATTCTTGTAAACTAAAATATCTATCCATTTTGCACTTCTATACTCAAAATTGTTGGAGTGATATTGTCATTTGATCATGCAATTACTCAATCAAATAATCATGTTCTTGTTAGCCTTTTAAAAACACTTAAATAGATTCATTGTTTGATAATTAAATTTTATGATCACACATTTCATGTTTTGTTCATGCATAAGATCTAATTCTACCTATTAGAGAACAATTTAGATCTATTGGTCTAGATCAAGTAGTTCTTGCATTATCAAAGCCATCTCATATTTTATTTTTCATAATCAAATGGTCTAGGAGCCTTTTGATTGAGCAATTCTTGGGCAATATCTCTTATAGCCATTATTTCAAGACATTCGGATCTTTATAATTTATTAGTTACTACTAATCTATTAGTTTTATAAGTACTTTTAACAATTAAAAAAGTGTCTATAAATAGTTGAATTCTTCAACAAAATTGATTTATTAAATATTTATAAAATTTTAAAAAAATTTCAAGTGATGACATTGAAGCTATAAACACTGAATGCTCGTCATCACATCCTTATGCTTTGTCCTTCACGTATAAAACTCATAATCTGTACTTTCTTCAAAAATTAGTGAAGTTCTTGATTTTTTTATTTCTAATTGATTCATTTGAAACACTTGTGCCACACTAAACAGTTTTCAAGCATAGTATTTTTATTTGCATGAATTTTTATTTTTATGTCGTTTAATTATTATATTTGTTTTCTAAGTTTGTTTGGTTGCAAGCCTATAGTAGTAAATTTTTATTGTTTTGTTATTTTAATACATCAACCTACCTATCTTTTGGCAAAATACGTAAATTAGTTTTTTTTTCTAGTTTTTCTTAAGGGTAGATGTATGCTAGTTTTTTAAGCTAAAAAACTTAAAAAAGATTCATGTACTATTTGTATTTGTTTAATATTTTTTGATAATTTTCTTAAAACATTTTTGTGAAAAGAAAATCCACATATTTTAAGAGAGTTAACATATTTTTAAATAAAATTAATATTTACTAAACTTAGCTTTTAAGGATATACTCAATTTTATTAAAAATAATATATTAAAGAATTTTTGTAAAATATTAGGAAGAAAAATAATTTTTTTCTTAACAATTCACCTCTCTCTTACTAAATAGCACTTTATAATATGCATATTATGAAGTTTGGATCTATAAAAAGGGGGTGAATTACAAGGAATAAAAATTTAAATTTCCTACAAAAAAATATTTAAATAAATATTTTAAACGTATTTTATTAAAATTTGAAAATAAATTTAAAATAATTATTTTTTTTAGTTAAAAACAATCAATAAAATAACATAAAATAAGAAATCAATAGGAACTAAAATATACATCAATGACATTTAGGTGGCTCAGCTTAAACATAGCCTACAATCACCCCTAAAAAACTTTAGAAAAAAACCACTAAATTAAAACATTGGCGAAAAGAATGGTAGGCTAAACTCTCACAACAATGTAACAAAAGAGAAAAGTTCCTACAACCTCATAATCAAAATTAATACAACCAAAATGTTATGATTGATGAAATAATTAATGAGGCAAAGGTATCTTAATTAAACTAATTAATAATAAAAAAACTAATAACTTAACTGACTTATGGAGAAAATTACAATTAGGAGTTTGGCGAGTGATGGAAGTAGCTATAGTAGCAACAATTATTTTGGGCTATTAATGGCTTAAATATCTGACTTGAAAAGTTTATTTAAACTGTATGAAAATTCATCAATCCATTTGGTTAAAAAGTTCTCTTATTATAAATAATTTCTTAGGACTAAAAGTACCAAACAAATAAGCAAAATAATCATTACTGTTTCTCCTATTTTTTATTACTAGTTGAAAAATTATTATTTAAAGAAAATACTCTAAAGGCTAAAAAAGTAGCTAAAAAAGATGTTGTGCATGAATCACTTGAATATACGAACAGAGACAAATTGTTTCGAAAAACTCTATGATCGAACAAATAAGATTTGATTGGGTTGTTTAAAAAATGTATTTGGTCAAAACTGTTAGATCTAAAACTTAGTATGATGGCTAAATTTAGATCTTACACATGGAACAAAAATTGATCATGCGTTTATTAAATCGTAAAATGCTTTACAAAAAGAATAATCGCATGAAGGATGTTCGATTATGAAATTTCACGACTGGATGGTTCTAGTTAGGCCCACAATTTAGAAACATGTTGAATGAAAAGAAGGCTTTGCTTTAGTCCTATATTATGAAGGTGATGAAGATTTTTTGTATATAAAGCTTTACGTGTTCCTCAAAGTCAACTTATTCGACCTTTGTTGCCTCTAATATGCTTGAGAAGTCATTATTAATGCTGTTAGTATTGCTTTATATATTGCATATGTGAATACTAGAGTACTAACCTATTCTAAGACCCAACTAAACTACGTTCACAGTTTTACTTAGTTCCACAACAAGAAGAACAGTTTTGGGACTTGCATTCCAAACCTCTTAACAATTGCTAACTTGTTTTAAGCACTACAGAGACTTTTGTATTTTATTGCCAATAATTAGCAATATTTTAATTAGTACTATTTTGTAATTAATTAATATATTTATAATGTATAATTCACAAAAGATATTGAATAAATATTAAGATTTGATAAAAAAAAATAAGAAGATTTTGCATAGTTTAGGCTCAACTCACATAATTACTTTCAAATTGTTATTGTTCTTTTTTTATAGCAATTACCACAAAATATTATTTAAGGTATATTGTATTTTCTTTTTCAAAATTTTTAAAAAATATTATTTATTATGATAAAATTAATTCTAAAATTGATCAAAATTTCATATTTAATTTGTTCTCATGATAATCTTCAATAAGTTTTAATGTTTTTGATTTTTTTCAACTACACCCTATTTTCTAATTTATATCATTTGAATATTTTAAATTTTTTTTGTCAAACCTTATTTTTCTTCATTTATGCCTATACTAATTTTTTTATTTAAAATTTATTAATCAAAGTTTATATGCATAATACTTGATTTTTATTATTAGATTTGATAACCTAAGCCATTTTAGGTTTAACATATTTATGTATACCAATGTTACTATTTTCATGCACTCTCCATGCAAAAGTTGGGAATGTCAAATTTATATTGGCTCTAATCTTACATAAAAGTAAAATATATTTGGGTTGTATGTAATAGTCTAATGTAAAGTAATGATTATAACATATGAAGTGACAACATACTTATGTATATAAGATCTTTGAAGAAAAACTTCACTACTAAATAGTTTTGTTTTTTGAAGATGAGCTAGTAAAGTGTGAGTATATAAAATTACTCAAGTGGTTTTTCATGATAAAAAAGAAGAATCAACTTCAACCGATATGCCCACAAGTTCTACTCGATACCTCTTAGGCATGAATAAAACCTTTGCAAAAAGTATTACCAATTCTTATGATACAGACTTATTAACTTTTTATTTTATATCACGTGCCTATTCTCTAAATACATGTGGGCCCTTTCTCTAATTTTTTTATAATGAATTACATATCCATTATATTCATTTTTAATAACATATTTATTATTCATTTGTTACAATAAAAATCTTTTAATATAAAATTAAATTATTTATATTTTTTAAATTTCTAATATTCTATTTTACTTTACTTCTATTATGTACCTTTTTACTTTTGTAAACACCTATGCTTTACAATACAACAAATTTAGCAAAATGTTCTAAGAAATTTAGGTTTTTACAATGTAAACTTTTTCCTCATTTTAACTATGTATAAAATTTATTTATTCTATTTTTAAAACAATATTTGCTACTCATATATAATGTTTTTGAACTTTTAATATTTTTATGTTTGGCTTGTTTGTCCTATTATTTTACTTCAAACAACGGAATTGCTATTGTTTTGTTGATTTTTTAAGGCTAAAATACTGTTCAAATTCATTTCTGAAATTCTTTTTGCTGATTTTTTAACACATTATTTTATAGTATTTGAAGAAATTTTTTCTAATAAATTATAATTATTAAATAATTGACATGGCGAGTTAAATAGCGTAAGCAGTGCTATACCGCAATAAATGATCTATAATATTCAATTATATAACAAAAAAAATTTTCAGCGAATTTGAAACCATGTCAAAAGATGTTCTCCAAATAAAATAAAAAAATTAAAAATCAAGAATCCAAAAAAATTTTAATTATTTGCATATCATTTCAAAAAACTTACGTCATTTAGAGTAAATTAAATTTCACAAAAGAACAAATAAAATATTCTAACATTTAAAATAATTTTTTTAATGCAACCTTAGTAAAAAAAATCACAGCAGTCAAACCTTAAAATAAAAAAAATTGTAAAGCTCAAAATTTATAAATAACAATCCAGCAATGCTTGTAAGAAACAATGTAGGTATAAAAAAATTAAAAAAAGTACAAAAATGAACACAATCTAATAAAAAGTACTGCTAATTTTCAAATTGTTTGCTATAATATAAAAAATTTTATATTTTTATTATTTATAGTTCAAATTTTAAATTTTTTATTTTTCTTATATAGAAAATTTTATCTTTTAGAATTTAAATAGCATTAATCGACTATGAAAGAAGAAACGATAACTTTAAGTGAAATGATATTTGAAATGTTAAACATACTTAACAAAAGTATATATAATATTAAAAAAATAAAATCAGATAACAAATAAATGATAAAAATAGTATTTAAATTTATAATTTTTTTTTTCTATATTACCATTATATATATGCAAACCAACAAAACATATTCATATAAAATTTAAAAATTTAAAAGTATAGCATACTATAGTGCAAGCAATTTTTAAATATATTTGCAAATATGTGAAAACATTGGTGAGATTAATGTACAAGCTATGCAAAAATATTGGAGTTGATAAATCAATAAATCATAAAAAAGATAACATTAATAAAACAAAAGTTTGAAATTTTTTGACAAACATATTCGTAAACTATTTTGGAATAATTTAGTTATTTATAATATGTTTTGGAAAAATTATAAAACGATAGCAAAAGTTGTGAAGGTTTTTGAATATTTACATTGAATAAAATTCAGCAAATAACTAGAAAACTTTGTCCCAATAATTATTGCAAAATATTCTTGTTAAAAAAAGTACGTGAAATATATAAAAATGTTAAAGATTTTAAAAACATTATTGTATGTAACAAAATTGACATATTAAATTTACAAATATAAAAAAAATTAAAATTAAAATGAAACCTAATTAATAGACTATTGGATATAATTTTTCCACAATATGGATATTGAATATAATAAACTTTTAGAGCAGTTCTATAATCATGATTAAGACAAAAAAAAAAGAAGTATTAAAATAATGAAATTTTTGAATAAACAAGAAACTAATAATAATTAGAATTATATGTATAATCAATATATGTTTTTTACATTTATAATGATGACAAATAAGGCTTTATGCATCCATATAATTAAAACAATTATAGCTATCACTAAAACTAAAATATAAATATTGACATAAAGAACCTTTAAATGTTCTTATATTACTCATAATAAAAAATAGATAACATTAACTAGGTTTTATGGTTATTCCAAACGAATCCAAAATGTAAAAAAAAAAACTATGAGATTAAATATAGAAAAAAACTACAAACTCTTGCATAGAAAATAAAATTGTGATGATGAAGACTTATTTAAAATATTAACTATAAAACAAAATTTAAAAAGCATAAATTCGATTGCAGATTCATATTATTAAATATTTAAAAAGTGATCTCATAATACATATATAAAATATTTTATTAAAATAAATTTATTAAAAATGATATTGAAATTTAAAATATATCAAACTACGATTTAAATAAAAATCTGACTTAAGAAAAATTTCAAAAATTAAATAATTGTATTGCTTATACTCATCTCTTCTATTGGCAAAGAATTACAAAGTACATTGATGTTATTTCATCAAATAGTTGTGATACTCTCTAGATAATATATAAGATAAATACAATATATGTAAGACACAATAAACACATCACACAAATATGTCTGTTCATGTTTTTATTATTCATAATTGGAAATATTCATCCAATGATCATCCTCATCACTTTTGCATTGGACACATGTACTATGTGAGCATAACATTAGTCATATCATATTGCCTTTAACTATCAGTCATCTAAATGACTAATTATGTCACATATCACATCATAACTTTTTGTTGTTGACACCAAAATTCTGTTAGATTAAATCATCTAAAAAATATATTATATTATGTCAAATACTGGATGTAACACACAATAAATGTTATAATATTTAGCATAAAAGAAATTTGATTTTATAAAAAAATGGCTTGTAGTATTGTGAAGAAATATCATTATCAAATAAATAACACATGGGATAAAATTATAAAAGGCTTTTAAATTTAAAAAAAACTTTTTCTTACTTTTTTCAAATTTTTAATCTTAAAAAATTTAGTTTAATATAAATATTTAAAGAAATAAATATTGTGCAACATCAAAGAATTTTAGGTTTCAATGCAATTTGCGAAATAAATGACTTTTCATAAATAAAAATAATAATTTAGAAAATTATTATTTTGAAAAATTATCAAATTTAAAATACGTATATTATAAGTAAAAATATATTAAAACTAAAAATAATATCATCAATATAACTCAACATTAATACACTAAGAAAATAAAAATAATTTACAAATTTATGAATAATAAATCTTTTCTTAGTCCAAGCTAAAAGCACTCGCAACAAAAATAAAAAACGTTAAAAATAAAAAAATATTCAAAACAATAGTAATTATTTAAGATTCTAAATGTTTTGATTGTTCAAAGTGTGCAAAACTTTTAGTAAAAAAGTTAAAAAATAGTTTTAATCAAAAATTTAAAAATAATAAAGAAAACGTTCATAAAAAAATAAATAATATAACAAATTAAAGATCATTGTCTAATGCAAGTAGTCAAAGATATGTGTCACGGATAAGGGAAAGATTCTTTACTAAGTTAATTAGTATTTTCCTTTAATGTTGATTGTGTTTTATATTATTATTGATTATTTTGAAATAATGTTAATGAGTGAAATTAGACTATGTAAATATTATTCATGATTGGACTGTCGTTTCTATCATATTTTTAATCATTCATAAAATAGACATTGTTATCCAATTTTTATTTGAACAGTCATATTGTCATTTTTAATAGTTATTTATGTTTTTTTATATAACAAAAACTTTTTCATTATACTTCAAATATTTGACTTTATTTGTCATTATAAATTTTTTATTAGCTTGTAATATTTAATATTTAATAAATTTAAGTGCATCTTATGAAAAGGCATGTTCTTTTAAGTAGTTTTAATATTTTGTGTTGTTAATTATCTTTTTTCTCAATCCAAAAACATTTTTTTATAATATTTGCTTGAACAAAAAAACATACATCTCAGTAATTGTTTATTGATGGAATATGACAGATAATTTTAAATATTTTTATGGTGTTTGTCAATATAATTATCATTTATTTCCTTTAGATTTTTAATTTATATTGTCTTATTTCATTATTTCGAACCATAGATAAATTAATTTAAAAATCTTTTATTTTTACAATTTAAACCATTTAAGCATTTAATAATAAGGATGTCTAATTTTTATTGGCTAGTTTTTAAATGCACTATATAATGGAATCTAATGAACAACAAATTCTCAAGATTGTTTAGAAAGTAATGTACCTATTTTTAATGCAAGAAATTTTTATGTTAAGAATTTTCTTTGTTGATGAATTAATATCTTGATAAGAAAAGTGAATTTTGAAGTGGAAAATTTATTAATATTTTAATGACAACATAATTTTATAAAATGTTTTGCATTCTTGGTGAATGTTACATGCTTCACTGACACATTTTGAAAATTTAACAACTTTGACGAAGCAGTAGGATCCTTTATAGATTGAAGAAGATGTGAATGATTTAATCTAGTTCTACATAAATGTTGCATTACACTTGGCGAGAATTGAACAATCAAAGCTTGATATTCAAATTAACAGTCCAATATTTTCTAAACCTATTTGCCTTTTCCTTTCTTTGTCTGTGTCATTAAAGGCCTTATGAATGGGTGTTCAATCATGTACCATTGACTAATTTAATCATTCAATTCATTCAATATTTCCTACATAAAATTTGAGGAACCCTTGTATTAATCAAGTGTAGTGTTTATATTAAAGTCACTTGTTACTAACAATGAAGCTTTAGTTTTCTCTATAATTTCAGTTAACTTATCCTAAATTTCTTTTTCTTTAGCCCTTGAATTTAGCATACACAAAGCTATAATTGGCACTATTCTATTCCCTTGGATTATAAATGAGCATGTGAATTGACTACACATCCTCATTTAATGTTAGACAATGGATACTTGTCATTCAAATAGCTTAATCTTATTTGATGTATTCCTAACTTGTGCTTAAATTCTAATCTCTCAGATAGTTCATGCAATTTGTTATTATCAATCAAAGGTTCTATGGTAGTAATTAGAGTTATTTTTTTTGTATTGAGGGGATGAAAGAGCTTTTATTTGTTGTAAACTCTTATATTCAAGAATAGGTCGTTATCTAAAAAAGCTATTTGTTATGCAATTTGAGAGAATCAGGTACTTTTATGAATGTTGCTCAATTGACATACTTCTTTTAACCATTTCTAGTCCCTCTTTAAGTGACTATTCTAAAAAGGTTCACATCTTTCTCTTTAAATTACATTGGATAAGAATTTGTTGTTCTTTTAAGTTAGTCATTGCTAATATCTTTAAACGATTGTTAAGTCATATTACAATTAAGCTTTATCCTAAGATTCTACGAAATCAAAAACCAAACAAAGTTGTGTATTCTACATCTGGGTTTTTTTAGAAGAAATTTAATTATTAGCCATCTGGATTGAAATTTCATGTTGTTCCATGTCAATTGATTGGAAAACTTTGTTTTCCTTAAGCATGCACTAATTATTTTACATATTTTTTTAGCACAATCATTTGTGACTTTTGTGTACTCCATTGGGTTGTAACAATTTTGTTGTGTTATATTATTTTTTCATAAGCATCCTTACCTAATATTAAACTATTAGATTGAAATGACTTTTCATTTACCATATTAGCCAAATTCATAGATTTGTCTGCACTTGTTAATGCTTTGGAAGCCTCAATTACAACTTGAATATTATATGAAATTTTATTTTTTTCATTAAACCGAGGTGTGACCTTGAACATAGAAGTCAGTTCAATAACAAATTATCTTATCAAATTCATTGCCATGATCCATTTGGATTTTCATCTTTTTTTGTTATGCAGATGAAACTAGGTAATTCCATTACTAGATCCACATCAACACACATCCTTGCTATGCTTGATCATGTTAGGTTTATAGTAGCTAATGTGACTTGCTTAGGATTTTTTTACTACTAAAACTAAGCAGTACAATGCTACTTAAAAAATGTGTCAATAGATAGTCAAATGAAATCGAAACTAGAGCTGATGATAATTCAACAATTATGTGAAACTCAGGATACCACTTAAAGATTGCTTGCTTAAAGTCATTGATGTTCCATTCCTAGCCAACCTAACATCACAAACAATCTAGCTAATGTAATTAGTTCATGTCAGTTATCAAGAGATCCAAACTTAAAATTTTTTAAAACTTTGATATTCTCAAATGCCACTAGGATTTTTTTGATATTATAGAATTTGTGTGAAAATTTCCTAATCAATTCAAACTTGAATGGTATAGCCATTTTACCAATTTCTTCTTCATTGAAAATAATATTTACTTGACCATTTGATGTTCTCGTTCATTGATACAGACAAGTGAAAGCTTAGCTATGTAACGAACAACATCAACAGATGAATAATTGATCGAGGTGAGGCCTGTCAAACTTGCTATGAAGACTTACTAGCCAATTGGCTTGGTATAATTAAAATAAGGTCTAGTGCATCTACAAGAATCTCAATCACTCCACTCGAGCTGGAAATTAATATTATTCGTTTATACTGTTGTTACCTACTTATCATAACCATTGATCATTTTTTTTGTAATATAATGTTGTTATTCATGTAGTTAATGTAAATATAAAAAAATATAAGAATATGCAACATTTAGTAATATTTCCTCAATAACCAAAACATTGGGTGAATCATAAGTTAATATTACTACCCACTATAGAATGTAGAAAAATAGAGCCTTCTTACATGACAACTTCTCATAAGACTACACACTAATTCTTATATAATTTTAGTCCCATAACTAATTAGTGTACAATAATGTGATGAGATATAAAAATTGAAAGTTGCCTCAAATACATATTAATTTAGAATATTAACAATTTGAACATGTTACACTACATATGTATTTAAGTATTTAGAATTCTAGTTCATTTAGATTCCTTATTTAACTTAGGTTTATTCACAAAGGAAGAATCTTTATCAATTTGATGCAGCTTAATTCCTAGTGAATCTAAATTAATGGAATAATTGAATTATATACACAAAATATTTATAATTATTGATTATGATCTTGAAATATTAAAGCATTATTCTATGTTTAAATATTTATTGTTTGATGTTTGGAGTTGCATAAATGATTAATTCTTGAAGTTAATAATTATGAACATAGTTCCACTAAGTTTTATGACATATAACAAAAAATTGTGAATAAATATTGAAATAAAACATATATTTAAAATAGATTTTAGAATTAGCCTATGATGTAAAGGACCAAGATGGGATAATATTATCGAAGAATAATTCCAAAATCAAATAGTTCAAGAAGTTAATCTTAAAAAGCAATAAGGTTTGTGATTTTGAACCAAACAAAGTTAAGGTCAATCTTTATAAGAGCTCAAAATTGAAGGAGACATACACAATTACCTAAGCTTTGTATTTAGGAATCCAAATAAACTTTGGATTCACAATAAGTAGTAGTGTGTGATGAATGAAGAATCTGAAGTCACATCCAAAAATTGTCACCTAGGAATCCAAACATGTTTACATGTAATTAAAAAAATGGTTTTCCTCAAAGGGTAGTCTAACAAAATATTATTTAGTCTATAGCAATTGTTGGGTATTACATTTCATGAAACTTATGTAAGACATGCAAATTGGTGCCAGATGATAAGACATTTGAATTGATAAACTTTCTTTAGATTTAATGATAGTAAGAGTTTATTATGAAATAATCAAACAATAGAAGTTTTTTATTCTTCTAATCGAAATTTTTATTTCTGAGCACGTTATTTTCCACTATCAAATAATTGAAAATTGAATCATGTTTTAGAAAGAACAATGTCATAGTCATCCTTTTTTAGTGTAATTCACAAATGAAAGAAATGTTCAAATAATGATCAATGATAATTGTTCATGTTTTTCTTAAGCTACTTATATTTCACTTCTAGATCATTAATTCTATTTTCATGAAACGAACAATATTCCTTTGTAAAAAAAATATTTCTTCCTACGTTTTCCAAACTTGTAATGCCATTCATCAATTGAGGAAGTTGACTCTAAAACATTTGAATTAACATTATTACATGAAGAACATTCACGTTGATCATGAGCTATTTTCTAAGAAAGGAACAATGTACTTTTGGGGCTTCCTCTTCTCTTCTTTTTCTTCTCTTTCTTCTTCTTTCTTTTCTACTTATTACCCATTTTCTTACTTTTCCATATTACGCATCTAACACACACATAGCCTTAGAGAAAGTGCTTCGCATTAACATTTTAATGCAAATTCTTATGGTATAGTGCAAAAAAAGTTATTTATACTTTTTGAGTATTGTTTTACCATGAAGTTCATAAGAAATATTCATAATAATGACATGAGTTATTCAAATAATTTTCTTAACTTTAAATCAGCATTTTAAACAAAATAGTTAGAAAGAATTTTTCCAAAATTAAATTTGTTGACTTAAAAACATTGTTGGGTATTTGAGCAAGATCCCAAATGAGATTTTGTAAAATTTTAAAGAAGTAAATGTAATATTGTTATATTGAATTGCACCACAATGTTAAGCACATGGTGTAGATAACTTCTCTACACTAGAAAAACTTACTTTGATACATCTTTTTCGCCCTTAGGCATAACCAAAGGTGGAGAATTTTGATTAATAAAATTTTTTGATAATTCGAAATCATACTTGATTTTGAATTTTAGCATTTTGGTTCATAAAAAGAAAATGCAAATAAAAATACAGGAAAGTAAGTCAGACTAAACTTTTTAAGATATTGAACCACTGGGTTTTATTATACACCACATAGAATTTTAGAGCCCTGGGTATACAATCACTCTTTTACTTAACTTGAGCATAATGAAAAGGCATTATACAAACATTCTTTTATTAAAACAATTTATGCCTAATCTTCAATAAAAAAAGAATAGAAGATGTATTCACCTCAATAACACACATTACTCCAAGCCTTGGAGTAAATCATTCAAATCTCCACCAAAAACAGTCCTTACTTTGGCACTCAATGCTATGCCAATACAATGCTTCGACATAAAGTTGTTAGTCTTCCCCTCATTAGAAGGACTTGATTTAGGATCTTTCCTTACTCACAAGTAGAGCTAGGGGAATTTTTAAGAATGTTGTTACAATAAAATTAGAAAACATTATCCCTATGTTAATTTCGTGGATATGTAATAGATAACTAAAATTTATTGAGATCAGAAGTTTTAACAGAAAATCATGAAATTTGTATGATTGTGAATGTGTGAAAGTGCTATGTTATAAAAGTGGAAGAATGCACTTGAAAATTATCCAAAACTATTATTTCAATTAAAAGTCCCACAAAAGACCACCCTATAAATGAAATGATGCTAGAAGATTAAATATGATTCAAATTTATCGCATTTTTCTTAACAACATTATGGGAGAAAAATGAGGTCTATTTATAAGAACTTGAGAGCTCTTAATTTCTTCCAAATTATTGTATTACAGCTATTAAAATATTCTTTTTCCCTTATAATTTGTAAAAGTCTTTATAGATTTCTTATTTTGAACATATTATAGTACATAAGCATACCTTACATGACTAAGGCATACCACTAATGAATATGGACCTACGTTGTAGAAGTTAAATTTAGAAGAATATTTAGCACTCCAATGTGACTACATATGAGATCACTCATCACACAACTCCTACGCAAGTTTGCATTGAACAATGCACTTCCAAGTAATAGTACTCACTTGCACATTGCTTTCTTAAATGAATGACTCTACCAACATATTAGATGTTCGTATCCAATACCACGAAATTGTTTTTTGACACTAAGTATTATGTATCTTTCCAAACATGTATTTTTCAAAACATTATGATAACAAAGTTTGCAATGTACATAGTTTTTTGTATTAATGTTAATTGTCCTTTTAGCTTACTTCTAATCAGCCCAAACAATCGTCAAAATCAACCAAGTGATGATTAATATGTGATACGTTTGAATTGGGATATAGTAATGTTTTTTGAACTCTGTTACACATGTTATGCATAGGTCAACTGAAGTGAAGCTATGAAAAACATGATTTTATATTAACATGAATCATTTATCTAAATAACTTCATAATTGATATGATGAATAGTAATGATATAATTATTTTTTTCCTTATGCAATCCATGAATAAGGTCATTTAACAATATAATTTATAAATCTAGGGTTTTCCTATAAACAATTAATTGATATTGATACGTGCATTTAACTATAACGTTCATCCTATTGCAAGCATAAAAGATTCCACATACTTATTTTGATGTACCTTTATAAGCTCTTAATTTTTATAAGATAAGGATTTATACAATAGCTATAGTTGACCCACCATTAAGTCTCATAGGACTCTTTGATAACAACTATTAGCATTTTTAGGTTATTATGATACTTATTGTAAGGTTTGGAGTTCCACTCACTAGATGCCTTATAATCAAACCGATGATGGTGGTGAATTTGGAGTTATTAGAGTTTTTAAATCATTTTTAGAGGATTACAGTAGATCATCAACTGTTGCATGTAATGTTTGAAACATTTGAAAAGAATCAAGAAATAAGAAAGATAAATATGTACTAAAGAAAAGCACTGATAAATATTACCATGTTTTCCTAACAAACCTATGGACTTCATCAGTCCTTAAGTTGCCAAGCCTGAGCCTATCGCTACCTAACCAATCCTTCATAAGTAGAGAAATTTTTGCAATTGCTGTTTACATAGGCTAAAGCATAAAGTCCTCTTTAAATTTTTCATAAGCCCAAATATTACCCTCATTACTTTTTGGTTACAAGAACTTACCTTCATTGCATTTCTTTAGGGTTAAACATAACTCTAACAAATCACAAAACTAAGCTCTAAGAGAGTTATTTCATTAGTGAAACAAAGCACTAATTGTTCTCTTAATCCACTCTAAGGTGAAAAAAACATAAGAATTATAATCCTAAAATAAGGGAAAATAATAAAATTTAATATATCAATTTTGAGATACAAAATATTAAGTCAAAACATGATCATTGAATCATTATTACCAATGAATGTTTAAAATTTATTTCATGATGAATCTTATGTTATAGGTCTTCTAAGCCCTTCCAAAATGCACATTTGAGCACTTCCAAGATAAAAATATTAAGAGAAGTAATGCTAGATGCCAAATAAAGAATTTGGCAGGCTAAGAAAAATAATTTTTCCTTTTTCATATTTTAACAATTGAAATAAAATTTTTAGGTAGTATATTAAACTATAAACATTTTATTTTAGCTTAAGTAGTATTCATTATTGTTGTAGGTATATTAGCTCACTCTTAGAATCAAATTTTTACCTCTATGTTTCCATAATGTTTACATGAAAGTTTTGGCACAATAAAATAATCTCTAAACTAATTGTTAAGGTAAATGTTATACCTCTCCATTGGTCCATTCACCTTATGAGATAATTCACTAATGTATGACAAATTAAACTTTTACTAGGGTTTAATTTAGAGCCAACAATTCTAAAGATTTTTATAAATTATTAAGGAAAGTTAAATGATATTATACACTAATTAGAGGTAGGTTTCATTGGTGCCATCTTATAATTAGTCAAAGATTACTCTCCAAATTTATAACATGAATTATTAAGTAGAGTAAGTGGCAACACGTTAAGAGTTATGCATAAAGTTCTACAGAGTAGTTTTATAACAACCAATTTCACACCAATAAAACAAAAATTTTATGACAAAGATACATAGAGTAGTCTAATAAAAGAAAGAGCAACTCTAGTATTAAATTATAACTTAGAAAAAAAATATTTTAGAAAAAACATACCTTTTTAGTAATGGTGGCTTATAGTTTCCTTTGGAGATAACATGTGGAGCACTGAAGATGAAAAAGGGCAACAAGGTGGAGGTTCTGATTAGTGAGGAAGCTTAGTTAGAAGGATAATAAGATGGTAGGCTAGGATATGAAGCCTAATTTAGGAGGTTGATGGTTTAGTGATTAGATCAAGAGAGTTAAAAAGGTGGGTGAAGACTTACAAGTTTTCACAAAAGTAGAATTTTTTTGGTTGCTTGCTCTCTTGGCCAAGCTTTCTCACCAGCTATCCTTGTCTCTCACAAGGGAGGGAAAGTTGGAATCTCTCCAACTAGAGTTGGGCATGCACGTTTGACTTACAAAGGTGGAAGCATGCACATAAGAGAAATTTTATTCATAAATAACTATAGTGTAATAAGGGAACTTATTTTATTTATAAACGAAAGAGGGCCCAATGCATGAAAAAAATAAAAAAAGTAAACGGCACCTTTGGAAAATATCTTAAGCATGGAAAAAAGAAAAGATAATTTTGAAGTTGAATTAGCTACGAATCTAAATGAGTTCTTCAGAATTTTATGACACTAACTCTTAATAGGTAACCACATTAAATATAAGATATATGGGGAAAGATAGTTTTATAATACATCACTTGAGAATCTAAAAAGATTATTAGAATTTTGTGACATTATCTCTAAGTGGTTCAACTACATTAAATTAAAAAATAAAAAAGCATGAAAAATTTTTGACAGAAAAAATTATGTAATAATGCAATGTGATGATCGGACGCTAATGATGATATGGCTAGGATGTCAATTGTGGACAAGGTAGATGATGATGATTCATAATGACTAGAGGGTGTTAGCTAATAGGCAAGACGGTGATGGTGGGCAGCCTTGGATCAATAGGCAATTTAGAGATGATGGGCACCCAGATGATGTTGGTCAACTAGGTATCAGAGATCAGAACAAATTATGGATTAGAAAATGATTAATGACTAATCATAGCAAGCAATACATGTATAAGAAGTGACATTGATGATGACATATTTTACTACAAAATATGATTGGATAAATAGAGCAAAAATAATAGAGATAACCATAAAGAAAACTTGAGTATTGTAGTTGACAAAGATGACTAATCAAAATAAGATTTAGCTCAAGCATGACTTTGTGCTCGAATGGGTCTAGCGTGATGCCATTGAGTGTGTGCTTATGAGCTAACACATGATGCTCTTGCATCATCCTCTTTAGGTGGGAGAGAGCTTGGCATGATAGTATTAGGTTGATGGGTATAGATGTGCTCCAATAACTATGGCACGATATAATATTAGTCATGAAATGTTAGCCAAGAGTTCTCGATCAGAGATATTCCCTTATAATGAACCAAATATTTTTTTATCATATAATCTTTGGATAGAATTTTCATATGATCTAAAATGTTTTTCACATTTTTCATACTTACTCTTAAGTTTAACATAGTGGTAAGAATGAGTTTATTCAACATAAGATAATTAAGGTCAAATGACTTACTAAGTATTAGATGTAGCACATTATATGAGAAAAAATCCTTAATATTAAAGGTCACACCATTTCCATATTCTTCAAACAAATCTAGTACATACAAATTAGTTCTTACTTTTTGACAATCTTAAACGATCTAGCTCCATGTGCTTTTAGTTTTTTGTAAGCTCAAAAAAGGAACCATTCTAACTTACTCTAATTATAACATAATCTTCTTCAAGAATATCTTAACATTTTATGGGCATCTGTTAGTTTCTTATAACTTTCATCACATAGATTAGCTCTTTTATATATTATCTTTTGTAACAAAAACATATGAGAAGCAAAGAGAGAAGTAGAAGTAGAAGTATGAAAGTCTACTAGTAAGGGAATAAGATCAATTGAAGACTTATGCTCATTACTAGAACAACATTCGAAGGGTCTTAGACCAATACTATGATTAATAAAATTATTGTATGAAAATTTTTCTCATAGTAGTAGTTGCTCCCAAAGCTTAGGTTATTCCCCTATCAAGCTATAAAGAAGATTGTTCAAACTATGATTTAATACTTCTATTTATCCATCTATTTTGAAAAATGTTTTAGCTTTGTTCCAAGTAAATGCCATAGGAACTTTAAAAAATAACTAGTAAATCATACATCTTATTTAGATATTATAGTCATTGGAACACCGCATAATTTAATTATTTCATTGAAAAAAGTCTTAGCGTAATGGGTTGCATTTGGGGTCTTATAACAAAGGATAAATTCAACCATTTTAGAGAAACAATGAATGATCACAAGGATAAAGTTGTGCCTTGATCAGGTATTAGGAAATCCAAATACAAAATCCATATTTATCTACTCTCATAGCTTGTTAAGTATGGGTAGAGGAATGTGAAGTCCTTGACCTACATTTGAAAATGTTGTAGCTATGCATATGTGACATTGGGCTAGAATAGATGTAAAATATTGTATCATTCTAGGCTAATAAATCTCTCTAAAATATGTCAGTGAGTATTATCTCCTCAAAAGTGACTAGATAATCCTTTAACATGTATTTTCCAAACAAAACAATTGCTTACATGATGAATTTGGGATACATAACCTTCTATTCTTATATAAGTAATCATCTTTTAAGCTGAAATCTCTAGATAGGTTTGGAGTTGATTTGATTTATTGATAAATTTGTTCAAAGTAAGAAAAATCAAGGTAAAATTTTAGGCCTTTATAGGTAAAATGGCTGATAAGTGAACATATTGACTAAATGCATCTGCTACTTTATTTTTTAATAAGTCTTATCTACTTTATTTTGAGTCTATCGATGATTGTTTCAATTAGTAGTCGATGTGACAATAAGACTAAACTCCTTAAAATCATTGATAGAAGGTGGCCAAAGTGTGAAAGCATTTAATATGATAAATTATTATTTTAGTAGGCCACTCATAAAAATCTTGATTTTTTTTTGTTAATAGACAACACTTTGGCAGAAACTAAGAATTCACAATTATTTAGATTGATAAATAAATATTTCTTTTGTTGAGTGAAACATAATTTGTGCAAATAGAATAGTTATAGATAAAAATGTCATCAATATAAATTATGATAAATTACCATAAGTATAGTTTTAAAAACTATGTCATCAATCTCATGAATTTACTTAGTGTGTGTTATAACACAAATGACATCACTTTCTACTCATACAAAATTTAGTCATAAATACTATCTTTCATTCATCTCTTATTATAATCCTTAATTATGGATAAACATATTTTAAGTTTATGTTAGAAAATATGGTGGCACTTAACATTTATTTTAAGAGGTCATCTAAACAAAAAATAAGAAACCTATATTTTATTAAGATTTGATTAATTGCTTGATTATCAACACACATCCTCCATGTTCCACCCCTTTTGCTTGCTAAAATTATAAGGATAACATAGGGACTAATACTTTCTTGGTTAAATCCCTTTTTAAGTAGATTTTTCTCCTGATGAGCCAACATAATATGAGTCTCTTAGCTTAATCTATAATAGGGAACCTAGGTAGGCTCACTTTAAGAACTAGATTGATCATTAGTTCTATGTATTGTAAGTGTTGTAGTTTGTTAGGTAAATCCTTTAGAAAAAAAAAACAAAAAAGTCATTTAGAAAGCCTTATACAATAAGTGCAGGTTTAGTATGGTGGTGGCTAAGTTCTTCATTATCAAAAATAGAACTAAGTCTCCTTGATCAATGGCCTTCTTAACATAAGGTAGTGTAATCAAGCTTAAATTCTTTCTTTTCCTTGTTTATGTTCATGGGTTTAAAAGTTTTTGTTGATTTGTTAGGTTTAAGTGACTAGGATTTTTGATGAGGTGGAGAAGGATATAATGTGATGGCCTTTCTTTCATAAATAAAAGAACACGTGTTAGCCTTACCATTCAAATTCATATCCCAATAAAAAAGCCTTGGTCTTCCTAGGATAAGATAACTTGCATAAATCTGATATTGAATAAATTATCATCACTAAATCTTTCCAATTTTAAGGGTAGATAAAATCATTACTTAATAGGTATTTAGGTTTTTTTTATTCATGATAGATTAGAGGTTTGGGTATTTCAATAGAGAAACTATTATTACTTAGTCTATTAGATTAATTCAACTACCAATATTGATGATCATCTTACATGGTTGTTCTTAAATTTGTAGACTCGTGCTAAAGATGTCTGTGCACCTCCAGTCATCCTATAGTTATGGGGTTATCACCTAACCATTAAAACCACTATAGTTTTCATAGTTTCAAATTCTTGCATAACATTCTTATTAGACATTATATTTTCTTCTTTCAATCACTCTTTTTGTTCATTATTACTATATAAGTTTATAGCTGTGGTTTTCTTTGAGCAGTAGATGGCTAATGTTGCTTTCAAAGCCCTTAAAATAAGAGATTATAGATTGGGTAATTTGGAAAATAATAGGTTTTCTTGAAGAAAGGTGTAAATAAGTGGATGATACAATAGGATTAGAAGATTTAGAAACTATGTTAGAGGGGATGGATGAAGTATAAGTATGAGTTGGTTAAGTAAGCAATAATGGTGCAAGCCTTTAAAAGGACTAGAAGACCTTTTCTCTTAAAATAAGTTGTTTTTTTTTTCAAGTTATATGATGAACATTCTCTAGGGTAATAACTTTGTTTCAAATTTGGCTCAACTAATATATATTTCTTTAAGCCTACCCTAAAATAGAAGAGTACTATATGTTTGGATTCATCTATATTAGTTCGAAGTTTATAACCCTCAAACTTGTTATGTACTCTTTAAAAGATTTACCACCTTAAAATAGTTTTTCATTTATCCAACAATTCAATATTATGGATTAATAGAGCAAACTTGTTATATAAACAAATCTTAAGGTTTCTACTAGTTTAGGATACCTTCTCATAATTATTAACATATTACCACTCTAAGTTTCTATGAAACCTATGCATAATATCATTGAGTTTAGTCTTAATAAATAAATATTTTTTATATTAAATTATTTGGTGCTGGTTGAAGTAATCATTCATACTAGTTTATTAGTCAATATAACACTTAGGATTAGAATTATCATTAAAAGTTAGGGCATCTAATTTTATATTAAGGATATGCTCTCTCTCTATTTTGATGCCTCCTAAATATTTCTTCTTTATCTTCTAAGTTTTGATTCACATTATTGGTTTTAGAGAATTTGTTTAACCATCTAGGTCAGTTGGGCTATTGATAGGGATAGTTCTAGCATGCATTCATGCATTAAGATTTATCTTTAGTTTTGATTTCATTCTTAACTTTAGTTTGATATTTGTTAAGATCTACCAAGCCTTGTGATCATATAAAAGTTTGACACATGAGGATATAAACAATGGAGAATAATGAGTGATTTCTTCTCGTTTTATATTTCTTTTTATTTAAAATAATTTGTAAATGTTAACTAACCACAACTTAGACTACCAAGGCTGAGATGGCATGTATTTAAAAAAAAATGATGAGTGATCATGGTCTTACTTTCGCCAAACCACCTCGTACATAGAATTATATGGTTCTAAAGAAGGACGATAGTGAGTCATAGCTATGGTTTTGTACAATCTCCTAAACCACAATTTGTCCAAAACCAATCAAGAGTTCTTTAGTGGATACACTAAGTAAACAAAATTTTTTTGAAGTAGAAAAAATTATTAGTAGAATTTTTTTAAAAAAGTATAATTTTTTAATATTAAGTAGAAAACTATAGTACTCAACAAAAGTTGATATAAGATAAATTAGACTTTTACTATAACCTAAATTTGAGCTTATAATATAGAAATTCTTAATAGATTATTAAAAAATATTAAAAGATGCCATACACTAATTGGGGTTTGGTGGTGTGTGAGGTATTTTATAATTGTTTAAACATTTGCCTCTAAATTTGTAGCATAGACTATTAACTAGAGTATGTGGTAACACATTAAGAGTTAAGTCTAAAGTTTTACTAAGTAGTTTATCATATCAAATTTCACTCAAATAAAATAAAGAATATTAAAAAACTTTATTTGGAGTGATCAATAGATGAAAGAGCAACCTTTACATTAGATTATCATTTACAAAAAATTTTATAGAAAGAGTGCACCTTTTTTGTGATGGTGGCTTAAATTTCCTTTGGAGTTAGCATGTAAAGTATGAAGGATGGAAATAAGTGATCAATTGAAGGTTTGGATTTGTGTGGATGATAATGGGGTAATAAGATGGTTTGTTAAGATCTCAAACCTTGTTAAGGAGGGTGATAGTTTGGTGATTGAGCGAAAAGAGTAACAATGTGGGTGAAGATTTATAGGTATTGATAGAAAGGTGAATTTGTTTGGTTGTCAGTTTTTTCATTAGAAGTTCTCTCAAGTTCGATCCTTATCACTCACAAGGGAAGGAAAGCTGAAGTCTCTCTAACTAGAGTTTAGTACACCCCCTTTTCTCAAAAAGATGAAGGCACATATTAAGAAAATTTTATTTCGTCAATAACTATTTTATGATAAGAGACACACTCTTACTTATAGTTGAAGGAGAGCTTAATGTATGAAAAAAAAAACAAAAGGAAAATACACCTTTGGAAAATATTATAAGCATGGAAAAATGAGACTAATAATTTTAGAGTTAAAACTACTTGAGAATCTAAAAGAGATCTATAGAATTTCATGACATTAATTCTTAAAAGATCAACCTTATTAAATCAAAAATATATAAAGAATGATACTTTTTGAATTAAATCACTTAAGAATCGATAAAATTCTTTAGAATTCCATGACATTAACTCTAAGTAGATCAATCATATTTAACAAAAAAATATAAAAATGCATGAAAAAGGTTATGATAAAGAAACATAATGCAATCATATAGTATGATGATCGAACAACAATGTTGTTGTGTGTAGGATAAGAGCAGTGAAGAAGACGGATGACAGCATTTGACAATGATCAAAAGGTGGTAGCTACCAAGCAGCCAGGAGATGGTAGGTGGTTGAAATGTAGTAGGTGGTTGGGAAGCGACAAGTGACCTTTTGATGGTGGGCAACCAGGAGATGTTGGGTAGTTATATAGTAGTGATTGGGACCAATAGATGGTTAGGTGATGGAAGACAGCTATCAATAATTAGTGATGCATAAGTGCTAACATTGATGATGACATATTTTATTATGAGATTTGTTTGGATGAACAGAGCAAAAATATCAGAGGTAATGATAAAGAAAAATATATCATTGTAGTTAACTCTTATGGTTGACAAAGATGATTAATTAAAATTAGATTTGAGTCAGTTATCACTTCAAGTTTTAATGGGATTGGTGTAATTCCAATGAAAATGTGTTTGTGAGCTAACACATGATGCTATTATGCCCTCCATTCCCTTCAACTTTTACTTCCTAAGTACAACAAACTATCCATTTTTAATTTCAAATTAGCTCTTGATAAAAACCTAGCTTTAGCTGAAGTTTCATTCTCATACGTTAGAAGAATTATTCCATGTCCAAAAATAACATCTAATTGAACTTAAATTCCTATTAAATTGTTTGATGGTCATCTTATAGAAAGTGAAGTTGATGATCAACTTTGTTCATTCTATTGGATTTAAACCTTGAATGATCTATTGTGCATTAGATTGAACATTAGATTATTGATCAAGTTGTTTGATGGGCTTTCAAGAAATCTCCTTTTTAGAATTTCACCATTGTGTTTTATTTGTAGCCTAACTGAGTGGATCATTACAAATAATCCACTAGTTTAGATAACGAATTATATGATCAAAATGACCATAAAATATAGATTCTTTTAGCAATTTTATTTATGAAAGTTCATTTTGTACTAATTCGTTTTCAAAGATATTTTTTGGTCAAAATCATGAATTTTTGTAGATGTAATGTATCAATGAATATGAATATAATTTTTAGCTTAAAATTTAATATTTGGATGCATAAACATTCAAGTTCTCCGTAAGCACCTTACTCTAAGACTTTTCATTATTGATGGAATTTAAATCTTTCATCTCAATATAGTAAATAGTATTTTACTCATTTCTATCAATGCCTAAAATTATTGACAAGTGCATGCTTGAAATAAGTTTCATGTGTAGTTCTTTTTCAATATCTAACAAAAAATAATTTCTCCATTACATAAGTACTGAAAAAAATAAAATGCCTTGAACACAAACTTATGCTATCCTTCAGGTTCTCAGTAATCTTCCACACCCTTGAGCTTATTTTATATTATTCATATGACTTTTGTAAGCTCTACTCAAGCAACATTTGACACCATAAGATAACTATCATCAGTTATAAGTTTCTAGTTTGTGAAATAAAAAATCATGCATTAGGTTTACCATAAGATAGCAAAAATAAGCTACTTAAGTCGTTTGGTATCGACAAAATCATCTTTTGTCTATTAAGCACATGGTGCAAAAAATACCTACATTTTTATGATACAACATTCAAATCTAAAAAAGTATTCAAAAATAAAATGGTCCTTAATAGCATAAGCTTCCTTAAAATATACATATAACACTACTAATACAAAAGGCAGTCAAAAGGGAGCTACTGAAATTAGTGTGTGCACATGTTTTAAAAAATCACATATTGGATACCAAAATTTTTTGAATTGCCATGAAAAATTCACAAAAGCTATGCTAATAAATGTATAGTAAAAACATTTAAATTGAAAGGTGCATCAAAACATTTTTGCTTTTTGGCTTTTCCCAAGTGAGCCAACAACTAACACCAAGTCTATTAGGCTTAGCTTACATAATCCTTTCACTTCTTTGTCATTGGTAGTGAAGAAGCCATTACATAATGTGCCATTTGTTTGGAGTTGAGGCATAACTTCCTTTCTTGAGGTACGTTTGTGTTTCAACACTTCTATCTTTATGAGATTTTAACAAGGCTCAAACCTAACCTAATGTAGAATGATATGCTAAACCTATTGTTAGCTCATAAATTATTGAAAAGTATTTAGTTTCAAATAATATATTTGAACAAGAGCCTACTCAATGATTCTATGAAAAAAAATGGAAATCAAAGGATCACTGGACAAGTAATAACTTCTCCAAAACAAAAAGACATAAATTGATCTTTGACATGAGGGATCTTAAACTAAAAGAAAAGTAATTTTAATAACCTACATGCAAAATACTAATATTGGTGGAGAAGAAGCAAGATCAGTTGCCACTACAACTAAGATAATTTTGATGTGATTTTATCTTGCTACTCTTTTTTAAGTTCTTCCATAAGCATAAGCATATATTATCCAAATTCTAAAAATTTAATTAAACAAATTTAATAAAAATATTTTAGATTTGTTGCCATCAGACAAAGTACTATGAGAAGGAGTTAATAACATAATAACTACTATATCACTCTCCTTAGGCGAGAAAGAGCTCAACTCCTTGGAGTAACATTAAAATCTCTAATATTGCTTTAACACCTCTAAATTTAGGTGCTCAAACTCCTCCTTAGTAATCCTAGTGCCATCACAAACTTGTTGGACCTATCAACCAACAGAAAATCTTTGTTATACATGATTTGATGTTAAGATTGATTGACCATCTAACACTAGCTCCACTTGATCTCAAAGGTCACAAGATGTGGCTAAATGTATTGTTGGGATATTTTTACTTGGCAATGATGGTGAAGGCTAAAAAAATTCAGTAAGTATTAAGCATAGTTTTTTATAAAATGCAAGTTATTGAATATTCAAGGTAGCTTTAACTTTATAATCTTTAGGTAAAGTAAAATATAAATGTTGATACTTTGTGTTTATATAATTGTAAATGGTCTAGTATTATAGGCATGTAATATTGTAAGGGTTCTAGTAGAGTCTCTCACACCTAACACAAATTATTATATAATCACTTTCAAAAAACTTTCTAAGTTGTCAATGAGTATTTTCTAGTTATTTATATATTTTATTATTTAAATTAATTTATTTAGTAATATATTTAAGTAATAACAAAATATGTTGCATAAAAGACTCAACAAACTAAAAAGTGCTAAATCATAAGATAAGAGAATAAAATCAATAGGACTTTAATGATAATTTTAAGGACTCAAACTTATTGTTCTATTAATTGAATCATTTTAAATGAAATAATTAGAACACTATAATAGATTCTTGGTTTCAACATGTTCCTTTACTAGGCTACAAAAAAGATTGCCTAAATCTTTATTGACTACTTCGATTTGCCCTTTTATTTTTGGGATAATAAGTCCATAAAAAGTTAAGTTTTGATTACTTTAGGCACCAAAGTATTTTTCAAAAGTACTTAGTAAATATGACATCATGATATTACATAATTATTTGAGAAAAGCCATGTAGTTTCACAATTTCATCATGAAATCACTTCGTAATATGGGAGGTATTTGATGTCTTATAGTAAGGTATAAAATGAGCCATTTCAGAAAACTTTTCAATATAAATATAGAATCATTATGATTAGTGATTTTGAAAACTCTTGATACTAAGTCCAAACTTACATTCCGTGGTCATTGTGCTACAAGTAATCATGTACATACACCTTGACTATAATCACCTCATTTAGTTATAACACATGTTCAACATTGAGAATCTATCAATGCAACTTTTTTTCGGGAATCCTTGCCTATGAAATCAATCAATCACACGTTTTATTATTTTGACTTGACCAAAATGTCTAGTGAGACCTCCATTATGTATTTGTCAGACAAGAAAATCCCTAAGAGATGTGTCGAGTATGTAAATAGAATGCACAAAAAAAACCATCTTTAAAATAGTAATCATCAAAAACTTTATTAGATAAAGTATTGACTTCATGGTAAGTATGACTTAGATCTGGGCAACCACTATATAAATTCTTGATGAGTGTGACTATAATTTCACCATTATAGAAGCATCATGTTGGTTGTGTTTAATGCAAAACTTTAGGGCAAAGTGGTTTTATAAGTTTTTGCAACAAGGGCACTCCATAAAAGCATGAATTTGAAAATTGGTATAGGAACAAAATGGGTATTTTTTTATAAGTTTAAAATTTAATTTTCTCAAAATGTTAGCTAGTGGCAATTAATTATTTAGGTTCCTACACATTAGTAAATAATTTTTGGAAGCTTGGCAAGTACTTTACATCATTTTTTCTAACTTATGAATAAGGGAATTACTTATAAGCTTGTATCATGTTGAATTGGTAATGAAGTGTATCCATCCATGTCTATTTGGTTCCATGTATCAAAATAGTGAGAATGATTTTGTCTATATCATTCCAAGTTAGGAGCATGTTGCATAACAATTTTTAATGAAGTAATTACCCCTTATGTCTCTAGCTTAGATAGTCTTTGAGGTGTAGACCTTCTAGCAAAACCTTGCATTACAAGCAACCTTAAAATATTTCAATATGTTAAACACTTATCCATGGTTTTCCTAGTGGAACCTAATTTATTTCTAGTAGGCCAAATTTTTCTTACTTATCTAATCATTTTTTGCTTATAGGAAACCATTTGTCCCACTTTCTATTATGTTCATAATCTTGTTAGGAAGATAAGGTATCATTAGAGTATAAAGTGGTTTTAATTGAAGGACATAACTAACAATTATGAACTCCTATTAAGAGTAATTTCTTCTTGGAAACATTATTAATCTAGTATTGGAAGTGAATTTCTTAGCTATAAATATGTGCTTTCAAGTTAAAGGATTGGTAGGTAGCATCATTGAATCTTAAGAGTTCCTAGATGATGTTCTCAAGCTTGTGTTTGATGTTTTTAAATCAAATATACAAGTCCTTTTGTACATTAATCTGCAAATTTGATGTGCTCACGAGCTTAGTGAAAATCACTTGATAGTTCTAATTGACTATTTGTCACTTCTTTAGAAGAGGATATATCCATCTACAAAGCACAATTGGGAGTTTGGTTAACAAGCTCTTTAGGGTCCTCGTGATTCAATTTTCATTGCATATGTAGATTGTTTAATCCTCTTCTTAGCACTTCAACCATAATGTGGAAAGGAAATGGGGGTTACCTTGCTTTAGCCAATGAGACAATTGGACAAAATCATTTTTTTCTCAGTAATAATGACTAACAAACAACTTATAATGTAAATACTAATCAGTAGATTAATAAGATAACTATTGAAGTTAAACTTGTGTAGTATGTGTTTAACAAAATGCTAAGATATATTACAAAATACTTTCCTAAAGTTGAATTTGATAGTAAAGTTATTACGTTTGATCTTGTGATTTAAATCATTAAGTAGTTTTTATGCAAGTAAGATTTTTTTAGTGAATTCCTCTTAGAAAAAGATGATTGCTCTATTGAGATAATGGTGAGTAGGAAACACTATAAGCTAACTACTAAAAATGTAGTATTTTTTAGAAGAAACTATAGAAACAAATTGTTCTAAAATCTTCAAAAGATGTACTGCAATAAGTCTTTGGAAGGAAGGTTATATTAGTACTACTAAATACTTTAGGTGATGTGCTACCATTAAACCCATTCGTTCCATAAGAACTTAAAGAATCCATCCAAAAAAAAGTGTTATATTTCCTCCTTCCTAGCATGATGAATCAACATCATTGTACTAATTATTGAGTCTAAGCATAACAAAGCAAAGCGCCTATTTAGTAGGGACTTCGCCATTTTGCTCCTTTTAACAGTTAAGTTATAGGTGAAGTAATCCATGAGATATTTGGCAATTAAATTCTCCTTTGAGACCAAACTCCCACTTGAATCCTTAATTCTTTATGCATTAAGATCCCTTTTCATATTATTGACCATTGCATAGAAGACATTAGTGCTTTTATCACATCCTTGAGTCACAGAGTAAATGTCTTCTAGCTTCAACACATCTCCTCTATTTTAGCAACAATCATTAGCTGATCCAAAGCTTTGGTAGTTCCGACCTTGACAACTCATTTATAACTCTTTGAATTTGTTTTCCTTCTTCATAACTTTTATTATGATAATTCAATCTTATAAAATATTTTACCAAATTTAGTTTTATTTTATTATTTAAAGGGATCTTTAACTCTTATTAGCTTGTAAGCTAGGGCCATCATTCCTGACTTAGCAATTGGAAGACTCCGATTCTAAGAAACCACTAGATAGAATTCTATGCCTTCAACCCAAGTTCTTTGGAATCTAAGTTATCTAGTTTTAGATGTAATTATTGATTGAGAAATGATCAATTTGGGGAGTGGTCCCATGAGACATTGTTCATATGTTGAACCATTATAGTAGGAAATTCGATGAACCAATCATGATTCAATAGGTAACACATCATTTATAGATCATGCTCGATAACCAAGTGAAGGCATTCTTCATCATTTTTAATATTTGGAGTTGTATGTACTACAACTATAGCACCCATATTTTGTTAAAAATGTTGCCCACAAAATAGTGAAAAGTTTGTAGCCTTTAATAATGTCCATTTGTCTATCACTTGAAAAGGCTTCCTACATCACAATTAACTTAATTTTGTGCATTTTGATCATGTTATCATGTTATTAAGGCATCAATACACTATAGAACTAACTACACCATTGATGTTTAAAATGAAGAAGTTATTAGTTACAATATGTGATATTTGCATTATCAGACTCCTAAAGGCTTCTTTTGTTCTCTTTCTAGCAAATCAATTTTTTTACAATCCATTTAGTTGCTTTTCTTATTAACTTGTGTCTAGTAACCACTATAAAGCCATTATAGTTTATCTCAAAATGCATAAGAGCCTTTGCTTTTTTCGAGAGATCCTTATTAACATTTTTGAGAGATTGAATCTCAACTTATTATTTAAGCTACACATCCATTGTTTCAAGTTAGATTTAAATGTTTTACTCACTTTACAATTTCTCATTGAAGTTGATCATAAAAATGAACAAATAGATGATTCATTATATAATTAGGTTCATTTATCAAGCATTAATGGTCTGTGATGTAATGGGGGAGTTATTTTTTTCAATTTTGGGGGAAAGAGTGCTTCAAGCATGTTAAGATCCTATCATACCCTTATCAATTTCTATACCCTTATTTTACCTCATTGATTTTCATTCATTACCCAACCTTTAGGTGTCTACGTTGATGACTAACAAAGTTGGACGTTTCACCTTACTTATTGCTTAACTAAGTGGAATTTTCTCATCTTCACCATTTCTTACAAATAACGATCTAGAACTTTTTTCTTTCTTACATTGGATGATTAAGCATCATTGTTTAGAATTGCATAGATAGTTTTTGAAAAATTTTTCAATACTTAATTTTTTTTCCAAAATCCATTATTGCTCCTAGTCTTTTTATAGATTCCAATATCTAAAGGGAGATCTTTAACAAGATTATCCTATACATAGGCAACAGTCCCAAAGGGCCATGTTAAGTTCATTTGTGCAGAATCTACTTGTAATGGGTCATTGACTATTGACGTGATTGAAAATAGGTACTACTTGTTGACCAGGTGGATTGGAAGGTTCTCCAATAAAATCTAGACTAGAGCTCTACAAGGTTGAATATAGAGCAAAAACATTGGGAAACATTCCAAGTTTCTCATTTGAAAGACTATGATTTTTTCACTATAGAATCATCTAGGATACTTCTCATCATGTTGCTCTTGCAAAACTACTATTTAACTATTATTTAATAGCCATTATAACTTTTACTCAAATAATACAATGTTTCAAATCGAAAAACATCCTTCAGATCCTAATGATTAATGAGCCAGTTTGGGAAGAGCTATTAGTCGATATAAAATGTTTAGAAATAAGATAATTATTAAACAAAATAGATTGATGAAACTTTTACAAGAACATAAAGAAAATTATTCTAGTAATGATATTAAAGCCATTTGTAGCAAGTGCTCATCTTCACCTCCATTTGTTGAGTCCTTTATCATCATACTCAAATTTTTAAAATCAGTTAAGCTCTGATTTTCTAGTTGATTAAATTAAAAAACTTGTACCTTTTTTAGCATTTCATTAAGCATATGAATTAGTCTTTATAGATTCTTATTGTTGTTTTGCTTTCATTTTTTTAGAAATCCTTTTTTAATGTAAGGCATTTATGGCATTTCCTTTCTATTTAAATATTCTAATAGTTTAGCCTATCTAGTTTTTTGTAAGATTTTACATAAGTGTTTTTGCATTCCTTGGCTTTTCCACAGGTAAACAAAGGTTTGATTTTAGGTAAGGCCACCAAAAATTATACTTGTGTACACTTTAAAATAATTATTATCTGTTGTTTTCATAATTTCCCTAGAAATGGATTATTAAATAGGTATTTTAAAAGAAAATTAAAATACGTATAAAATTAATTTTTGGTATTTATTCAAGCATATTAAAAGAACCTATATATATTTTTTCAAATATTTTTATATGAAACAAAACTTTTTTATAATAATTCATCATCCCTTTTGTTAACCCACTCCTCAGATGTTGCAAGAAGCTCATTAGCTTCATATTATTGCTGAAACCTCAAAATACATTGTAAGTAGTAAATTGAAAGAAACGAGCATAGAGAAGCATAAGGAAGCAAGTTCATATTTGAAATGAACAGTTGATAGCATAGAGGACATCGTACCAGACTTAAGGAATACACAAAGAAAATGAACAATTTTAAGAAACGTTTTATTTAATAACTTTTTAATTTGACAATTCATAGATATTAATTCCATTATTTAGGCTTTATTGATATTCAAATTATTAAAAAATCATGTATTTTGACATGGCATTTAAAAAGAACATGAAACATATATAATTAAGTGTTGATGTGGTGATAACAAATTTAAAGTTTAGTGTGAGCATGATGAAATTTGGAACATGATCCTAGGGTCATTCCATTATTTAAGCATTATGAGTGCATTTTCTTCAGGGCCTTTCTTTTATAGTGAATCTAGGTAAGTTATCCATCCTTGCCAAACATGATAAAGCCAATGTCTTTGAGAAAGAAGTCATGTTCAATGATGACTTTGCTTCCAAAAGGGATTCTCCCTTCAAACACACTCTAATAGGCTGTGTTTTCACTTGGATGACCCAATATCGAATTACTAAGACTAAGAATCCAAAAATATTGGCTACTTTGGATCTGCCAAGATGGAGTAGACTTGTGCTCTTAAGATTTTCGCTAGAATTGGACAACATTTGATACTAGATGTACAATATTTGGAATTGCGTACAGTGATAGTTTTGAATAAATTATGATTTGATAGTAGGATTTAAGTTTACATGTGGATTAAATCTCGACCATGCATTCACAAAATTGAGTGATCGAGTTGCTGGTGAAATATGCTTAAAAAAGCTAAATGAGTTGGCAACAATTTGATTACAAAATTGCATAATTAGATAGCTTAAATCATTCATTAAATTACAAAGTTAGCTATGTAGAAAAAACGTTACATTTTAGTCGATCTTGATGTACTTGCACTTCTTTATGGTCATGATAGAACATCTTGTGTTCTTTAGAAGTAGTCTTATTTCAGTGTTAACTACCCTTGGGTTTTTTTAGGATTTAGTCAGATGTGTTAATAGTAACATGATTAATTGATTTATGAATATAAGGTGTTATGCCTTGATACAGTATATGCAAATCCTTGTTCAAGTGTGATGCCTCGATCTGATTGTATAGTGAGCAAGTTCAGCACTGTTGCCCTAAACCAAACATTTGTTTTATAGATTTAGGTTAGTTACTTTAATTAGTTTTTTTTAGATTTACTTAATTATTTTATAAATATTAATTTTGAAAGCTAGGAAAAATGATTCTTATGATGATTAGCATATGTTGATAAAAGATATTAAAACCTAAGATATTTTCTAATATAAAAAATTCAAATTTTAATTTCACTTGTGTAGCTTGCATGATTGGTTAAATTAACCAGAGAATTTTAATAAAAAATAAAATTAAAATACATAAAATTAAATTCAAAATATATCACTTGATGTTTACTATTCCAACTAAGATGATCTTCATGAGATTTGATATCTGCACTGCTTCTTCTTCAATTTCTTTCTTGAAAAAACCATATCAACTCTTTAACATCTAAAAATTCACTCAACCAAATCCATTTTTAATACATCAAGTTTGTTATCATCAAACTAAGCACCATGGCTAGGTGTGGCTAGGTGTCAAAAACATAACATCATACTAGCAAAAGTTCTTGATGTCTCTTTGAAGCTCCTCTTCATCAATTATTTAGATTAAATATATTCATGCCTTATGACAATGTTAAGCATAAGTTATTTGGGCAATTATCATCAAATCTAGCTTGATCCTCATGAGCTCTTGGGGATAGAAATGTTCATCATTTCCTAATATGGTAAAATTAAACCTTTAAAAAATAAACATATTAGATAATTAATAATTAATGTAACTACTTTTCATTAATAAAGAAATTCAATTATACACACACATAATTATATATGTATATATATTATCATTTTGCCTTATCCTAACTCTTAGATGATCTTACTCAATCGTGCTTAATGTTTTTCTATAAAAGCCATGAGTGAAAGAAAAATTTAAAGTATCATATTATTATATCAAGAAATCACTCCTAACCTTTTAACCTTTTGTATCAAGTCACAAAATGACTCTTGAACTTGTTATGTACTTAGTAGTAAGAAAGGGTGGGGATCTCCTAAAAGAATTAGGGGGACCTCATATGTTTGACTAATTTTATCCTCACTTATAAACCATGATGCAGAGTTATCTTATTTGGAAAAAAGCATTATTAGCCTAAAATTCCCAATTCTTTTTTCAAATATCACTAAAAAATGTGAAAGTATGTGTGGTATTAAATCTAACAAAAAATCAAATAGTTGAAATTTTATCTACTTATCCAAAACATGTAGATCCAAATCCAACGATTCAATCACATTATTTTCATGGTCAAATGTTTGAAAACAAATCCTTCTTTCTAAACCATTGATTTATTTTAAATCATTCGATCACATCATTTTCATGATCGGATGTTCTTAATTTCCTCCACCTTTCTAATCTGCATAAAATTTAAATTTATTTATTTGATTATCAAACTTTTGTGATCTTATGGTCCAAGTTAAAATCAATCATGTAACTCACATTTACCATTCTTCGTTCATGCATTGTTTTGATTTAGAAGTCAAAAGTAAAATAAATCATGTGGCAGTCATTTACCTTGATTTGATCATGTCATTTTTCATCTAATGATCCATATTAAAATCAATCATGCGACTCTCATTTATTATGATAAACTTTTGATTCTAATGGTTGTAATCATGTCTGATGGATCATGACAACTTTTTTATAAACACTGTTCAGCTATCCAACTCATTATTTTCCATAAAGGACTACATTTGAATAGTTGCTACTAAATTAGTGTCGTTAGATGCATAGCAGCAAATTGGGAAGTTTTCTTATGACTTTTAGTTGTTGCAATATGTTTTTAATTTGTACACTTTTTAACATAAAAGGATTGGTGAAAGGTTTATGAATTTTTTAAGCTAGAAAATTGAGGTATTATTTGTAGGTGCTCACGATTATTTCTATTCTTTGTGTTCTTCAATCTTAGAGCTCCAACACTCCCTTTTACTTGAATCAACAAAGCTTATATTCTTTAATTTCTTAATTTATTCAAACAAAGCAAAATACATTTATTCTTTGTTAAATATTTTGTCAAACATAAGATTACTATAAGCATCAAATTTTATTTGTGTCATTGCAATTTTTCTTCTTCAATTAGTTCTATTTCTTTGAAAGGCTATTATTGACCTTTTATTTTATTTCATTTTTGTGAGGGTTGGTTTTCTGTGAAAGGCCTATACTAATTGGTTTTGTTTTTGTTTTGCTTTTATTTTGGTTGGATGTATGTTTGGAATTAAGTTGAACTTTCTAAAAGTGTTGGCAAACTTTTCAATTATTTTCAAATTAATTATTTTTAAATTTTTCTAAATTTTAAGGAAAGGTAATTTATTTAAAAATAAAATATAATTTGTACGAAATAAATAATAAAAATTTACTCAAATTATACCTATATTTATTTTAAGTGGTTAACATCCTCTAAAATCATTTAATCAATTTTTTCAACCCTACAAGGTCATGTAAACCATTGCTCAACCTTCTCTTTTAAAAAATGAATACTATTATATATAGAGATTATTATAGCTAGAGTTTAGTAGTTTAAATGCATTAGTGCTATAATGAAGTCCTCTAATGGCAAAAGTTGATATGTGAGAAAGAGGATGAGCATCCTTGAGCTTTCAATGTGCTAATTTGCATTAATGTTGTAATCTAATTGTCTACCATTCAATGATTTGGAGTTTTTCAATAAAGTACCTATATGACCCATTCAATATATTGGCTTGAATAAATGCAATACATAGAGGTATCCATAGTGAAAATGGTCGATTCCACAAAAATTATCCATTAAAATGATATAAGAAAGCATAAGAGCACAATGAATCGAAAGACTGTATGAATAGAATTATCATAAAAAATACTCTAGCAAAATATTGGTGAAGTGATAAACAAATGCTAATTAAAGAAATGAACTGCTCCAGTGTATTCATGTATTATCATAATTGAACAACCTTAATAAAATTACAGGCAATTTATTCATATCAAAATGGTATGTACCATGCCACATATTTAGATAATAACCATCTTATGATGAAATAAAAAATCATGTTCTACATTAATGGGTGACTGTATCAAAGTGATCCTAACACCAGGTGGTGAAATAAAAGACAAAATTGATCTATTAGCATTGAGAATTATGTATAAAGCATGATAGTCTTAACATGAAATGTTAGGCGAGGATGACTGAGGAATCATGTTGTACTTATTAAGGAAATGTTTATCATCAAAGTATTCTAACTTATTTTTTGAAGCATTATCATAACAAAATGGCCCAAGAACAACTGAAAAGGTTTTAGACCAATCTAAATCATCCTTGTTGTTTATCATCTAAGCCGATGATAATATTTCTTTGAAGGAAGTTGTCAAACAATACGATGACGAACTCCTTAACCATGTGTTTTAAAATGAATAATCAGTGTCATCATATTTGTTTAAACTTTTGTCACCATAATAGTGAGATCGAAAGCCATTAAGAAGGTGTAATGAATTCAAACAAATCATCTAATTATCCAAATGAAATATAAAGTTTGACGTATTGTGTAAGAAAACCATTGTACCAAATTGATGCCATTGAACTAGTCCTTACTTTGGGTTGATTAAGAGGATGAACTGGCCGAAGAATCAAGACATACTAATGATGAGCTTCTAGAAACATTCCATGTGATTCAATTGTTCAATTTGCTATTGGATCAAATAACCAACCTTTTATTAAGATGGTGGCAACATTTTTCTAATTTTTTACTCGTCTAATTTGTAAAGAGAAAATAAAATTCCGTTGATAGCTTCCTAATTCATAGATTTATCATTGTAATAATAATACAAAAAACATTTTAAATGAATTTTTAATACAATTTATATTCAATTTACTTTAGCGAAAGTAGTCAAAATGGTATGTCTTGCTTTTGTAATTTTGTTAAAACCAAGTTTGGCTTGGACAAAAAAATTTTGAAATGGGTTTGATTGGTATTCTTTTGGAAAACGAAAAATCATTATCTTTTATATAAGAAGAATAGGTATCATGTATTAGAATTGAGAGATTCTATGGAAATGGGTTTCCCTTGAATGAAATGGGCCATGTCAAATAGGTTCATTCCATTGGCCCAAAATACTTGTTTTGCATGAGCGACGAACTCCTACATAGTTTATGGGAATTGAATTTTTTTGAAAAAGTTCAAAATATTGTAAAATTTTGTGGTTTGTTTTTCAAGGTTGTTCTTCTTGTTTTTAAACCCCTGTTACCTAGCAATTTCCACAAGAACAAATCCAAGGTGACCCTAATGAACTTAATAAGGAATTTCAAAGTTTGATTGTGGAAGGATTCGTTGGATTACTAAATATATGGAAATCTCACCTTATTATTTTTAATTAAATATTTGAAGCTTTTTAGAATTTTTTATGGATCTAGAATGTCTAAATGAATATGATTGTGAGCGAATTAAGCTAATTGGTTAACTACCAAATAGCCTTCTCTAAATATGAGATAGGATCGAATTGCTTTACACTAAAATTAATTCATTTTGTTCAAAAGGAGTAACATACACCAAGGGATTCCAGTTCTTGAGCAAATCATTACAAGGATTGATTTACTCTTTCATACAACAACAATGCTTTATAAGCCTAGATTGTCAATTAAGTTTAAACAAAATAGTACAATCTTGGCTTATCTTCTATATTTATTTTAGACCCTTCATAAATTGAGAATACATTGATTGCTCTACGCAAGTGGTCTCTGATCACACAACCATAACCTACAATGCATTGGTTCCCTCTAGTCAATCAAATAGTATATAATTTGACAAAAGTTAATGTTGGGGGAGTCTACTAAACCACTTTAATTGTTTTGCATATGCTCTTAGAAAGTAGAGGAAGCAATGAATATTTTACTAATTAAAGATTTATTGAACTACTTTGCATGATTAGACTACAATTGAAAATGGCATAGGTATTATGTTGAACTCTATTTATCATAGAATTCATAGTGATTTTTTGCTATTCTTTAGTTTTATATTTCTTACTTCTAGATATTTCAACATATGAGAGTTGGAAGAACTCAAGATACATCAATAACTATAGAGTTTTTGGGACTACAATTCCACCTATGTAGAAGCAATTGATGAATCATTTCATGTTGGTTATGTTTAAGCCATGGACCATAGCAAATTGGTTCAATAATTTTTTGCACATTGGACAATCCATAAAAGTAAGAATTTCAGAGTCTCTATATGCATAAAAAGTACTTTGTCTTCAAATTAAAAATTCAACTTCCTCCAATTATTAGCAAAATTTGATAAATTTAGAAGAGCCTCTATATTAGTCAAGACATTTTGGAAGGTAGATGACTATTCCTCTAAAGGAATTCATTCATCACACTTTCTACTATATTAATAATATTATTTGAAGGATAGAACATCATTAGGGGATAGAGTGGAAATAATTAGATGACATGGCTAACAATCAATACCTACAATTAAGAGTAATTTCTTTGTCTATCCAACTATCTTCAAGCATGTTTTGTTAATGTAGTTTTCTAAGTGAACAACCTACTTCTTACCTTTGAACAAGGTACTTTCAATTAAAGGGATTGGACAGTAGTATCTTTTGAATCTTAAGAGCTTCTTAATGTTGTTCTCCAACTTGTGTTTTATTTATTTACTCTCAATAGATAAAATCTTTTGTATAATAATTTCAAAATGTGATGATTCATAGAGCTCATAGAAGAATATATTGATATTTTGAATGGAGCATTTTTCACCTCTTGAGAAGAGCATAAAATTCAATTGTTAGGTTCAAACAGCAATCTAGTTTATAACCTCTCAAAGTTGCATAGTGCTTCATTACATGTTATATATGTAGATTACTTAAACCTCTTCTTAGTGCTTTAGTTAAATCAAGAAAAAGAAATAAGGATAGATGGTTACCTTGCTTTAGCCATGGGATGATTAGATGGGCCATTGTCTCTAAAATTAATGACTAGTAATAATTTTTTTATTATAGATACTTATGCGTAGTCAAAAAAATTAACTATTAAAGTTAAGGTTGTGTAGTACTTTTTAAGAAAATTTCATGATATACATTTGAATGCTTTCCTTAAGTATTGTTTTATAATAGAGTTATTAACTTTGATCTTGCAATTTAAAACATCAAAGTAGTTCTTATGCAATGAAGGCATTTTTAGTGATTTTCCCTTTGTAAAAGTTGATTGCTCTATTAAGATGAGTGTGTGGACAAGAAAGCTTTTTGGCTAACAACTAATAACTTAAAAGGTTTTTCAAAGAAACTATAAGTTCAAATTAGTCTATATTCTTAAATAGATGTAGTGCAATAAGTCCTTGGAAGGAAGGTAATATTAGCACTGATGAATTATCAAAGTAATAGGTTGCCCATGTGAGAGTCATTGATATTCTCATAATTTTCATCTTGATCAACAATGCCTGTAAAAGAAATTATTAAACCTATCCAATCTAAAAGCACTTGAAAAATCCATAAAAAAATTATTTTTTGTATTTCCTCTATACACATTATGTAAATAAGCATCATCTTCCTTTTTAGAGAGTCTAAGGATAATAAAGTAAAGCTCTTCCCATTTTTCTTGGTAGGGTTAATACATAAGTAAGAGGTGAAGCAACCCACAACATATTTGGCAATTAAATCCTTCTTTGGGACCAAACTATCATTTGCATCTTTAATTCATAACATATTAGGCTTACTTTGCCTCTTTTTGGCCATTATGTGGAGGAAAGTTTTGCTTTCATTACATTCCTTGAGCCACATAATACTTGCCTTCAAGGTTTTAATATATCTCCACCATTTTAGTAGCCATGAACAACTAATCCTAAGCTCGATTAATTAAAAATTATTTAACACTTTCATAGCTTGCTACTTCTTGAATTATCTGCAATATATTACAAAATTTAGCTTTCTTCATGGTGAGTTTTAAGTCTCCTCACTTAGTAATTAGCCTCCATCATCAATCTTAAATCCCACCAAAGATCTCTTCTATTAGCAAAATAGTTCTTGGCATACACAAAAGGGTAACACCTCATTTTATGTATCATGCTTTATAACCAAGTGAAGACATTGTTCTTCATTTTCTTTATTTGTCCTTGGAAGTCATACAACTAAAACCCTCACACTTTGTTAGAGATGTTCTCACAATAGAAACATTTTAGCTCCTTTGAATGATGTCCACTTGAAGGTTCCAAAAATGAAGTTAACTTAATTTTGTGAAATTTGATCATGTTCTTAAGGCATGAATCTTTTGTAGAATTAACTACACCATTAATGTCCAAACTTAGGATATTATTCAGTACAATATATAATGTTTGTATTAAAGATGGTACTGTGGATAAAAAAATATTAGATGATAATTTAATCAACTTGAGACCCATTTCTCCCTATACAAGTACTTTCAATTAACAAAGTAATATATGCCTGATTGGAAATGTCGAGCCATGCATCGGCTTAGTTGAATGTAAATTTAAGAACTCATTAAAAAATAGAGCTAATATGGAGTCTGTTTAAGAAAGTAATTTGAGCATAATTTTATCCCATAGTTTGCGTATGAAATATAGAGAAAGTCGATTTGTCTATAATAATGATAAATGTAAACAATCTAAGATTACACCATTAAATTTCAAAGACAAGATGTAGTATTAAGGATATCTATTGCAAAGATGTAGACTTTATCTATTTATTTCTAGTTTTTTATTACTCTATTACTACATAACTAGGCATATTCCCTATAAAATCTTTGGTATAAGCAAGCAGATTTACAAGCGTCATTGATATAATGGCCATTGAAAAGAAGAATCAAAATATGGAACCAAAGACAGGATTTCACACCTCAAGAGGATTAAAACTAATATAATGAGCTAAGAAATGAGGAGAGATTAATATCCAATAAAGTGGATGATACCCACAATAATAACAACACCATTTACAAGTAGGAGTCACAAAAATTATACTCACTAAAAAAGCAAGGCCACATATGAGTAACTTTTTGGATCTTTTACACTAATCTTTTCTTAGACACATTTAAAATCTGCCTTTTGGTAAGGCAAGTGTTTATAGATAATATAAGGTAAAATTTAAAATCACTTATGAATATATTGATGAAGTTGTTCATGAAGCAATTTAATTATATATTTGCATTATCGTATTTGGCTAATCAAACATTTGAAATTGAGATGATATATACTATTGTTAAGCCCTATAGCATCGATTCAAAAAGGATTGATGCAAATTTAATATAATATGGAACAAAGGAAAGTTAATAGTAGGTATTATTTCTACTAGCCAAGCAATGAGATCAGAAAATAAAAGTTTAAATTGTGCTATTGCTAATTAGACCCAAGAAGCTGAATATTAGTTCCAAACAATATAGTAACCTACCTAAACAACATAAGAAGATATTAAGAGAATATTCCACACTGTTTACTAAACCAAAAGTGCAATTCCCAAATTGTGTTGTGATGCATGTGATCATCTTCTATCAAAACAACACTTACAAACGTTGATATGTGTCATAACTTAGTACTAAAAAATGAAGTGATTAATAAGCAAGTCATAGAGTTGTTGATGAATGGAGTACTCAGGCCTACTAATTCACCATTTGGCTCTCTAGTGGAGTTAGTGCAAAAAGGATGGAAGTTGGCACATGGGTATGGATTATTCAGCCCTTAACAAAATCACAAGTAGGAAAAGGTTCCACTATGAAGAATTAATGATCTATTATACAAACTAAAGAATGTATGAACATTCACAAAATGACATGTCTAAGCTAGGTATCATTAAGTACATATTATAGAAGGTGAAACTTTGAAAAAAAACTTTTAAAACTTTATAAAGATTATATGAGTGGCTAGTAATGGTGTTCGAGTTGTGCAATGCTCAAGCAACAATCACATAACTAATGAATGGCCTTCTTTTCCCTTAGAAGACGTGTGAGTATCCAAGGGAAACAATTTTATATTAGGGATATTATGTTGGAAAGGGTGAAATAAACATTGATAAGTGGAAGATTAATGCAATTAAGAAATGATCTAAACCTTATGATGTTACCAATGAGAATATCCCAAAAATAAAATGATTTGGTAGCTCAAAAAAAGTTCATTAATCAGAATAAGAATAAGAATAAAAATAAGAATTCAAATGATTCAGTGAATTGTAATAATAATTCAAATTAAAATTATTCAGCGACTCGAAAGAAGTTGATTGCTTGGAATAAGAATATGAATTCAAATCATTTGATAAATCAAAATAATTTGATTGATTTACATAGAGCTTGTCAACACCTAAGAAAATTCATCAAAGGATTCTTTGAAAGAATAGCACCATTTCATGCACTAACTTGCTGTCATCTAAAATTTGAGTGCATAGAACTACATCCATAGACTTTTCAATAATTAAAGGAGGTAATGTGTGATGTACCAGTTCTAGCTCTACCAATCTACAACATCCATTTGAGATTCAAGTGGATGCAACAAAGTAAGTTATCGATGTAGTTTTAATGGAATAAGGAAAGCCACTAGCATAATATTGTTAATTGCTATTACTAGAATAAAAAATATAATCAATGATAAAGAGCTAATTCTTTTTACATCAATCTATAAAACATTAGATGCCATACACCCTTAGAAAATAATTCATAGTACATTCAGATCATTAGCTACTCAATTATTTGTAGACTCAATCAAAGTTAAAACATGTATGACACTTCAAGTAGTAGTCATACCTACAATAATTAAGCATGATTATTAAATATAAGAATGGCACTTTGAATAAACTTGTAAATATGCTTTCTTGACGTCCTTCAATCTTACAATTTTTAACAACTATTATGCAAATATAACCTATAGAATTTAAGGAGTAAGTTATGAAGTATAAAAATGACCCCAACTTTTGCAAAAGTTATTAAGATGAAAATGAGGTAAGTATTCAGTGTATTTTATAAAAAATAAAGTGTTGTACATCAAGATGGTGATAAAAATGATGCATAAGTGTGGCTCACATTACTAAGGCCTTAAGACACACTGGAGTTTCAAAGACCACTCTTAATTTTAAAAGGTATGCTTATTAGCCCAACACGGATTTGGATGTTAAGAAATTTATTGGTAGGTGAACGCTTTTTATTGCATCAAAATCATCAGGTCATAAATAAGAACTGTATATACTAGTACAAGTATTGACATGTCCTTGGAATAATATCTTATTTGATTTTATCAATGTTCTATAAATTACTTCATGAGGACATAATTACCTAATCATAGTAGTAGGTAGAATTTCCAAGATTGTTAGAGTAATGTCATACAAAAAACGGATTACAAGTGAACAAGTAATTGTCATTTTCTTCGAAAAAGTATGTGTACCATTGATGGTCAGAGTAAAGTCACATTATAAGTTTGATTGAGCTATTGTTTTAGATTTTCAAGGTAGATAATAAATCAAGAAATGAATAATTAAATATTATTAGAAAAAATAACTGCTTGTGTGCCGTCAATCAAATCTTGAAAAAAATTTTCAACTTTTTTATAAATTTTTTTTGTACAAAACTAAGAAAATCAAAAAATAATAATAGATTGAAGTCAATCAATCCATCCTGAAATAAAAAAACATTTATTCTAAAAAAATCATTACAGTTTGTTTTATGTATAAGTCAAAAAATAAAAAAAGTAAATTCTATCTTTATACAACTATTTTACTCCTATCTTCACACATGTATCAAAGTTTATTTGATCACATCATTCACTCTCACTCACCTAAACAATTTTCATCCAAAATATTCAAAACAAACAAAATCCTACAATGCATGCTTGATGCAATGAAAAAACGTATCATTTGTTTAGAAAGATGAACAAACCCTAATTGAACATAAAACTTAGGAAAAAGATAAACAAATAGTAAAAGATGCATGCATGGCCATACTAGTTTTGTAAGAAAAACTAAACTACCATAATGCATTAATCAACAACATAGGAAACCACAACATTCATCCAGCTAAAAACCATGTTCGTGTGACAACATGAAGGAGAAGAGGAAGAAAGAAAGAAGAAAATAATAATAATAAGAAGGAGAGTAACAGAAGAAGAATAAGAAGAAATAGAAGAATAAAAAGAAGTTCAAGAAGAATGAAGAGGAGAAGAATAAGACAAAGAAAGAATGAAGAAGAAGATGATGATGATGATGATGAAGAAGAAGAAAGAAAGTAGAGAAAGAAAGTAAGAAAGAAGAAGAAGAAGAAGAAGAAGAAGAAGAAGAAAAAGAAGAGAAGAAGAAGAAAAAAAAAGAAGATGAAAAAAGAAAAAAAAGAAAAAGAGAGAAATAGAGAAAAGAAGAAGAAGAAGAAGAAGAAGAGGAGGAAGAAGTAGAAGAAGAAGTAGTAGTAGTAGTAGTAGAAGAAGAAGAAGAAGAAGAATTAGATAGAAGGAAAGAATGAAAGAAGTAGAGAAAGAAGTAGAAGGAGAAGAAGTAGAATAATGGAAAGGGAGAGAGAAAGAATGAAAGATAGAAAGAAAGAAAGAAGAAGAAAAAGTAAATGAAGAAGAAGATGAAGTCAATGAAGATGATGAACAATAAGACGAGAAAGAACAAAAGAAAGAAAGAATTGAAAAAGCAGTAGAGGAAGAAGAAGATGAAGGAGAAGAAGAAGAGGAAAGAAAGAAAGGAAGCAAGGAGAAAAAGAAGAAGAAGAAGAAGAAATAGACTAAGGAGAAATAAAGAAAAAAATTGAAAGAGAAGTAGTAGTAGTTGTAATAGAACAAAGAGTAGAAGAAGATGAAGAAGGAAAGATGATCAAAAAGAAGAAAAAGACTAGGACAAGAAAAAAGAAGGAATGAATGATTGAAAAAAGAAAGAAAGAAAGAAAGAGAGAAAGAAGAAGAAGAAGAAGAAGAAGGAGAAACAAGAAGAGAAAGAAGAAGAAGAAGAAGAAAAAGAAGAAGAAAAAGTAGAAGAAAGTGAAAATGAAAGGAAGAAAGAAGAAGAAGAAAAAGAAGAAAGAGAAGTCAAAGAAGAAAGAAAGAAAGAATAAAAGGAAAAAAAATAAAGAAAGAAGATGAAGAAGAAGAAGAACAAAAAGAGAAAGAAGAAGAAGAAGAAGTAAAAGAAGAAGAAGAAGAGGAAGAAGAAGAAGAAGAGGGAAAGAAGAAGAAGAGAGAAAGAAAGAAATAAAGAAAGAATCAATGTATGAAAGAGAGAAGAAGGAGAAGTAGAATAAGAATAAGAAGTTGAAGATGATGATGATGACGACGATGAAGAAGAAGAACAAGAGCAAGTGGAACATGAAGAAGAAGATGGTGAAGAAGAATGAATACAAGATGAAGAAGAAGAAGAAGAAGGACAAGATGATGAAGAAGAAGAAGGAAAAAAAGAGGAAGAAGAAGAAGAAGAAGAAGAAGAAGAAGAAGAAAAAGAGGAAGTATAGGATAAGGAAGAAGAAGAAGAAGAAGAGGATGAAGAAGGAGGGGAAGTGGAAGAATAAATAGAAGAAGAATATGAAGAAAAAGGAGTAAGAGTAAAAGAAGAAGAAGGAGAAATAGGGAAACTACCCATCCTTAGTCATATAAAATCTTGGTATTCGATTATTGAATAAATTTTAATGAGCAATGTTGGAAATGATAGATACCACATTTATGAAGAAGTGAAATTGCATGGAATGAAAGTATTATAATGTAGTTAGCAATGTAGGAAATGATGGATACCAATTTTAATCAAGCATGCTTTTATTTTATAATGTGCATCATCCAGAAACATCGAATGAGAGTATTATATATATGTGTAGGTTTCATACAATCATATTGTTCATGGATTGATAAATAAGCACTTTTTCAAAGCTTGTTTGTTACTGCTAACCCAAGGCTTGCTACACTTGAATTTCAAGATACAAGAAATAGAAGAATTTGGAAGTGATATTGAGCAAAAAGCTTAAAACTTTCTAGATACAATGCAAGAAATATATTTTAATGCAAAAAGACAACTACTCAAAGAAGTATAAGTGAATAAATGACCAACATAGAATTGAAAAGTTGTTCACAAAAGATTACCTTGTTTGGCTTCATATTAGGAAGGAAAGATTTAAAGTACATGGAAAGAAGATAAAAATAATATCATATAGTGTTTAAAAGATAATTTAAAGAATTAATGATAATACTTATCTAGTTGAGTGAATAGGATATATGGAAATGTTCTTAATAGTGAATATGGTTAACTTGAAGACATATGAGCCATTTTTGCTTTATGAAGAACATCAAAAAGAATTACCACCACTGGATGACTTTGCAAAGAATGATGCTAAGATCTTAAATTAAGATAACAATATCTAGAAAGGGATCATTATGATAAGGAGCAAGGCTTAGACTTTATAAGAAAATGTGAAGATGAGAAAAAGATTTACTACTACAAAATGTATAGCTTGGAAAAAGTTAATCATTATTCTCTTATGTTTGTTTCAAATAATAATGAAAAAAGGACTAGAGGATCTAGTCAATTTGATTCAGTGATACTCAAAAATAAGCCAAAACAAAAGCTAAGAGGTGTAAACAAAATACGTGTGTTGCGGTTCACATTGGAATGAACAGTTGCCTTATGTATACTTGTCTTCGAGCACCACATGTGCTTCACTCCATGTGTAGTGCTAACCTAGTTTATGTGCACCACATATGAATGCGAGATGGAGCAATCGCCACACATATATGAGCATGCTTTAAGTGGGTAGATATGTGGGTCATGTGTAGGATAAGTACCACTTACTATGCCTTGCTTTTGCTCATGTAGTGCTAAGTGGTGCTTGAAATTCAAGTGCATCGTGAGCTTTGACATCTAGGTATGGAGCCAATGGTACAAAAGTTTGTCAATTATAAAATTTTGACCAAAGGACAAATGTGTCTTTTGCAAATTTAAATAATATGCCTTTTGTAATAAAATATTTCAACATAAAGAGGTAAGAATAATGAAAGAAGAAGAACTTATGGTACTAAATTTGCTTGTGACAAAAGCTTTATTCTTCCTCTCTTGATTACTTTGTTTCTCATCATTTTCATACTTCAAATTTCACTATTTTAACAAGGAGAATAAGGTCTACTGATGAGAACTGAAGGTGAGAAGACATCATAGAAAGATTAGTTGCTCATTGAATTTGTTAATAAGTTATTGAAGAGATGATTCATAGTACATTATGTTTCTTTTACTAAGTATTGATGTTTTTTTGGTGTAATTAAGGAAGCTATTTTTTGACTTTTTTGGGGAGTAGAATTTCACACATGTTAAGCTACTTATGATACCTTTATCAACTTTTATTCCCTTACTTTTCCTCATTGACGTACTTTCATTATCCAACCTTTGGGTATCTACACTAAAGACTACCAAAGTTTGGGGTTTCATATTACTCATTGATTGACGAATTGCAATTAACTCTTCTTCACCATTTCTCACATATATCTTGAACTTTTTTCTTGTTGCATTGTAAAAATTAATTATCTTTTTTTGGAATAGTTTAGATAATAGATTTGAAAATTTTAACTGCTTAATATTTTTCTAGAAACTATTCTTGTTGTCAATCTTTCTAAGGATTCTAATATGTGAAGAAATTTCTTCAGAAAGATTGAGCTCTTTGTTGATTTGAGCGCCATAAGGCCTTATTAAGTTAACTATTATAACATCTACATTTAATGGATTGTTGACTATTGACATAACAGAGAGTAGGGATAACTTGTTGGCAAAGTGGATAGGAAGGCACTCCAATGAGATCTACACTAGAGCTCAAACAGGTAAAATTTTGAGTAAAAAATGTAAGAGCCATTTGACGATGCCCATTTGAAAGTCTAAAATTTTACAAATTTTGTACATGCAGCATAAATGTTAACTACGTCTAGTGAAATTCTTAAGAGCATATGCTTTATTTATCACAATAGATCCAAATTAGCCAATTTGTTTAGATTTCAACTCTTAGGAACTCAATGTTGGGCCTTGAAAGTGAGAACATTGCCAATTATAGTGAGTTTGAAGGGTCTAGCCTTTTTGGAGATATCATCATCATTGAACATGACCTCTGGTACACACTTTAAAAAAGACATTGTTGTTATCTTGATTGGGGAGGTAGGAGAACTCCCTAGATTCACCATAAAAGAAGAGCCATGACTCCAATGCATACATGAAACTACCTAGTAAGGAAGAGGAGAATACACACAAGAGAATAATCCTAAAATCTCATTTGAGATGTCTTCCTACTTGCACCAAATTTGAAAACGAGCATATTAATGAATTGTTATTTTCCTTAGATATTGCATTCCATTTCAATCTAGATTTAACATATGCAAGTCCCATGTTACCATTATTTATATATGTATGTATGTATGTATGTATGTATGTATGTATGTATATATATATATATATATATAATCAACATTTTGGGCCTTAGTTTATTGTCAAATGAAATTATAGCAACTCCCAACTTTTTCTTTAATAATGAGTGTAACCAAAATTAAATGAATTATGTTATCAAAACATACCTATAATTTCTAATATCACAACATACAAAATACTACAATGCTAAGAATCCAACAATTTTTCTCAATCACAAGACCAAAGCATAGAAATAATATCCATAAAACTATTAAACCATTAAAACCTAGTCTAGTCCAATGCAGCACCATTTATCACTATCAAAACCTGATAAAAAAATAGTAACTGTTAAATCTGATAACACAGTCTGATATACATCTAATAAAATATAATTGATTATAAATAAGTATCAAATCTACAAATATTAAATGTGAAATAAAGAAGATGAGTCATCTAACTAATGCACTAATTCTAATAATCTCCAGTTTTGCTTTTCAAAAGTTCTGACTCCTTGATCCTATAAAAATATAAAGGAGTGATCTAGGAGACTCAAAGGGAATCTTTGAGCTATGTTATTAAACTAACATGTATTAGCCAAAAAATATGAATGAAACAATGGTTGTAAATCTTGTATACTAATAGCATTATATTTTAACAACTATAATGTCATCATCATCTACTAATAATTTAATATCTATTTTCTTATACTATGACTAATTGGATGCTTATTGTCCACTTATTGATTTAACACCCTTTGTTATCCAAAAGAAACATGACAAGACCTACACTTATGTCCCATCATGTTATCTAATACTTCATGAGAAAATGTTGATCACATAAGCCATCCCCTTAAGGTTCTATGGATCCTTAAGAACCATCAATACTCCTCTAAAAAGTATAGCACATTATGTAATTCCTTAATGGACTAAATATGCAAATATTCTCTTTTTAAACTATTTATATAATGACTTCCTGCAAAATTTAAAGATTTTTACCGATAATCTAACACCCCTATTATAGGATTAAGCATTTATACATAAATACTGTAGCTCAAATAAGTAGGGTAACAAACTACTATCTCTTAATGAGTATAGATAATTATAGGCCTATTATGTCTAAATGCCTCAAAATTTTCACCAAATCTTAAATGAACTAGTTAAAAAAGTTTCGCTCATTTTTCCATATTGGTTATCTCTAAGACCTTGCCCATCAAAGCTAACATAGTATCTACGTGGTCTTCATTTTTACCCATACGTTAATTAAATATTTAGTTGATTACCATTACAACTAAGTCTGAGTTCACACTGCTATAACTAGTGACCTTTATGACTCTAAAATAACCATTAGTGATCATACCCATCCTAAGGCCCTTCTAGAGCTACCATGAATTCTTTAGATCACCAACTAAGGTGTCATCATGAGCCTTAAGAACATGAATAAACACACTTCTGGTGTTGCCCAAAGGACTTAAAGGACTTAAGGGTACCCAACATCATTATCTTATTACTTCTTTGATAGAACCTAGCACATTCCAGTTTCCTATTATAATGTGCATAAGGGTTCATCAATGGTGTTTCCTTAGCAGATCAAAAGGACCTTCTATTATAAATTCCTTTTCTATAAATGATTTTTATGCCATTGAGCTTGATTCCAAGTCTAAGCTTACATACATAATCATACCTTAAAGTTTTAATTTAACTTTATTAAAATTGTTAATTATCCATAAAACATTAAATTTAATGTCTAATCTCGTCCTTAACACTTATTCTAAGGCTTTAAACAAAGATCTCAAAGGCTTCCCAACTAGGAACCAAGGGCTACACACACCTTAGAAGCTATCTGAGTTCTCATACAGGTTGAGCTTATGCCTTCAATGACTTAGCCATGAAAGGGTTCTATGCTTCCCAAGTAAGCCAAAGAGAAGGGATACTTAGCTACAACATTTTCCAAACTTTTGGGTTTTATTTCCACACACATGTAAAACATTTATTAATTAATCTAAGGTGAAAACTATATCATTTAGAATTTCAAATACACACATTTTTACCTTCTAATGTTATGAACTAAGATTATCAATAATTTCAAATACAATCATAGTGACACACATCAAATACACATTTAAACAAAAAAAATTATATAATAACATAGAATCAAGTCTTAATTGTACACATTCCTTGATTTGTTATGCCTTGAAACTCTTTGTCTATGAATGCAATAATCAAGAAGTGAATATTACACTAGATTTATATTATCAAACATCAATTTTATTATGAAAGAAGAAGAACATTAGAAGGGATCTTAATTTCTTGCAAGATATAATAACAAAACAAGGCTATTTTTTCTAGGTTATTGATTACATTAAATAAAACTTTCTTCTCCATGGCTTTCATATTTTCTAACAATTGTCATGATAATTTATGCTTAATGCATACATGCTTAAATAACCAGCAAGTTAAGGAAAGTAGCATGGTCTTAATTTATTCCACATGATAATGACTAAGTGATGGAGTGCTTTACATAAATATTTTCTATTATAAATTTATCTTCTAGATATATTTATAAACAAATCAAATCATACAACATAGTTATGGAAACTACTTTGCATTCACAAGAAAAATGCTAGTATATATTTTTGGCATAGTTCCATTATAAATATTACATAAGAAACAATGATAATTGACCCATTTATTTGCAAACAAATCTACAATTGTCATGGTTATAAGGAAATTTCTAATTCTTAAGCGAGTTTCTTTAAGAAGAATAACTAGTTTTTATTATAATCAATTTTTCATGGTTTCATACGTATTTTAGCAGAGTAATTGCTTTTTATATTGGCTTAGATCTTAGCAAAATATATATTATGAACTCAAAGATCATCCTGTCTAGAATAAATATATAGAGACTTCTACTTAGATCTTTTCTTGCATCAAAGTTTTGACTCTTCTTCTTCTTTATCACTTAACTTGCTTTTCTACTTGGCATCTTCTAGATTGACCTCTCTAAATTCCTTTTTTATGGTTAAATTTTCTTAAACCATTACAATGATATGTTAAAAGTGCACTTAAACTTGGCCACACCTCATTAAAAAAAGGATTTACATTAAGATAATCCAATTTTCAGTTAAGGGAGCCACAATTTTCCCTTTTTAATTAACCATCTTCTAATTATGTGTTTTAGGATAGATATATCAAGCTCATAAAATTTATGTATCTATGTAAGATATGGCTAACAAATTCATCTTTCTCTTATATAAATAGATATATATATATACTCTTTTAATCATCTTATCCATTACTATCGACTCCTATTTTTTAGGAATCCTATCCGTACCTTATAATGCATTCATCGATTGCTAACAGTAAGGATAAGAGAAAATCTAAATTGTAAATAAAGTTACGAAACTCATTTTAAAGCATTAAGTAAAATCAAGACTCATGTGATGCAACTCAGGTCTTGTCATTCTGCCATTCTTCCAATTTCTTGACTTCAGACTTCAAAATTCAAAATTCAATACTAAAGTTTCTTGTATTAAAATTTTAGAATATTTAAATTTCAAATTTTATATCAAAAGGATGCATATAGCTTAATGAACTAAATAGTAACAATATTCCCAAGAATGCTAAGGCTAACATAAATTTTTCATATTAATGGTAATAAAGCACAATAACCTATATTGTCCTATCCTTTGTTTACATGAAAATAGCTATCAATGTCAACTTAGTATAATAATGATTGTTGGAATTCACTCTATTATTGATTATTTCTTTTCTCAAAATCAAGGCTTTAAGATTTTGATAGTTAAAAATGTACCTCTAAATTAATTAAAACCCCTATTTTACTACCACATTGTTAATTCTTGAATACAAGACTCTTGAAGTCATTACTATCCCTTAATATTTTGATAATGTGTTTCTACATTTGTATGACGACTATATAACAACAAAAGTTTAGCTAAAAAAGGTTGATAGTTTATATTGGCATGAATTGATAAACAAATGAATATGGCATTTACCAACTATTGAGAAAGATAGAAATCATGCTAATTAAATCTCAATATATCAAAAGAAGAAATTGTTTTATCATATCACATGTGAAATTAATTCATAAATTAAAATAATAATAAAAAAACTTGATAAAAAAATATACTTGACTGATTTATTACTCAACAAACCATTAGAGAGAGTTCAAGAAAGAGTTGTGATGAGCAGGAGATGTGGAGGTTTAGTCATTATAAGGATTTGGTGTTGCACATATTTTAAAGAGATTCTTACTAATAAATCTAATCATATTAGGGCTCGTAAAGAAGTATTTAATTCTATGATAAAGAGAGGAATAGAACCTAAACCAAAGGGTGCACTAAAATCCTTTTGATTGCTAATTCAAGAACTTTGATTTCTGGCCTCTAAACCAACTCAACACTTTATATCTTAAAATAATTTCAAGATAAAAGGGATTTAATTTTGATATAAATAAGTAAATTAATAAAAATTTATATTCTTTTTTTCTATGATAAATTAATTTAAACATCAGGAACTTCGAAATGTAGAAATTTCCCTTCAACAAATTAGGGCTTAGGTAGAAAGAGTTCTATCTATTAAAGTGATAGCTTAAGAGGTAACTAAATCATATACTTTTCATTATGAAACCAATAAGCTAGAGAAAGATAAATTATTTTGTGAAATAAGTTTTTAGACTAACAAAATGGGATTTGTTCTTTTTGCAATTTCCAAGCAGTTGGGGTAAAAATAAAAGAACAAAAATTTTCTGAAGAATAGGAGTGTACTTTATTGATTCTGAGATAAGAAGGGACAAAATAGGGAAGAAAAACCTCACATGCTTAACTACTCATGCGCGCTACTAGAAATGTCTTTCTAGTTATATTGTGAAAATATAGATAAACCCCTCAGGGAATTAGAAAATCAAGCATATTGCAACATTTAATGTCATTGAAATTTTCATTTGATAGACTCAAACTAAGAAACTATTATCATATTCAACATAATTAACATGTTTTTGCTCTAACATGATTCTTCGAAGGAAAAAAATGAAGCTTCAAATTATCCAATAAATACTTCAAAAGAAGATTTGATCCATGGTCTTGAAAGGAGAAAGATGAAACTCATGGAAAAATATATTTTTTGTGAAATTATAAATTCCACTTTGGCATTGTTATTATCCTAATATCAGAAATATGATTCAAATGACATCATGACATAACCATCAGGGTTAGTTGGGATCTAAAAAATGTCAAACATAATAATAAGATATCAAAAAAGAAGTCAATTACAAGATATCTCTTTTAGGTAATTAATCATTTGATTAGATGTAGACTAATACTTTAATTTCTCATTTTCTTGGTAAAAAAATAATCGTAAATGAGTAAAAAGTAAAAGAAATAGAGCAAAATGAAAATAATAAGATTGAATCAATGAAAGGATGCCCTTTACTTAAAACTTTAGTAAAGTATATAATTTTGTAGGTTTCATAAGCAAAAGTTGAAAAACAAGAATAATCCTTTAATTTATTTTGTGTAACTTCAAGAGCCAAATGGTAGTAAACTTTCACATATGATTATGTGTGTGTTAGTATGTGTGTGTGTTTGTGTTCAGGGGGTGGAATCTTATAGGAACCTATCTTAATTTATTTTGCTAGCCCTATAACTTAAAAACCTACTTCTTATGATTATGAAATTCATTCCAATATAAAATACAACCTTGGAATTACAACATCCCTCCTTTTGTACTACTAAAGGTTTTAAGAAATTTTGAAATTGAGAAATCATAATGGGTTCAACTGTAATTGGAGAGCAATCAACCAATTTGGATTAGCGAATTTTTATAAACAATTCATTGGTAAAATGGAAGAATTTAATAAAAAAAACATGCCAAAAATGAATATGAAAAAGAAGATAAAGAAATAACAAGAAAGGATTTTTTTTAGATCCTTTGATTTAGATAAATATTTTATTCAAATAAATATGGAACTAAAATAGATTGTTTTGTTACTATTAACAATTTTCCATTCTAAGTTGAAGCTAATCATTCAAGTAGATATGGGTAAATGAATGAGTTGAATCTTAAGGAACTATATAGAAGTGTCTTCTATCAAAACAATACTCTTATTGATGTATTAGTTACATGTAGATTTACTCCTGAGGAATTAGTAATGTGTTAGAAGAGATTGGTATAAGTGGCCATGGATACACATCTTGATAATAGGATCCATGGACAACCCATGAGGTATTGTTATAATAAGCTTTACAAGTCATTTTCTAAAATAATTGAAGGTAAAGATTGAAGATTTCTTGACATTGCTTGGTTTATGGATGCTTTGCTTTCATTACATCAATGTGTATTACATCAAAAAATAGCAATAGAGCTCTTCCAAATATTTCTAATTTGTGGTTTATTCTGACATGTCGCTTTTAACATAGCAATTGCTAAAAACAAAATTCAAGAAAAAGAATGCATTGAATGGGAAATACATTGTGAAGTTATGTTGATATGTCTTGAATAGATTAAGCACCGAACATATATTAGACATATAGGCATTACAACACATTATAGTGGAAGGACATACAAATTTTTTATACCTACTAGTTTGTATGGGATTCAATGAAGACGTTAATAGGATCAAATGGATCTTCATGTACCTTTACCATTAGAAGCTCAAGTAGAAGGTCATTTACATATGTTTTCTAACATGTTTCCCTTTTTTCCAACTATTGGAGATTTTGTTCATGTACCAACCTAATATATCCTTACTGACTCTATATATTATTGATTAAGAATCCCTAAGGTACTTGTGCAAATTGTTTTAGTCAATATATGAGAGTTGTACAAATGATAAGATGGACACATTTGATAATAAAGACTATCATTATACAAAAGAGAAAGAGCCATTCATTTCTATTCTTATGATGCACTTGGAGCTTATCAGTAAAAATGAATCCATTTAGACAGTCATTTTGTGGCTCGAGTGGAGACTAGATTAATGCATTGTTAGCTTCAGAATAGTTCCAATGATCTTCAAACTGAATCTTTTGTAATCATAAAAAGATTTATATACAATATCAAACAGTAAGAAGCATTCAAGTGAATCTTGTTTTATATACATATAAATGACCAATGGTCACCTTGTTTATTGAGAATTAAAAAATGTGATAAAGGGTATACGATTTTTGCATGTCTTACTCATAAGCTTTCTAACTTAAAAATAAAAACAACAATGAGTTTATTAAATGAATTTGTATTCATGATGCAAAAGCTTCTTGGAATTTGCCTTTCCTTTTAGGTTCTGTGAGAACAAAGATTAAGGGATTTTTTTGAATCACTATTCTAATCTCGTTGTTGTATCTAACCTGTGGATATGGGAGGTCATTGTGATCATAGATTAAGCTATTATAAAAAGACTTATTGATAGATTAATAGATCATTTTAGAATGGTATATGTTGCACACATCCTAGTTCAATTTAGAACTTTAGTTTTCCAATGAGCTACTGCTACATCTATTCCATTAGGAGTTGAGTATCATTTGATCATCTCTGCGAAGATTTTGTTAGCTAAAAATACTGAACAAAATTGTTTTATTTTATAGAAAACTATTATTATTGGAATGCACATGTGGTTAAAATGTTATGTCAATATATTGAGAAGTTGTATGCTTGAAGTGAATATTAGAGACGAAAAATGTATCCTTAGTTTTCGATGATAGATCGCTCTAATACAGTCTACTTAATATCCTTTTCAATGGTAGAGCAAATGCATCTTATGTACATAAATTTGTTGGTATATATGGATTAATGTTAGATCCTTAACTACAAATGATTTGTTTTCCCAATCAAGAAAATTTTAAAGAAGGGCTTTCTTTGGTAGAATATATTATTTCTTGTTCAAGAGCTTACAATGGAATTGTATAAACCATGGCATGAACTTTAAATGCTCGATATCTCAGGCATAGACTTGTTGAAGTACTTCAATATGTTCTTTACATGGAACAAATTTTACTATTAAAGGTATATCCATTAGTCCTTATAATGGGATAAAAGAGCAAATTTTTTCCAAACACTAATGGCTCTGTATTAGCAAATAATACATTTATTATTCATCGATGAAATACTACTTAAAATCAAGATATTGGAATTGAGCTTGTCAATTATTCAATAACATTATGAATACACCCAGTACATGTTATGATCCCTTTTACATGCAAAAAATGTGTGTTAGGTCTATCAATTAGGTTATGATGGGAGTCCCACACATGTAGACATTGTTGAGTTAGAGAAGTTGTAAGAATTATTATGACTTGTTCAATTTGAGAACCATATACTCATATAACACTAAGAACTTTACATACTAGTAGAATATTCTCAAGTTGTACTATAAAAAATATGGAAACTCTCTCCAATGGAAAATTCAAATTTGATAAGAATTTGTTCATCCCACGCATACATGTTATGGACACCATACTTTTATATATTTTGTCGACTTGTATTAACTAGAGAGTTAAAATATTCTACATTATGTAAATATTCCAACTAAAAGTTTGATTTTTGTTCAAAATGGCAAATATGTAGAAAACATGTGATTGCAAAGTTTTGTGGCTGAATGTATTTTTCATTTTAAGAGGGTTCAAAAACATTATTTTTCTAAGTTAGCATGAGAAATGAATAGGCTAAGTAATGTATAACATGTGCTAGTATATCCATATAGTAAGATTTATTTATTATCAAAAACAAGTCATTTTTTAAAATTAAGAAAAGGCATATAGAAATAAACCATAGTGTCATTCTCCTTTCATAATGATCAAGTTCTAAAGAATACTAATTATTTTTTAGAAGAAAGAAACATCTTTGCTTCCACACTTAATAATATTCAAACAAGACAAAAATTTTTGGATACTTTTGGGAAAAAAAATAAGGAAACTCTTGACTATTCAAAACTTGATCAAATCCTATCCAATATTCATAAGAATCACATAAATTCTTGTATTTGCCTAGATAATTTTAGATATTATTTTGGGAAAAAGTAGAAGAAATAGAGAGAAAATCTCATTATCAAATGATACCTAATAGTTTGGTGATCCTTTCATGAGTATTGGATAATTTATTATATTATTAACCATTAATCATTGTGCTTTGGTTGATGATAACAAACTCTAACAATTATTAGTAAAATTGATTGAATGAATTTTTAGCTTTTAAATAATTGATTCTTATGTCTTAGGGGGAATTTAAAAAAGAAAAAAATGAGTTAAAATCTAATGAAAATCATCCTGATTAGAGTTATAAAGTTTTGATGTTATCTTGTTTATTCAAATCATTGTTTCATTCTTGATCATAAATTTGGAAATCCTTTTTCAATAACTTATTACAAAAAGTATTTTTTAATTACAATAATTAATTAGTAAAAAAAAATAAAAATTTAATAAAAATAGCAAAAAAGAAAAACTTATTTGTAATAAGAACAAAAAGTCTCTGGTCAAAGCACAATGCCAAAATTAATTTATCTGCACTTATCGTCAAAGAATATAACTCCCAAAATTGTTGAACAATTTTGGATTGATTCATAACTCAAGAATTTGAACATAACTTTTTTTTTGTAGCAAATCATGGGGTAGGCATCCCCGAAAGATATGCAAGATTCATAATGTAAGATAACTCATATAAAGACATAATAATCCATCATTCATTTAATGTGGCTCTAAAATTTATACCAACTTCACATGAATGTAATAAACATTAACAAATTGATTTCTATAATCCAATTGCACAATTTTATGGTCAAATAATCTTAATGTCATCTGTCATTTTAAAAGACTTATTTTAATCCACCATTCATTCATGCAATTATGTGATCTCTAAGTCGATGTTTTATTCGCACATATGAATTGAATCTGGATGTAAAATATCAATTAAAATAAAATGATCAAAATCAAATCCTAATTTTCAAATAGTGTTAATCCAATCATATCCAACCAATCGAGAAGTTTTCGAGATCTAATGTTCTAGGAACCTTTCAATCAACTAGCTCCCACGCAACTGCTCTTTTAGTAATTGTTTCAAGCCATTAGGATTTTTATAATTTATTAATTAATATCATATGATGGACGTTTTACTTAAAGTAGCAACAACTAATTGGTTTTTTACAAGCATTTTTAGTCATTAAAAGACAACTTAGAAATGTAAAAAAGACATTTCAAATTTCTAAAAAAGACATTTCAAATCATGACAAACATGCCATTTTAGTCAATCTTCATTATTGCTTTCTTATGATGCATTCTTCACTCATTAAACTAATAATCTTTACTTTCTTCTCAAATAAGCTAAGTTCTAAATTTTCTTTATTTTTAATGGATTTAAATAAAATACTTATGCCTCATCAGGCCTTCATCAAGCATAAGCTATTTATTTATATTAACTTCAATTTTTTTCACAAAAGTATTTTTTTATATTGCTAATTGTTTTCATTTAAACGTCCCATTAACTTATTCCTATTATTTAGTTATGAAGATTTAGTCTACTCATCTTTTGGCAAATGATTTATACTAGTTGTGGATTTGCTTAGTTTTTCTAGGGAAGATATAAAATTGATTTTAAGTCGAGCTACCCAAAAACTGCTTGTGTACATTTTATATTTTTGTTAATTTTTTCTTTTCACAAGTTTTCTAAAATTTTATTATTAAAAGAAGTTTAATGCATTCCAAAATAAAATTACATTTGCTCAAAATCACTTTTAATTATGTGCTTAAGTTTATTAACAAAATTACTTCAAAACATTTTTGTTAAATATTCTTTAATGATCCAAAACTTTTATTGTTAATATTTTGCCCACTTCTTGTGAACTCTTGTGAAACAAATTTCAAATGGTGAAAGAAAAAAACCTCTAACAGGAGGAAATTGCCTTGTTGATCCATAACTCAAATTAATGTTTTAGTTAGTTTGGGTGAAATTGCATCTTCTAATAGACCACCACACTTTTTTGACAAGTCCTGTCTCCAGGAAAAGATTACGATGACTACTTATTTAAAATTTATTGATAAAGAAAAATAAAAACTAATAAAAACAACTTTTAATTTTTCCAATAAAAAAGATATTTTTATACAAAAAATCTTTAGCAAAATAATTGAAAAAGAAAAATAAAACCTATAATTAAATGATGGAACTATAAGTATTTTATATTGTTGATGTAGGATAGATTTAAATTTTTACTAGGATGTAAATTATAGCCTATAATAATAAAAATACTTAATAGATTATTATAGAATACAAAAAGATATAATGTATTGATTTGAGATAAGTAGCATGTGTTATTTTAGAGCAATTCAAAGATTGGAATTTCAAGGTTGTGTAGATTATTAAATTGCGTAGGAAATAACATCGCAAGCATTAAGTGTAAAATCTTGTAAATGAATTTTTGTCATATTCATTTTTAGATATGTAAAATAGAGATTTTAAGACAAAATCAATGCGAAGTACTTTAATAAAAAATAACCCTAACTATAGATTACTACCTAGAAAATAAAAGTTACTAAAAGGGCACATCTTTTTGGGTGATGATGCCGTTTAATTTTGTAGGCATTAGTATTTGGAGTACCAAAGTGACAAAAGGGTGACATAGGAGCGATTTGGGATGATAGGAAAGCTTGGGCAATTAGTGAAACAAAAATTTTTTTTAGTTATTGACTCTCCTAGTAAAAGGTCTATTAATTTTGATAAATGTCTCACACAAGTGATTTGGATGTCGACTCTCTTGATGGAAAATCTGTAACCTTTGATCATTGTCTCTCACAAATGAAGTTTGAATCTCTTCAACTAAGATGAGTACACATATTTCTTTCATTAAAGTGGTTGAATACAAAAAAAACAATTTTATTTCATAATTTTATAGCCTTTACGATTTTGTGAGTATCCCTATTTATATAGACCTTAAAGGTTCATCAGTAAAAGTTTTTTAAAAAATTAAAATAATAAAAAGTTAAAAAAATTAATTGAATTAAGAAATTCCAAAAGTAACTATGCATTGAGCAATGGTAATGGTGAGCGAAGAAACAGTGAATGACATAATGAAGGGGCGAGGAACACACGATAGCCGATTTTTGGGTAGGCACGGGTCAGGTAGAAGAGAATCTGTTGATGGGACTTTACGACTAGTGTGGGTCTTTTTAGGATGTCATGGGTAACAGATCCATGCATGTCAAGCATAGGTCAAACGATGTACTTTTTCAATTGTGTTCATGTAAGTGCATGAGTTAGCTTAGGTAGTGAAAGTAGTTGATGAAGGTGTTAGTGATGGTCATAGTTAGGATGGGCAATGATAGAAAGCAAACTAAAAAAAATTCAATTTCAAGTATTTTTGAAGTAATATTGAACCAGGTTTTGTACTCATGCACTTGTCGAACTGGTGCGATGACAAGAAATGTGTGTTTGTGCCCATATATTAGTTTCTTATACATTATTCTCTAATGTTGGAGAGAGCTTAACTCAGTGGTATCTTAGTGATGGGCATAGTAATGTCCTAATAGGTGTGATGTGATATATTGTAAGTCATCATAAATAAGCTAAGAGTTCTTGATCAGAGGTTTTCCCTTCCAACAAACTAAAATTTTTTGAAGTTTATAATCTTTGGTTGGAATCCGCGTATGATTTAAAATTTTCTTCGCATTATTCATACTCTTAAGGATAATGTAGTGATAAGGAAAAATTCACTCAGCATGAGAGAATTATGCCCAAATGAGTAATTAGGTATTTGATATAGTGACCAATTACAGATTAAATCTTTAATGTTAAAGGTTGACCTAATCTTATACTCTTCTACAAAATCCAACACATATCCATTAGTTCTAAGTTTGTGAATATTCTTAAAAAATCTAGCCTCATGTACTTGAAATTTCTTATAACATATAAGAAGAAATTATTCTCAAATAACTCAAATAATAATATAGTCTCTTTCATAAAATTCCTTAACCTTTTTTTGAGCATCTACTCATTTCTTGTATCCTTGATTACTTCAACTAACATTTTTAGATATTATTGTATGCAATAAAGAGATTTTAGTAGAGACAAAAGTTTGAAAGTCCATTGGTAAGAGTAACAAATTAATAAACGTTATTGGCTTTTTACTATGAGCCTATATAAATATGTGATTATCTTGGCAAAGTAGTGGCTAACAATTTAATTATAAGAATCCAAAATAAGACTCCTTGATTAAGGGTCTTGCTAACTTAGGGTAGTATATTCAAATTTAAATACTTTATCTTTCTTTTTCTTTTATTAATGGGCTTTGAACTTTTTATAGATTTGTTAGGCATAAGTGATTAAGGTCTATCATAAAGTGGAGTATGACAATAATGTCATAGTCTTTCCTTCATAAATAAAGCAATATATATTTTTCTTATCCTTCAGAATAATGTACTTATAAAAAAGCCTTGGTCTTCTAAAAATAACATGTCCTACTTGGTTAGTTATGACATGATAAAAAACTGTCATTATACCTACCCAATTTCAATGATACGTAAATTGCTGCTTAATAGGATAGAGATTTTATTTATCAATCACACAGAGTAAGATTTTGGATGTTTGAATAAAGAACCTATTTTTTGTTTAATAGTAAGAAGAGATATCACATTATTACAACAACCAATATCAATGATCATCCAAAATGGCTATTCCTTAATATTTATGCTGGTGTTAAAGATATCGGTGCAGTTTCAGTCATCTTGCGATTATGATGTTGTAAGGGTGCATATAATATGAAATTTTTCATGTTTTCTAATTCTTTTTTAGCTTTCTCATCTGGTATTATGTCTTCTTCTTATTCTAATTATTAATATTAATTAACACCTTCTAGGTTGATAGTCATAGATCTTTATTGATAAATTGTAGCTATATATTCCTTTTCATGATACTTAAAATAGGCAATTCTTCATTGTGTGGGTTAGGTTAAAGAAGGGTGCAAAAAAGTGGATGGTAATGTAGGTTTGGGAGGTTTAGATACTATGGTAGATGGGGTAGATGATGTGTGATTGTAAGTGGTCGAGAAATGGGGGTGTGGACCTTTGAAAAAATTGGCTTGTCGTATCTCAAAATAGAAATTCCACTTTTTTCAACATTTCTAGCTATGCAATAGGTTTTCTATAAGATAGTAACATTTTTAAAGTTAAGCTCTGCCAATATGTATTCCTTTAAACCAACCACAAAATAGAAAAAACACATTCTTGGCCTAATTTATATTGCAGCTAAGTTTATAATCTTTAAACTTATTTGTGTTCTTTTTAATGGATCTATCATATTAGAAAAACCATTTTTATTTATCTTTCATTTTGATATTATAGATTATTAGAATAAACTTATTGTACATCCTAATCTTATGATTTCTTCCTATTTGGGATACCTCTTCATCATTGTTAATATATTATTGCTCTTTTATGGGCAATACACTAAGTTAGTCTTAATAAATTGATATTTTTTGCTCACTCATTTGACGCTAGTAAAACGAATCATTCATAGTAGTGTGTTAATTAATATAATTCGTAGGATTAAAATTACTATTAAAAGTTAGGGCATATAGTTCCATATTAGGGATATGCTCTGAACTTAATATCTCTTTGGTCTTTCCTCTTTACTGAATATATCTAAATCATCATTTTAATTTAACTCATCAAAAGGTTTAGTTTTTCTTATACTATCATGGTATTTCTTATGGATATCATAATCAAATTTATCATAAGGTTTATCATGTCTTTTGCAGCTCCTCTGTCTCTAGGGTTTTTTCTTTTAAATCATTTGTGTATCACTTCTTCTCTTATTATCCTTTTTTCTTCTTAGATTTGGTTCATATTGTTGGTTTTGGAAGATTTGTCCAATCATCTCAATGAGTTTTATTATTGATTAGAATATTTCCATCATAGGATCTTAATTTATATTATCTTTGATTTTGAAAATTTTTTTTAATATATCATGTCATTTTACCTAACAAATCTTTTAGTCTTTGATAGGTTTACCACATAAGTAGATATCAAACAATATAATGTGGGAATTTTATTAATAACTAATTTGTAAAAGCAAGGCACCACACTTATTGACCAACAAACCTAACATAAGGTGTGCTTCTAAGAAAATAATAAGTGATGAAGGTCAAGCTTTTGCCAGGTGTTAGAAAAATGACTCTTTGATTTGCATTTTAAGCCACACTTAAGTGCAATTACCAATGCTCGCTAACCAATCCTCACAATTGAATTACTCCATATAAAACTTTATTGTGCATTCTGAATTTTTAATTAATGTTTGATTTTGTGATGCATGATTTAAAAATCAAAGCAAAAAAAGAATTTCATAATAATGCAAAAAGCATTGCATTAGAAATAAAAGAAATTTAAAAGTTATAAGAATATAAAAATTAAATAAGATAACGGAATGCTTAACATATTAAAAGCTATGTGGAAAACATATTTATTGGAAAATGTTCCCAAGTTGTAATATTCGCAAGTGCATAACGAGTATATTTTGTGGGCATGCATTATATCGATACAACACTTCTTTTAGAGAATTATAAATGCTAAAGGTGGATTTAAGGACAACTTATGTACTTGTGGGCAAACTTTTTTCTTCTCTCTTGCTAAATCAAAATTATCACTTCCAATTGGTATGCCTAGACAACAACATTCATTTTGTAGATTAGAACCTAGTTTGTATTATTAGTAACAGGTTAGATTTGATCTATCATGTATGTTGACATGGATAGTGTTTGCTTTTATTGTTGTATATTTTTTATCCTTCGCATAATAAAGTTATCTTACTTGGTTATTTGTAAAAACACATTTTTCTTTTTTTAAATAGCAAGAAATTTCTTATTAATATTCTGTAAAGTTAATTTTAATAATTTTAATTTTATTTATTATTCAATTATTTATATTTTTTTCAATTTATCAAGATTGTTTAAAAGTTATATGTATTATATAGTATTTAATTTTTTGAGTTTTTATTTTCAAAAAATTTATATTATTATTATTTTATAAACATATGTTATTGTCATTACTTATTAATGTAATATTTTGAATATTTTTTAATTTTTTTAATTTTTTAAATTTTTATTATTTCACATACTTTTACTTCAGTTTTTCCTTTATGTTCGCTTTTTTCCAAAGTTTAGAATAGCACAACTTTTTTTTTATCATACCATATAAATATTTTATAAATATTAAATACTCAAAATTAAATAATGCAAATGATTTTTTTTTCTATAGTACATAATGTTTAGTTAATTTCGAAGATATATTACTTACTTTTGGTAAAGGTTATTTACTGATCGTTGAATTTTCTTTCAAAATTATTGTTAATTTAGAAATTTTGTTGGAATGTTCACTTACATTTTTTACTTCGTAAAATACTAAATAAAAAGTTAAAAAAATTTTAGAATAGAAATTTAAAATATGAATATATTATGAAAATATGCAAGTACAAGCAAAGCAGCACAAAGAATAAAAAAAAGATAAAGTTATTAAAAAAACAAATCTAAAATATTTAGACATATTTGAATAATTAAGTTAAGAGCAATTGCATTATGTACATGTAAATAGTTTAAAAGAATAAGAAAAAAATATAACATTAATATACCAAACATATAAATTATTTCGAGCATTTACATAAAAGATTAAAAAATATATTTCTATATAACTTAATTTAGTAAAACTTCACATTATAATAAATATAAAAAAGCTACAAATACCAGATAGCATAACGGGATACTAAAAAAGTTAAAAACTTTTCCAATAATGTAATTACTAAATAATTTTGATAAAAAATATCATACAACTAATTAATATTCAAAAATAAATAAAAAGTAAATAAATTGTGTTGGCATGTAAAAAAAAATAATTCTAGTTAATTATGATGTTTTGTGAGACATGTAAGAGGCATTATTAATTTGCATTTCTCCTTATTGTAACGTATCAATTTAGGTATTCACAATATTTTTCTTTAAACATTTCAAATGTTGAATATTTTAAATTATTGAAAATATGAAATAGATATTTGCTACCTAATTTTTATTGTTTTAAATTTTTTATTTTAACAATTACTTCTATTTCTTCAATAAAATATTTATTTTTATATTTGCTTTAGAATGAAACTGGCATTACTAAATTTATTTTTGATAATTTATGTCTATTACTATATTGTTACAAATTATTAACTACATTAAAATTTTAGCTATATTTATGCTTATGGTAACTTCCTATTTGTTCAACAATATTATCTAAATTTAAAAAAATCATTACAAAATTATATACTATTCTTTATGAATTTAAATTCTTTTACTACATTCCTAAAAATAAAGTTAAAATATTTTAATTTAAGTAAAACTAAACCACAATGAAAAAAAGGTAAATAATTTCATTAGTAAGATATTGATAATATTAGAAACTAGCCCTTGAAAAATAAGTTATTAATAATTTAAAATATTAAAAAATAATTATAATACTTGAACAAAAACAAATAATAATATTTATAATTTTCATTATTGTATAACATTGTATAATCATAATATAATGTATCTAAAGACTAGAATAAATATTTAAAAAAGTTTAAAAATAAAAATTATGTTAGAGAAAAAGAAAATACTTATCAGCCTAATCAGATTTTCAAAATCATGAAAAATTGATGTTATAAATTTCATTCTATCCATGTTGTTTGCAATAAGAAAATTGTCATGCTTTTGTTGTTATAAATTTGTTTCTAATATAAGTCAAATTAGTCTTATATGTTGAGTCTTTAATACTTTATTTCATTTTAAGTTCATTTCTATATTTTTTATATTTTTTACTTTTGTAAATTTGTTTTCTAAATTTACATCACAATAATTATGCAAATTGTTTCAAGAATTTTAGATATTTACAATAAAACTCTATAAAACCTTTTATTTATAATATTTTTTAAAGTATATTTGCTTATCATAATATATATATTTGTTGTTTTTAAATTTTTTAATATTTTATGTTTGGTTTGTTTTTCATAACATTTTACTTTACATTATAAACTTTTATTTGGTTGTTGAATTTTTTTGGACAAAAGAAAATTTTTTTGTGTTTATCATGAAATAAATTTAAATTTATAGAAAATAATTTGTAGAATTGTAAAGATATGTCATTTTTAATTAACAAATAGCACATGAAATCAAAAAATATAAAGTTTTTATAATAAAAAAAATTGCATTTAATAAATTAAAAAAACATAAAAAATGGCTTTCATATAAATATTAAAAATATTTAATAATTTGTAATATAAAAAATATTTAATTTTCACTAGAATTTACAAAATAAGTGACTTTTCATAAATAAGAAAGCATAACTTAAACATCATAATTCTAACTAATAACCTAATTATAATGTAAATATGACAAGTAAAAATATATTAAAACTTAAAGAATAACGTCAATATATTAAATTATTAATAAAATAAATAAATATAAACTATTTACACTATACATAAATAATAAATATCTTCTTACTATAAGATAAAAAAAATCACAATTTAAACAAAAGATGCTAAAAATTAAAAACAAATATACTAAGAATTGTAATATTGTTAATATTTAAAATGCTAAAAGTTATGCTGGTAGAAGTTGTACAAAATGTTAAAAAGTGGTCCATGAAAAAATAATTAATAAAAATAGATCAGAGATTATCCTTGTATGTGAATTATCTATGTTTTATGTGATGGATAGTGGCTCATATTTATACAATTAATGTCTACTCTAAAATTATGTTAATTTAAATAAGATTTTGTAAATATTATTTAAGATTGTAATTGTTATTTTGTTATCTGATTTGATAATTGAAAATCGAGATATTTATCACATTTTTATTTGAAATATCTTATTAATCATTTATTGTTAGTTATTTATATTTTTATAGTATAACAAAAACTAGTTTATTATATTTTAAATATTTATAATTACTTGCTAATCTAATTTTTTTATCATGCTATAAAATTTTATATTTTATGCATTTATGTGCTTTTTATGATAATTACTATTCTTTTTGAGTAGTTAAAATATTTTATAGTGTTAATCATTTTTTCTTCTTTTTAATTAAAAAAAGATTTTACAATATTTGCTAGAACATTATACATATAAAACTGTGAATTACAATTATTTTGTGTTTGTTTAAAAGGTTTTATATTTATTGTGATATTTTCAATGTTTGGAATGATACATCAATTTTTCTTTAAAATTTTATATGAATAATTTAAACATTTTAAATATTTGTTATTAATGAAGTTGAATTTTTATTTATTTATTTTTAAATATTCTATATAATGGATTATTATGTAAAGCATGTACTCCAGATTTTTTAGCAATTAATTTACCAATGTTTAATGTTAGAAATTTTAAGTTAATATTTTTTTATTTTTGCATCATTACTTTTTTAATTATCAAATAAAAAATATAAATATTTAAAAAAACAAAATATTGAAAGATATATCTTTTGGGCAAGAAACATTAAATTGTTTTAGTTTAAATAAAATTATATAAATGAAAAAAAAAATTTGAATAGACTTTTTAAAATTTTAAACATTTTGACATATTATGTAAAAAAGATCTTTCTTGATAATACAATGATATAAGATATATTATTATAAGTCAAAAAATATAACTTGTAACAGTAAAACAATACGCTATACTTTAAAATGTTAAGTGTATATTCTACCATTAGTGCATATTTTGAAATCATTTTAACAAAATATATTTTAGGATTGTGATGTTCTATTTCTCATATGTTTTAATCTTAAAAAACAGACATATTAATTCCATCTTTATTTGAAATATCACGTTAATCTTGTTTTTGTTGGCTATTTATGTTTTTGCTAGTATAACAAAAACTTTTTTGTTATATTTTAAATATTAGGACTTATTTCTTGTCATAAATCTCTTTATAACCTTGCAATATTTTAGATTTTATGCACTTAAGTGCTTCTTATCTAATGCTCATTCTTTTAAATAACTTTGTTATTCTATGCTCTTAACTATTTTTTTATTCTATCCAAAAACAATTTTCTGTAATATTTACAAGAACATAAAACATTTATCATTGTTACGATTTCTCAATGTAATTTGTTACAAAATTTTCAAAATTTTTTATAATTTTTTTATTGTTTAGAGGAATACATTTATTATTTTTTTTCATTTTACATTTATGAGGTTTAATTTTTAATTGTTTGTCTCTTAATACTCTATATAGTAGAATGTTGTTCAATGCTATTGCCCAAGTTTTTACAAGTATTTTACCTGTTTAAAATTAGATTAAGAATTTTATTTTTTATATGTTTAAAATTTTTTAATTATTGAATAAACATTTTAAGAAAAGAACATAAAACCAACAAAAAATTTGAAAATTATATTTTTTATAGAAGAAATTTCAAATTGCTTTAGTTTAAATAAATTCACAGAATTAAGAAAAACATTAATGTAAGAGGTTATTTAAAGTTTTCAAAATTACAACACACAATGCAAAAGATGGTTATCGTAATGGTAGAATGATTGAATATATATTATTATAAGTTAATAAAGTAAAATATATAACTTAAAAATATTGATAAAAACATTATATTTGTATATCAAAAATTTTCTTTATTGTTACAACTTCAAGCAATATGTTAGCATATTGAACATTTCAAATAATTAACAAAACAATAATTATTATGGAAATTAAGCATTTAAGATTTTAATTAATATGTTAAAATTTTTAAGAAATAACACACTGATATGATAAATATCAAAAACAAGTCAACAAATCAAAATAACTTATAAAAATAGAAATCTCAAAAAATACAATGATTACAAATAAATAAATTTTGAACACTCCAATGCCTAAAGCAACAACAATAAAAATGATTTAAAAATAAGCATTTAATGAAGCAATACTAAATTCGTTTAGACTATTTTCTACTTTGATAAATTTTTAGTTAAAATAACAATGGTTGATGTCTTAATCTAAATAAAAAATTTTATAAGAGATTTTTTCAAAAAGTGAATTGTTTAAAATTTAAAAATTTTCACCATAAACAAAAAATTGGGAAATGCAAAAAAATACTAAAATCTTAGTATTTTAAAAAAGACAAATTAATGAAAATAATGCCCATATAACCTAAGATGGAATGATCATAAAATTTTAAATTTCATTGAGCATTATATACATAAAATTTTATATTTACGACAATTTTTTTATCTTATATTTAATAAACAAGGTACTCGTAATTTTCTACGTTGATGTAATGTGACGAGAATAGAAATTATTATTTCCAAAAAAAGTTAAAATTATTACTATAACAAAATTTTAAAAACTAATATCTTAAATAAAGAACTTAGCATAAGTAAAATTGGCAAAAAATATACAAAATATAAACCATAAATAGAAAAAAAATTGGAAATAAAATTGAGCATTTTAAATGTTAATATGAACAATTTTGTATAAAGAGATTTCCTTAATGTTTTATGAAAATAATCTTTATGTCATTAACCAAAACCTTTTTATAATTCAAAACACAAAAATGTTAAGATTGTAAAATATCTGATATGTTGTAAACTATATGATTTAAAAATTTATTAAGAATAATATTTTATAATGAACAACCCTTCCATACCATTTGAAATTAGTCTGAGTTCTTTTCTTCTTTTATTTGTAATAATTCATATTAGTTATAAACTATACTTAGTTAACATAACCTAAAATGAATTATAATTTTTAAATATTTTATATAATTCAATATTTCTTATGACTATAAACTTTGATTTTCTATAACTAATGCATTTATTTTATTTTGTAATATTTATTACTTTTCTTTTTTATTCATCAATTTTTTATTTAAATTATTTCATAAAATAAACTTTCTTACAAACTTTAATGGAACAATATTTTGCAAATTTTTTAATATTTGACTTTTTCATATTTGTTTTATTTAGGTTTTTACATTTTCATATTTCACTCATTTTAAAGGTTCAGTCATGTTATTTTTGATATATAACATATAATGTGAACATTTCTAAAGACCAAAAATCTCTACTTCTTATTCATGCACTATTAAACTATTTTTTCTTATCGTCTTTTTAATTTTTACGCTTACATTTTCTTATACCAACATACTTACGAATCTCACATTATTATGAAAAGACATTTTAATAGTTATTTGTTAGTTAAAAAATTAGAAACATTCACTTATCTTAAATTTTTTTTATAGTTTACATCTCATATTTATTACACTTTAGCTATGAAAAAAATTTAATGTTTTCAAATTATAAATTAAACTTGAAATATTTAAATGTGAAAACTCTTTTATATAAACAAATAATTCAAACAAAGTGTGCGATATAAATAAGAAATCTATAGCATAAATAAAAAAAGAAGAAAGGGAAAAAACTACATAAACATATTTTTTCAATTCAGATATTTAACTTTGTTTGTGATTAAAAGCTTTCATTTTACAAAATTGAGATGAGAAATAACTAAACATGACCCACAAAAAATTTATAGTGTAAAAACAAAGTGTGTTAATTAAGAAAATTGATCCTAGAAGTATAGCAATAATAAATATCATATTTTGAAAAATGAACAACAAAATGGATAAAGAATATAAAATCATTTTGCATTGTTAAATTAATCTTATATTAAAACATATTTTAAAGCACAATTAAACAGAAATTTATTTTTAATTTTAAATATTTCAAGTATTTAAATCAGTGTTCACAACATTTTAATAATACTTTATCTAACACTATAACAACAAAAATAACTTGTATGTACTAAAAAGTTTATAATTACAATGACTACTCAGATAATAAAACTAAAAAAAGTTTATAATTTTTATGTAACTTGTATTTATAGGATCACTTAAAAAATTCTAATTTAATAATTAAGACAATATGGTAAAAATATATTCAAAAGTTTTAAAAAAATTTAGAAAAAAATTAAAAATGTTATCGATTACATGTAATGAGATAGATTCTCTTGTGATGTGATAATAAAACTTAATTTGATCAAAATAATAGGAAAATGATGTTGAGAAATTATTAAAATATCTAGCATTTCTTAAATATTTTCAAATTTAAGTGCAAAACAAACTTAAAAGAAATTTTATAAATTTTTAATGAATGTAAAATAGCAAATTTATAAAATTATTAAGAATCTTAAAAAAAATTATTTTAAAGTGTTAATTAATTAGCTAATGATATCTATAATTAACAATTAGTATCATTATTGCTAAATAAAAACTTAAATTTTTTTAAAAAAAAAATTCTACATGATTAAACTTTTAAATGTCCCAAATCATTTACATTATATATTAGGGAATTTGTTTTGGAAGTAGAAATTTTCAATTTATAATCTATCAATGTAAAACATCATAATAACTAATGAAAACCTAAGGAAAAAGATATAAAAAGTTAAAATGTTACATTCCAAATTAATAATTTCTAATTTACATAATATTAGATGAATAATCTTAACAATTACCTGAAAACACACAACATAATGTAAGTAAGAAAATATTAAATTATTACAATAATTATGATAATAAAAATTTAAAAACTTCATACCTAGGTGAAATCATTTGAAACGAAATTTATATAGAATAAAATAAAAATAATATTTTAGAGTAACACGGTAGATAAAAAATGCATAACACTTACAACTATTTAGAAATAATGAAAAATTATTTTTTTATATAAGATTGATAAATATTAAAAAAACATATAAACTGAAATAATTTTTAAGTTAAAATAGTACTATGACATGGCTACTAAACCATCAAAAGATTTATAATTTAAAAATTTATTTTACAAATAGTTAACTAAAAGAAAGTGTTGTTTTAGAAAACACGGTAAGAACATAAAAAAATTAATTAAAAAAATAAAAAATAATTAAATAAATGAAAAACTATGAGACATTCACCATGCACTAAAATGTGAAATAAAAATCTTATTATTTTAAAAAGAAAATATTAAATACCATTCATAATGAAAGAGTTAATCTATTAATGTTTGTATCACAAATTAGTTGCTTAAAAATTTAAAAGTCCTAGATTTTATAAAATTTAAATAAATAATTAACTCAAAAAAATTTACTTTCACAAAAAATGTAAAAACATGAAAAAAGATAATTATTATAATGAAATAAATGTACTATCGACATAGAATAATATCAAAAAACTTTTTATGATATTCCAAGTTAAACATGCCTATTGTTACAAATAAAACCTATTCAAAATTACAAATTTAAATAAAACAATCATGATAATGGAGCACTTCAAAAATTAAAAAAGTTGACTAAAAAAATATTCTCATTATGTAAAGTATAACAAATTTGAAAGAAAAAGATGCAAATCATTAATTTATTTAAAACAATAAAATTTTGTAATCTAACTATTTCAAATTTTAGATAAATAATCTAAGCATGAAACAAAGGAAAACCATTACTTTCCTGGTAAAATTGATTTAGTTGAACGTAGGTAATACATATTAGTCTTGTCAAGACTAATTTATACAACAAGAGATGCATGTCAACTATTAGTGAATAATTCACAAGAGTGAAAAATATGTTTAGATATGAAGATTTTGTTAGAGGATGATTCAGATAGCTAAATTGTTCATAAATATTAATACACAAACTTATAATAATTGATCATAGTAAGTGAATACTTTATTCTTACCCAATATTTTGATGATAAGAAATAACTATATTACGGGTATTAATCTTTTTTATTAAGTGTTTCAAAACATGCATCTCATGATCTAGTAGATGAGTTCGTTATACAACTCAATTAGTTGATTTTTAGATTAATAAAAAATTAAAGACAAGTAAATGAGTGTTGGAGACATTGCTTTAGAATGCTTGAACTTCTAAACGTTGGAGCTAATAGATGGAGCTCTAAGAATAATAATTTTTCATCTAGAGCACATCTGCTACATAATATATTTGTTTAGAACTATTACACCAACCACTTGATACTCATATAACACAAGTTTACTTTCAACATACTCATGGTGAGGGGCATCGCTTTCCATAATCTTTATGTAGGATGTTCACGAGAGCAGACAGTAAAACATATTGATTAATAAAAGTGAATATTTAAAATTGAAATAGTTTAGTTATCCATTGGTTTAATGTTAAACCAATAAGACTTGAAATCACTTTGGCATAAGGTATTGACTTAAATATGCCTATAAATCAAATAATTGCATGCTCTTTAATAAAATAGTTATGCAGTTGAATACAATTATTGTGCTTTGAAAGCTGATGTTTATGTCAATCGAAGAACCTACATAAGAGAAAACATTAGATCCCATGAAGATTCTCTTCGATAAAGTGACAAACTTCTAAGAGATTAATTTTGAATTTGATTTTGTAAATTTCGTTTTTATTTTTTTAAAATATTAAGCATGAATAAAATTATTTTTACAAGGTGTTAAAATTAAACTTCATCATCACTATAATTTTTGTTTAATTTAATTATCCAAAGAAACAAAAAACTCCAAACTTTGATCATTTTACAAACCACGTAATCTTGAGCACGAATTTGGAGACCTTTTTCCAAAGATGTAAAACATAAATTAAGAAAAATAAGATCTTGTTGTAACTAACCAAAGCCTAAACTTTTATAGGCATAGAATTAAAACATGACTCTTGAACTGATATGCTATATGCTATATAATCACAGAATCATTCTGAAATATGTTATGTGCTTATTAGTAAGCAAGAGTCATGATCTTCGAAGAGAACCAAGAGGTAGCCAAACTCATATTTTTGGCATATTGTATACACACAAGTAAAGCCTTTATGCAACTATCTCACATCCAAACAAATAATGTGTGACAAAAATTCCTGGTTCATTTTGCAAATAACACTTCAAAAATGTAGAAACGGATGTGTACTATTTGATTTTATGGCCACATTAAACTATGTAAAATTCATTTGCCTCGTTAAAACACATTGATCCAAATCTACTGCTTCATCACACAATTTTGGTGATTGAACATTCAAACCATCATCCATCTTTCAAAAATGTATAACTTCAAATCCAATCATCTAGTCATACAATTTTAAAAAATTGAACGATTGAAATTTTATCCCATTTTTAAACTATGAAGATTTAAATGTATCCATCTAATTATTATATTCTTGTAATATAATTGTCTTTTTTAAAATCAATTATGCTTTATTAAAAATTAAAAATTATCAACTATGTCATCGCCTTACATTTTAGCAAAATCTTGTTCTTATAATGTATTTATTATTTTTAATTATTAATTGATATTTCGTAATCAATTTAAAATAAAATCTTTGAGTACCTTAGCTTTTGAAAATTTTACAAACAAATTATCAATTTTCAAACAAAAAATGACAAAATGGAATGAAATTAATCAACAATAAAAAAGAAAATCATATTATAAAATTATAATTCGAAAATTTTTTAGTTAATATTAAAATATATTAAGAAAAATTAAAATATAAAAATTATATAATATTATACTTTTTATAATGCTAAATACATCTATGACTGTGTCATGGGAAAAATATTTTATCAACAAAATTAAAAAAGTAAATTTTATATTAAAATTCTCAAATAATAATTCCATAGCAATAGAAGTGCTGATAATATTTTTATGATAACATAAAACATAACAAAAAAAAAGAAAAGATAAATTAAAATTTGAAATGTTTTAAATATTAAAAGTTTTGTTTCACAAATTTTACAAAGTGAATACTAAAAGTGCATGATTCAAACAAATCCTATGGATAACAATAAATACATTTCTTAGAAAAGTTTGCACAAAAAAATAAAGGACATATTTAATTCTAATGTGAATAATAAAAAAAAGAACTATAAAGATTTTTTTTCATCATACGAAATTCAAGTTTTTTTAATATTTGCAATAAAATTGAGTAAATATCTACATTTTCCAAAATCAAATTTATAGGAAAAAAATGGATAAAATAAAGTAGAAAAAACTAAATAAATACAAAATAACTATTACATTAAAAGATTTGAAATGCCTAACAATTATGACTATTAAATTTTAATGGGAATGATTTTCACATTTGTAAAAAGTGGATAAAATTGTGAAAGTTAAAAGCTTTTATTGTGGAAAAAATATCAAATGATTAACATTATTTTAAAACATATTAATATAATATTAAATCATAGAAATGCTCATAATAATTTTAAATAAGGAAGTCTTATGATTCTAAAATATTTATAAAAAATAAACAATATAAAAATTCTTAATGTTTTTATGACAATAAAAAAATTTGAAACATTTATTACTATTTATGCAACTTGTGAAAAACAAATATTATATATGTAAAGGAAAATTGTATTAAAAATTTTATTTTAATAAAATGTTATTTGATAAGGAAACAAAATTGCATTTTATGAGCTCAAGAGTACATGTATGATAAAAGATTTTACAGGCAAAATCATAAAAAAAGCGTAACTTAAAATATAATAATAATTATAAACCTAAAAAACTTATATTAAATATTCTAATTTCTTTTATAAAATATTAAAAATTATGTGCATCAATTTCATTTCCATAAGATTATTTTGACATATTTATGAATTAAGAAATAAGAAAGTAATCAATTTAGTCAAAAATGTAAATTATTTAATCAAAAGGAATTGTTTGTTTGAAAAAATCATTTTCCTATAATAATTTCGACTACTACCACATCTTTATGGTTTATTACATTGTCCTTTACACTTAATATTTATATTAGTTACCCTTTTATGCAGCTAGTTTTGTATAATTTGAGATTTTGGAAACAAAGTATGGTAACATTGCAAAGTGTAACTTAGTCCAAGAAAAAAAGATTTGAATTAATTGTAGTAGGTAAACTCAAATTCATTTTATGCTTTTGTCTTAAGTTAAAACCTTCATCCTTTTTTGTTGTTTATAATAATTGAAATGTAATAGACAAAGAAAGCATTTCATATATGATAATTTATTATTGTTATAATAAAATTTTTTTAATATTATAAATCTGAAATATATTTAGTTATGTTTACTTATAATTTCACACTTTTTATTTTTATCAATGAGCATAACATGTTTAGTGACATCATATACACTTTATAATAATAACTTTTGATAGTTTGTTACATTTTTTATATTTCTCTTTAAATAAAAATGTTTTACTTATCATACTTTATAGAGTTTTTATCTACTAAGTTATTCATTTATTGTTATGGATATTTTAGTAAATTTTTATTATTTTAAGTATATTACAAATTTAAAATTTTTGCAAAGTTTTGTTTTTTTTTCATTCTTATATGTTTTCATTAGAAATGCATGATGGTAAATTTCATTATGTGAGATGTAACTTGAACAATTAAATTGTTTAATAGTATTGATGATTATTTAAAATTTTTAATGCCATTGATGAATTTTAAAAAAAAAATTTTTGAGGAAAAAATCTTTTCTTAAAATTTACTAATTAATTTTAAAAAATTTTATTATATCTATAATTATTTTGTTTTCTATAATATTTTACATTTTTACATATTAATATTTACAAGAATAGTTAATAAGAGATTAAAATATTTAAATTATTTTGAAATATGTTAAGAAAGTATGAAAAATATATCATAAATAAATGAGATAAATAAGATTGACAAATAGAAAATCATTATGATAATACCACATTTGAAACCATTAACAAAACTATTTTTTGTATTATAAGCTTTTATAGATACAAAAGTTGAACATATTATATGGTAATTATAACTTATAAGAGTAATATAATAATACTAAAAATTAATTTTTCTATAAAAATGGATTCAAAATAAAAAAATAGAAAATCATCAATAAATGTAAAAAAAGTAGTCATAAAGAATAATTTAAATATATTAAAGAATTAAAAAAGTTATATACAAAAGCATAATATTTTCAATATTTGTTTTATTATAATGTTAGTAGATTTACGAAAATATTAAAACAATGGACACTCTGAAAGCATGCGGAAAAGTATTAAATAATAAAAAAATGATTCGTATAAAAATTTTTAAAACAATTTCAATAAGTTATCAAAAAATAATATTTTATTCTAAATATTGATTGATATTCAAATGGCTTCATAAAATAATATTTTTTTAATATAGGTCTCATGTTGTATTATATTTTAAAACTTCAGATACTTCAAAAAAATATCTCTAAGTTTGGAAACTAATTATCTTAAACTTACAACCTCTCTATAAAACTTTAAAAAACATATATTTGTTGTATTACAAAAGTAAAAGATATTCAGAATTTCAATGTAATATATAGAGAAAGGTTTTTCTTAGTCTTCTAAGGTTAATAAGACATAAATTTAAGAAAAGTGATTTTAAAAAAACTTATATCGACAATATTGACAATAGGTAATTCGAATATTGGAAATTATATTTTTGTGGAGTTGACAAAAAGGTCCATATAATGTAAGCATGACAAAGTTTTAGAAACAATATTGCCTAAAATAAGCAACTAATTAAGAAAGCCTAAAAAGTATAAAATGACAAAAAGTTTCTAAAACTTTAATTGAAACTATTTTCGAAAATAAATAATATAAAATATAAATACATAAATTATACAAAAATAAAAATTTATCTATTTAATGAAATGGGCGAAATGTTTGAACTTGTATTTAAAAGATTTTATAGAAATTTTGAAAGTAAACTTTTTTAATTGTATGATATCATAACCACAAAAGTCACGTTAAATAGAAGCATGGACAGTTTATCATTTGAATAAAATATAATAAAATATAAAAAATCATTAAAAAACATAAAATTCTGTAGCCAAGTAAGAATAAGCTATTGAAAACAACAATCTTTAATAACATCAAAATATATACCATTGTTAGAATAATAGCAATATAGAACATTCAATAATTATTTGAATAAAATTTCAAAAACTAATCTCCTTTTTTAAAAAACATGCCAAATAAAAAATATTTTCAAGAATAAAACATCTCTTTTGTTGCTGCAAGTGTCATAAATGAGTTATTACAAATAACAAATCCTTATACCATTTAAAAAACTTGTATTAATTTTTAAATGAAATAATTGAAAAATTAACTATGATAATTGTAATAAAGAATTGCTAATAAATATGTAAACAAACTGAAGGAAGTTAATAAAATAAGCAAAACAATAATCATGTTCTAAGTATAAATGTTAAAAAT